>CM055277.1:80160884-80521316 GCA_029237695.1 Conchocele bisecta
GATATATAAGTGACACGGTGACACATTAATGGAGATTATGATGATTGTTGGCGGCCATTTTGGATTTTTATACATAATTTTTCACGTAATAAATATTGTTTAAGTAGCATAAACTTTTATTTCACTTATACAATACAATCCAATACGAATAAACCAATAACTGGGCATATACATTAGTTGTATATATGTTTAGTGTGGCGGGGTGAGGTATGTGTGTATTGGCGGCCATCTTGGATTTTTCCGGCCATTTTGAACGAAAATGTTCTAGTTCGATTGTATGTAAATGGAAAATATCAATTGATATGTTTTCAGTTCGTTTTACAGCGTGTATATGCGACTATGCGGCAGTTGTATGTGAACGCTTTCAAAACAGCCATTTTACGGGCAAAAATGTTGCTCTTAGGGGTCCACTTATAGGGGCATAAACACTTTAAACGAAGACTTAGTTACGAAGTTATTTTCGGGACTGCTACCCACGCGACAGCATGCATATTTATTTCTAAAATAGAATTCATAGTTTTTAAAATTGAAAGTGGCCAACAGAAGATTCAGAGCAAAACTGCACATTACCAGATTACAGTCACTGTGTATTTATATGTGTGTGGGTTTTAATTGTTGATAGTGGGTTTACCATTTGAAGAAAGTATATACATGAACCTGTAATATGTATATTTAAATGTCGGGAAAATGCGGCGATGTGACTTACAGTTGTTAGAACATGTCCTGATAAAAATATATAACGGCAGATGGCAACATATGGAAAATTATAGTATATGTACTGGTATATGTATATCCGCTCTGTAATTATTTTAAAAACGAAATTTGAAATTTAGTTGTTGCGTTTCAGAAAAAGTACGCTCAACGTCTTTGTAAACAATTCAACGAAAAATGAGCGGCCATTGATTTCGTTGAAAAGACGCTGCACAAACTTGACCTTGTAACAGTTGTTTGAAACAGCTCGTTTGAAGTCAGCCGCGTTGAATCTGCAAATCGGGAACGCGTGTATTTGTTTTATAGTATTTACACGCCTCCGACTAGAAGGAACACTTGATATATATTAAAATAAAACACGCAGACGTCCAGTATTTAGTAGTATTTAGATTAACAGCGATCTGCATTACTTTGTAAATGTTGAAGACCTGTGCATCCGAGCAGTCCGATCAAAGTCTACAGTGATTGCGAATATACAGTAGTAGTACAATATATGCTATAAGCATGTTTATAAATGGTCAATGTTAAAGAATACGTGCATTGGTATCAATCTGACACGGTGCACGTATTTAGTGGCAGCGGATACAGATACAAACCTGTCGTCTACGTGACGGGGGACCCTGGTGGCAGAAAGTATGTTCGCAGTAAATATGCATGTGACACAATACCACGATCAAACATGTTTAACCCAGTGTCAACATGATGCGATATGCCAAGAGCCGTATAACTAGCACGACGTTCTCCATATTTTGTATATCTGTGATACGATTCTTTTTCAGACAATTTCCAAATTGTAGTGTTGATGTTGATTTTCTAAACATACGACCGGCGAACCAGTAAATCAAAATAATTAAAACCTATGGTCAGTTTTATTTGTGGTGAATATTGCAGACATAATGCTTATATAGAAGATCAAAGAACCAGCAAATGCAGACAAATAGTCTGAGAAAATGGACCTCACAACATATGGTGGTTGTTACGATCAATGGCTGAGAAAATGGGTATTATTACATATGTGATCCAAGAAGCTTCAGATCAGTTCAGTATGGAATGCATAATATCTGTACTGACCAATGTTCGTAACGAATTAATGGCTTTACACACCTCTAAAATAAGCTGAACATGTGGAGAATAATATGTAGTATAAAAGACCTTACCTTATATATTCCTTCGATAAAGTTAATCCGTCCTGACTTAAGTATAATCACGATGTGATATTGACGTGTTCACCGTAGGTTTCATACCCCATCATCTGCAGTCCCCATGCAGCTGTCAGGTGTTCACTGAGCTAAATTATACGACCTATTAATTCCGCCCACGCCCACTGCCAATTACAATATATCACAGAATCTGCAGCTGTTCCAATACCATCGACCGCCAAAACCGACAGGCATGTCACGGAGTTCACTTTTATACGAGTGATACATATGAATAACTGGTGAATGTTATGCCGATATTTGGTTGTTAATAAGAGGTATGTTTATAAACATTGTACATATATTGTTTTACTAATACGTGTATCAGTCCCCCATACAGCCGGCCGTTTTTTCGTTACCATTTCTACATATTTTGTGGAATTTCATTAGAATTGTAAATTCCCTCTATCACGGTAATGTTTACTGCTATATTTGAGATATTTACAAATTCCACGATATTTTCCGTAAAAGGCGTCGAAAGTTGACGAAATTTTTATCCGGTAACTTTTTTCACTACCGTAACCCTTAATGTCTATGCTAAAGCTTTCATGGAGTTCACTTTTATACGAGTGATACATATGAATAACTGGTGAATGTTATGCCGATATTTGGTTGTTAATAAGGTATGTTTATAAACATTGTACATATATTGTTTTACTAATACGTGTATCAGTCCCTCCATACAGCCGGCCGTTTTTTCGTTACCATTTCTACATATTCTGTGGAATTTCATTAGAATTATAAATTCCCTCTATCAAGCATATTTGTCTACTGCTATATTTGAATTATTATCACAGAATTTAACATCTGAAACCAGAGTTAAGGCGCGTACATTTATTCATGAATTTGGCGCCAATATGACGCTGGTGGTTGCAAGCGGAGCTATACGACCTATTACTTCCGTCCATGAAATATATCCCAGAATCTGCAGCTGTTCCAATACAATCGACCGCCAAACCCGACAGGAGGTCAATGCAGCTGTCTGGTGTTCACTGAGCTAAATTATACGACCTATTAATTATTTATTAGACACGCCCACTTCCATTAATATATTAATTAAACTTGGCTATTACGTAATTGGGGCGGAACCGCTGCTACTACTACTATTGCTGCGCATAGCGCCGACGAATGGTCAGTATCAAAATGACACGACGTCATATGTGCTACTTACTCGCGAATGACGTCATAATTGTAGAACTTAAAATGACGTTTACACCATTGATCTTACGTCAGTTCATGACGTTTGTGCGTATTGTGACGTATGGCAATTCATTAAATTCCAATGCTTCAGTAGGTGACATAGGATTCACACTATTTGCATAACAGTTAAATACAGCCAAATAATGTGTTTACCTTGCATAGATATGCTCATGGATTTTTTTTCGAAGCATAAAATACTGAAAGACAAACGAGCGAACAAGGTGAATGTCGAGGATCAAGATAAGAATGCCACAGAAAAAGACATCAGCCTGCCCATCATGGTGATTGAGAAGCGTTCCAATATGGTTTCCGATCCAGGCGTTGATCAATTACAACATAATTACTTTAAAGGAACGCCATTTGCAGGTGGTGAGTATTTCTAATTATCTATTAGTAGGTCATATAGCCCCCATATAACAGCACACATGCTACAGCGACTAATGATGGAAAAATCATACATGTAGCATAGAGGTCATCTAGTTATTTTTACAATTGGAATAGTAGGAAATATTTAAATTAAAGAAAACAAATGTTGCTATCTTTAGTTTGACAGGAGTATTTAGTGGGTGAACAGGGTTATCATTACCACTTCGGAGGGGGGCATGCACATTCCCACTATATTTTATTGAAAGGTATGTATCTCTAGATATTATTTCCGCATGATAGCAATCTGTAAGTCTTCGTTTAAGGATGTTATCCTCCTGGCCTATAAGTGGACCCCCCTAACAGCCACCTTTTCTGATAAAAAAATGTGCCGGTTTGAGACCATTCAATTAACAACAATGCAAGCTCGTATTCACACATCGAAAAAGCATTGAAAGGGTAAGGGTTAGGTAATTATAATTTACATGAAATCGAAATTGACCATTTTAAATTTCATCCAAAATGGCGGCCAAAACCCACGTACATTCCCCACCATACTAAATATGTACGAACAACATGAATTATTGGAAAAATAGAAATCCGTTTATGGTTGAACTATGTTCTAAGAGTAACATATAAGATGATAACACATTTATAAATTTATAAATGCATATTAATTGGGAATGTATGTAAAAAAAAAAAAGAGTCCAATATGGCCGCAAAATTATGGCAAATATCAAAGTTGCCCATCGAGGCCATTTCTGTGAGTTTTAAAATCCTGTAGCATCAAAGAAAATTTGCATTTACACATTGTAAAACGGTATGAAAACATATTATTGCACTCTTGCAAATTATTTGCACGGGTTTCGCTGTGAGAGAAAACCCGTAATCAACTCGTTACAAATAATACACCGTGAAGAGAACACCCGTAATTGCCCGCCTGTTTTCTTGGAAACCTCGAGCTACATCGCAAAACTTTTACTTTTTATTACAGTCAAAATAAAGTTATTTGAAAGCTTGGAAAGGGTTTCGACTAATCTAGAATGTTAATGTGATTGAAAACATTCCAAACATGCACTCAAATATATCTGGTTCATAGAAACAGCTGCGTAATTTGGAATTCAAAAAGTTTACATGACGTCACATTTGACGTCACACACTGTAACGTCAAAACGCGGGAAAACACGTCATTGTGTAACTATTCATGCGCACATCACAATTCATTGATTTTAATCTAAAATATAGACTAAATGTGCATATATATCCGCCGTGGAAGTGTAATAAATAGGATATTCCATCGTTCATGTTTGAATAGCGGAAATAATTCCCTCGTGTCCGTCGGCGTCCGTGCAAGCAACTCGTTCGCTACGCTCACTCGTTGCTTACGCGGAAGCCGACGCACACTCATGTATTATTTCCCGCTATTCAAAATGTACGATGTAATATCCTCTATATAATCAATGGTTGCAATTTATAATTGCAGTTTCGTCAAAAACTGTTACCAAAATCTAAGATGGCCGCCAAAATTATAACAAGTTCGCATACCAAGCCAACCCACCGCTAACACAATCAAACTATAGTTACGTTACAATAAATGGTAATATAAAGTTCATCACTTTGTTCCATTATCTGGTCGGGCGGTGACACATATTGTGATAGCCTAAATTCCATATATAAATCCAAGATGGCTACCAAATGTCAACACTTCTACACTTTACTCCATGCTTGTCCTAAGACAAATTAGTTTGATAGCGTTATCAAAACCAGCTTTCATTTGAATATTTAATGATGATACTTATATAAAATCAAGAAGGCTGTGGAAATTAGTATTCCACCATGTGTCGGTGTTGTCTACCATATTGAATTTGTATGTTAAATTGGTATTTTCTGAAATAAACGGTGTGTTATCGTATGGAAGAATAAACTATCTGACTGTTGGTGTGTCAAGCCAAACACGTGTGTGTATTTGACGCGCGACGCGCTGGTCAATTAATCACTGTGAATTATGCTTCAATTTTGAATAACGCCATGCATTTCTGAAACCATTTATATGTACATGCTTACTCACTGTCTACTAGGTTCTTAGTGAAGTTGTTATGCATGTTTGATTAATCTGTGATGCTATTATAGTATTAGTATGACTTATCATCTGTTTGCATACAAATATAGCATGTATGATTGTAATTTCAATGACACGGTGTATACGTCATATTGCTGTGCTAGTAGTTCAATGAATCTTGGCCCTGCTACTAGTTTCAGAACGACAGCTACCTTTAATGATCAACATACTCCTCGCTGCAATGCCAATATTTGTTCCTGTGGATTATATAAAATATAAATAGTCTACCTATAGGCGAGCATGAAGTTGTAAGCACATTTTCAACATACATCAATGTATACTCTAAGACCTAGCAATGTACGACTCACAACAAAATAAGCACATACTATTTATTCAGGTAGATATTACGTTAGCACTATAATTGAGTGTCTGTGTATTACAGTGTCAACCGTGTTGAACGTGTCAGCCAGTTGTGACTCATGCGAAACTTTATGAATATCATAATTTCACAAATTCTTATATAAACCGCTAATATTTGAGCCAGGGCATAGGAAAAAGATAATGTGGCATAAACATGACATTTTCACGTTTCATTATTCCATATATACAACATTCTATTTATTAGGAGTACATTGACATATTACTTTCACGTACATGTATATGCCATTGATAAACACTTCATATATTGTTTATAGAAAACTGTCGCTACGTGACAAATACGTCAATAAAACGTTGGCAATATTAACGAATTATGTTACAGGCCCTGAGACGTCGTGCAAGTTTGCATGTCCTACGTTTTCTTATCTGGTACATTTACTATTCCAAATCAAATCTCGCGATTCTGAACACGTATATTGAAAAGTTTAATATCCAATTATATAACGTATCATGGAAGTATGTCAACAGACCACTCCACTTTAGAGGATAATGCATAACTTAAAGTTAGTTACCCATGACAATCATTGAAGTGTATTCTATAAACCGAGCGGGGATGTTCATCTGATGTTCGAATTGGCTATCATTTACTTACTATCAGGACATTATGTTGGCGCCAACTAGTGCTGAGGGCGGATGCTGTCAAATGCAGCTATGAGTGGTATGTTACTATATGTGTCGTATTTTAAGCACTACTGATATTACTTTGAAGTGCATGTACACTGTTGCTGTGACGTGCTTGTAATTACATTAAATGTGTAAAAATATGTTTTCCAGTAGAGCTTGCGACAGCTTTCACAATGCTGCTCAATTTGATAATATTGTCCCTTCTTTTGTAGCATTTGCTTTGTTTCATTGTACTTATGGGTGACCTGTTACATGATTGTCGCACATTGCACTATAGTGTTGCGGTTTGTCACTGTCAGGGTGTTGCTTTATTGGCAGTTTTATTTCGTCATTGTATATTTCCTCTATGCTACTGTCTCTGTGCGCCATAATAAGACGCTAAGGAGACCGTGCGGGCGTTGTGACGCCATGATAACCAGGTTTAACTGTCTCTTCGACCTATATTGATCATTGACGATTCGGCAGAGTACGGTTTTGTGCCTCCTTGAACTGTACGTGAGTGGCTTTTTGTATTTTATTTTACTGTCACTGCTGTTTTCTCATTTATTTAATTAGTGAGTGATTTATGAATTAATGGATTTATTGGCGGGTATCAAATAGCGTTTGTAATAACTAAGTAATAAGTATGAAACATACGCTGTAGATATTCGTGTTTATATATCATATGTGTGGTTTACCTAAATTAATGTCAAAATAGTATATATCATATGTGTGCTTTTATCTAAATTAATGTCGAAATAGTAACACATTCCGCGGTTGTGTGAAACCTATTGTTATATGAAATATGAAGCAATGGTGCCTGTCAAGTACGGACCCACACATGAAGCAACAATACGTATATGGATGTTCAATATATATATATCGGAAGATTATAATCGACTAGTATAAATAAGATCATGACTAGTGATTCAATAACATAGTTATTGCGTATTAAAATGAGTTTCACATGCAGCTTATAATGAACATGTAACAATACAATGCTTTATGATATTCGAAAACTGGGTATGCGATACACGTATGTCGTTAACATCATGTTCGTGAAATCCGCTCAGTGAAAATAGTTTTAGACTTAATTATATATACGTCGCTAACACTTTTAAAGTGCTTATAAGCTATGTCTGTAATATGTCTATGTCAGTGGGACAAAACAACATTTACTGTTTGATTTCATGAAGGCAATATACTTGATGTCATATCGCCCTACTTATAGTTTGAAGCTGAGAAATATTAATATGAAGAGCATGTGATTTGAAATTGTTCACCATCCCTGCGTAATAGTAATGCATTGGGAATTCAAATATGCCAACATCAAAGTAACAAAGTGGCTATGTCTGTTTCATACAAAGGCTGTACTTACTCAGGTATATTATAATAATTTTCATATTATAAACCGAGCCACAACAGAAAAAATAAACATTAATAAATAGCCCATACTAACTAATAGCGGCCATCTTAGAATTTGGTAAACTAGGCATTTAAGTATGTGTTAAATTTGTTTTACTGTGTCAATATAATACTGTTACTTGTTTTAAATGATTAATGCCATCAGATAGATAACACGATGTAAATTGATGCGAAGTCGTGATTTTTGGCGGCCATCTTGGATTTTGGTACATAAATCAGTTATCCAAGTATGTTTTGCTATTGTCATGGTCATTTACTGTGTATGTATGATCGTACGTAAGTATGTTTTGAAATGTTAAATGATGATACATAAGTAACACGGTGGCAAATTAACGGAGATTGTGGTTCTTAGCAGCCATTTTGGATTTATATACATATTTTCTCAAATAATAAATATTTATTGAAGTAGCACAAGCTTTTATTCCACTTATAAAATATAATCCAATACGAATAAACCAATAACTGGTCATATAAAATAGTTTTATATATTTTTTAGTGTGGTGGGGTAAGGTAGTGGTGTATTGGCGGCCATATTGGATTTTGGCGGCCATTTTGAATGAAAATGTTCTAGTTCGATTGTATCTAAATCACAAATACTAATTGCAATATTTTCAGAACGTTTTACAGCGTGTACATGCGATTCTGCGGCAGTTTTATGTGTACGTTTACAGCCCGGGCAGAACTGTTGCTGTTAGGGGGTTCCATTTATGGGGGGCATAAACACTTTAAACGAAGACTTAAATATACATTTCTATCATGCAGAAATGATATGTCAGGCTATATAATAAGGCAATGGTCAACACAACCCTTACAATGCTTAATTAAATGTTGTCGTCTGCTGTTTATGTTTTATTTGCCATTTTACTCATGAAAAACATGGTTTGACAGTACTTTAGAATCAATTCCAATGAAATGATTCTAGATTCTAAAGTGCGGTTAAACAATGTTGTTGTACACGAAAATTTCGCTTTGTATGGGGTATGCAAAATGCGAATAACTGAATAACTGCTGGAAACAGCGATTTGAAGTGAGTATATTCACACACCTAATACCTTTATTGATTGCCAGAGACAGAAGTCATACATTTAATCGATGTTTATTGTGTTTGTGCGAGTCGGAAAAGCCTTTCTATATAGAAGATGGTACTGTACGAGACCAAGTGGTGGGGTAATGGGATTTTTTTAATAGGCATTTTGTTTGGTGTCATAGGTCCGAGTCTTCCACCTGTGCACATGCAACTATTTGTACCTGCTGCAAGTTGTCATATACCTAAATAAATTCCCCATGTCTTTTAATATTAGGGCCACACAACCTCCACACAGTTTGCCAAAATATTGGGGCCGGCACACCAAAATAATGGGTCCGCGGTGCCAAAATATTGGGGCAGCTGCGACGCCTTTGCGGCACTGCCCGAGTATCTACATGATTGTAGTACATTTGGCCCGTGCTGTACATGTGCGTGGCCAGAACGGACAGACCGGACCTCAACAAATACTATTTTTCTCGAAGCTTGTCCGTAAAACAAACTAAAGTGTGGCTGTGACTGGAGAAAGGTACGAATGGGCTTTGCGATCAGCATGTGATTCCACACAGTCTGATCTACACTAGTCATCATATCAATTAACCCTTCTTCCTACGCTGTTGACGGAAATTGCCGTCTGCTGTTTTTCATTTTTGCTTTAATTCTTAACAAAAACCTGTTTTTGACAGCACATGAGAATCGTCTCCATTGGAAACGATTCTCATGTGCTGTCAAAACCAGGTTTTTGTTGAGAAATATTGAAAATAAAACATTTCCAGCAGACGACATCATTTAATTCAGCTTAGTAAGGGTTAAACATAGGGCATCATTTTAACAAGTTATATAGATCGTTATGATCAGGTTACACCAGGGGGACTATTTGATCAGGCGCTACACTGGTCATATATGCCATACGCCCAATGGCTACAGTCACAACCACAAATAAGTAAACTGCAATAATTTTCAGAGCTCCAGATAAGCTGCGTATATGCGTAAATACCCAATAAAAATTGCCAAAAACCTAATTGAAATCAGAAGCAGCGAGTATCAACAAGAGCTGTAGGAGAACAGCATAGCTCGACTACGAGGGTTGTCGATGTACACATAGCTTGACAAAGAAGGTGGCTGCGGCCTGCATAAAAACCTTAACCAAGGTTGACTAAAAACATTAACCAAGGGAAATTAAGTAAGTAATTCAAGGTTAAATGTAGGTCAATGTCAGATATAGGTCAGGGGTTATTGATGTACATCACTAGGAGATAAAGTTTTCCAAGTATGATTGCTGTAGGCCCAGGAGTATTCCATATACAAGCTTGAGTAAAAACCGTAACCAAGGGGAGATAACTAAGTAATCCAAGGATAAAAGTAGGTCAAGGTCAAATATAGGTCAGGGATTATTGATGTACATCACTAGGAGATGAAGTTGTCCAAGTATGGTTGATGTAGGCCCAGAAGTATTCCATATACAAGCTTGACTATAAACATTAAGCAAGTAATTCAAGGTTAAATGTAGGTGAAGGTAAACTAAAGGTCAGGGGTTATTGATGTACATCCCTATGAGAAAAAGTTATCCAAGTATGGTGTCTGTATGCACAATAGTATTCCATCTACAAGCTTGACTAAAAACCTTAACCAAGGTTGAGTAAAAACCTTAACCAAGGGGAATTAAGTAAGTAATTTAAGGTTAAATGTAGGTCAAGGTCAAATATAGGTCAGGGGTTGTTGATGTACATCACTAGGAGATGAAGTTGTCCAAGTATGATTGGTGTAGGGCCATGAGTATTCCATCTACAAGCTTGACTAAAAACCTTAACCAAAGAGAATTAAGTAAGTAATTCAAGAGGAAATGTAGGTCAAGGTCAAATATAGATCAGGGGTTATTGATGTACATCACTATGAGAAAATGTTGTCCAAGTATGGTGTCTGTATGCACAATAGTATTCCATGTACAAGCTTGAATAAAAAGCTTAACCAAGGTCGAGTACAAACCTTAACCAAGGGGAATTAAGTAAGTAATTCAAGGTTAAATGTAGGTCAAGGTCAAATATAGGTCAGGGGTTGTTGATGTACATCACTAGGAGATGAAGTTGTCCAAGTATGGTTGGTGTAGGGCCAGGAGTATTCCATCTACAAGCTTGACTAAAAACGTTAACCAAGGGGAATTAAGTAATTCAAGAGGAAATGTAGGTCAAGGTCAAACATAGATCAGGGGTTGTTGATTTACATCACTAGGAGATGAATTTGTCCAAGTATGGTGGGTGTAGGGCCAGTAGTATTCCATATAGAAGGTTGACTAAAAACCTTAACCAAAAGGAATTAAGTAAGTAATTGAAGAGGAAATGTAGGTCAAGGTCAAATATAGATCAGGGGTTATTGATGTACATACCTATGAGAAAAGGTTGTCGAAGTATGGTGTCTGGATGCACAATAGTATTGCATATACAAGCTTGACTAAAAACCTTAATCAAGGTTGACTAAAAACCTTAACCAAGGGGAATTAAGTAAGTAATTCAAGAGGAAATGTAGGTCAAGGTCAAATATAGATCAGGGGTTATTGATGTACATCACTAGGAGATGAAGTTGTCCAAGTATGGTGGGTGTAGGGCCAGTAGTATTGCATATACAAACTTGACTAAAAACCTTAACCAAGGCGTGACGGTGACGCCGACGCCGATGCCGACGCCGACGCCGGGGTGACAACATAAGCTATACTTATTCTTCGAATAGTCGAGCTAAAAAGCAATTAAAAATTTGTGGTACCTTTATCATTCTTTGGAAAACAATAAACAGACCACAAATATAGCATATTTTTCTTTTTTTCAATGAAAACATCTTGGTATTTCATTAGAATTTGTTTCCAAGGAGACAATTCTAATGAAATGCCAAGACATGTTTTCATTTCAAAGCAAACTATTCAATAATTGCTGTCTGTTGATGTGTAAACAATAGTGTGATTTTATTTTACCCAATTAAAATTTTGAAATACTCACACAATTCTTCAGAAATGATGGAGTCACAATACTCAATTACAAATTCCTTATCTGGAGCAGACTGCAAGAACCACAATCCGTACATGGGCGTCACCAGAATTTTGGAAAAGGGGGTTCAACTTTCAGCTGTAAAGTGGTTGCCTGATTCATGTTCACTTTATTTAAACCTCAAAGGGATTAAGGCAGCCATTTGGGGAAGGGGCCCTAAGGGCCTTTTCAACAATTTTGGGAAAAGTCATACTAAATTGGGAATTTTCCATCTCAAACTGTCATCCCAGTAGAATAAATTTATTACATGCATTTGTATTATTTCTCATCATCCCCTATTCTCCAATCAAAGATCAGGGACTAGGCACTGGCAGGCTACAAATGCAATATTTCTCCAGTCACCGATAAGGAGCTAGACTGGCTACAAATGCAAATATTTCTCCAGTCACAGATCAGGCTACACATGCCATAGGCCCCATTTCTCCAGTCACAGACCAGGAGCTAGACTGGCTACAAATGCCATAGGCCCCATTTCTCCAGTCACAGATCAGGAGTTAGACTGGCTACAAATGCCATAGGCCCCATTTATCCAATCACAGACCAGGAGATAGACTGGCTACAAATGCAATATTTCTCCAGTCACAGATCAGGAGCTAGACTGGCTACAGATGCAATATTTCTCCAGTCACAGATCAGGAGCTAGACTGGCTACAGATGCAATATTTCTCCAGTCACATATCAGGAGTTAGACTGGCTACAAATGGCATAGGCCCCATTTCTCCAGTCACAGATCAGGGATTAGGCAGGCTACAAATGCAATATTTCTCCAGTCACAGATCAGGAGCTAGACTGGCTACAAATGCCACTGCCCTATTTCTCCAGTCACATATCAGGAGCTAGACTGGCTACAAATGCCATAGGCCCCATTTCTCCAGTCAGAAATTAGGGACTAGGCAGGCATATTTCTCCAGGAGCTAGACTGGCTACAAATGACATAGGCCCCATTTTTCCAGTCACAGATTAGGAGCTAGACCGGCCACAAATGCCATAAGCCCCATGTCTCCTCGGATCAGGACCTGAGGCTATATAACTTGTTTGGTGTGCTTAATGTGGACTATTTACTTATTTATTTATTTAACCCTTTCACCCCTAAGTAACTGGAATGGATTTTTCTATGTTCATTTTGCAACCAATCCAATCATTACAAAATGATTTTAAAACTAGCCCATTTTTGAAAAGCAGGTGTTTTTTATTATGAAAATTACTTGCAACAAGTGCAGATCCGGATGAGGCGGCTCGTTACGAGTCGGCTCATCTGGATCTACACTGTTTGCAAACATCACATAAGAGGTATGTGGTGTTGAAAGGGTTAACCAGCGGATTTTACCAGCCTGTCAACATTTAACCCTTTCAACACCAAGTAACTTAATAGGATGTTCCATGCCAATGTTTCACACTATTTCATTAATTTTGTTCATTCAAATTATCCCATTCTTCTAAAAGGGTAATCTGTATGACGTTTAAAATTATTAACAAACAGTGGAGATCCTGATGAGACGGCTCGTTACGAGCCGGCTCATCTGGATCTGCACTGTTTGCAAACATTGTCTCTATAGAGGTCTGTGGTGTTGAAAGGGTTAAGGTCATTTTAGGCTGGGTTAATGAAGTTGAATCCAATATTTAACCTGTATGGATGGGCGAGAGGGGGTCTCAAAATCAGAACTGAATACAGTCGAACTTCGATGGGTCGAACAGCCTGCGGGGTTAAGTTGTAGTTCGACCCATTCGTTGTTCGACCCATCGGGATTTTCTACTGTATCCATTTCAGATCTACGAGTTGGTCAGTGTACTAAGTGTAACAAGTCGTCATTACGACACGTTGTTTCATATAAATGCGCTTACATTTGCATTTACGGTTGATTGTCACAGTCGTTTATTAACAGAAACGGGCTTTAATAAAATAAAGAAAGCGGCAAACTCATGTGTGCTTTTATTTACATAGCCATTATACAGCAATAGAACATGAGAACAACAGAAAATGATTACGAAATACAATTGGCGGACTTGATTGCCCCGTCCGATACGATCATGCCCAGTCGCCCCATCACTACTTCGGACCCGGAACCACATTCACTGCATATCATAATTTACTATCACATGTAACCCAGTACAAGTTATACATGAAAGTTATACACGTCCGGTATTAAAGAAGTCTGTTATTCTCGCGATCTCCGCTTTCGATTTGTGGCCTTTCTCCACTTCCATGATAGCCTGGTATTTTTCTTCAATTGTCTTAGTAGTCAATTTACGTTTCACGCCAGATTTCCCCGTAGCCAATCCAGATAGCAGTGTCGCTAACCGATCCGAATATCCCCCCGGCAGAACCGGGTCCTTCCTCGGAATGCTCGGTCGTAACTAGTACATTTGTGGTAGACATTAATACGAGTCTGATGATCTGTAAAATATGTTTTGCTTATATGGCGAATAAATCGGATGACACATCACACTCATTACTGATCATAGTAAAAACAGTTCATGTTGATTTACAACTTAAAAGGCCAGATGCTTGGGTCATTAATTAAAACTGAGCGCTATTTAATTCCACATGTCCCATAAATTACTACTTTAATTAACTAACAACTTCGTCGACATTGGTCAATGCATAATTACCACGTATGCTGGTCACGACTGCCGTTATTGTATACGCTCAAATGACCACTTGAGATTTGTTTGACAACCGGTTAACAATAGGTGTGAAAGTCAATCAACTCGTCTGGAGACAATCGTCTGACATGTTCGAGTTTTTGTGGTGTTTATAGTGAATTTATACACGACCGGGCGTGACAGCGATTCGAGGCATTGAGGGTTGTTCGACTTTCACAAGTTCGACCTATACCGGGTAGTTTTAACGTATTTATATAGGAATTCTGCCGGGACCTAAAGGCTAGTTCGAGGCAACCATGGCTGACGAGTTTACCAGGGTTCGACCCATCGAAGTTCGACTGTATTTACAAAAAAAAGCAAAACATATTCAGTCCTGAAATTAGAATAACCAGGGGCCCATTTCATTAAACTTTGTATCACTAAGAAGGTTGTATGGGGAAAACAATCGACTACAATGTTTAAATTAACAGCCGACTTTGAGAAAGTATTGGTCTCTCTGTTCAGTATTAACCCTTGCTTCGCTGAATTAATTTTTGTTGTCTGCCGGAAATGTTATATTTTCTCGACAAAAAAAACTGAATTGACAGCACATGAGAATTGTCTCCAGTACCGTTTTTTTTTTAATTAAGGCAAAAATGAAAAGCAGCAGTCGACAATTTCTGTCTCCAGCATATTGAGGGTTAATGACCGGTGCATGTAGGTAGTAAACGGTAGCATTTGTGAAACAAACATGTTTTAAGTAAAAATTATTAAAATCTTCGTACATACATTTTTAATTTTTATCATACGTAGTGAAAGAAAAAAATATGAAATAAAATTACGTTATATAATGAAATGATATATACCCACTCAATAGGCACAAACTTTTCTTTATATGAATTAAATAAGTGTATACTGGTGTCACTATTCCACTAGTTCTAAAATTTACCAGTGCCAGCTATACAGATATAATCATTTTGTAATATTTATTTTACTGACAGCGACTCGCGGTGGTATCAGGCTATTTTCATTAGCAAATGAGGCATGCTATTTTTTAATTGTTTATACTAATTAACTATGTCACCTGAAAACATAACATTTTCAACAGATTATAAAGTTTGATCATTGCACATCAAAAATACAGAGAATAAATAGTAATGTCCGTTAACATTTTAAGGAAAAACGGTCATCACCCCTGATATCAGTGTGGAAATTTACTTCAGACATAAAATGTATAATAATGCCAATCAATACGTGGGATACTGGTGAATGAAGATTTATTTTGCCAGAAAATGTCTCAAGATGATGTCTGATATAAAGAACAGTTTGTGCCTACTGAGTGGGCATGTACCTTTAATACCACATTTAGAAAGATATTGCCACTAGAGACACTAGTAACAGAAAAATCAAAGTAGTAACCAACGATTGTCGAAAAACTAGCATTAGCTAGTTATTTTTCATGTGACGCATATATCACAGTTGGGTTAAGAAATACAGTGAAACCTCTCTAAACCGGACACCCTGGGAGGTCCCCATGGTGTCCGGCTTAGAGGGGTTTCACCGTAAACCAGACATTTGATCATTCTGAGCCATAGTTGTGTGCTATGCGATCACAGACATTATCACCGGAGATAAATTACCAAGAAACTCATCAAAAATAAGATCACAGGTGTTGTCTTGGTGTCCGGTTTTCCACTGTACGATGCAAATCTGTAATTGAAATATTGCTACTAATCTGTTTGATCACTTTCTGCGCCTATCTGAGACCAAGTTCCTTTAAAGCTCCAGTTGAAACGATCCGCGTTTGTTTTCAGTAACAACGGAGGACACAATCCTGACAATGAAGAAAGTGTCGTCGCTGGCTCTCGTTTGAGACAACTGAGGCCCGTTTCACTAATCTTCGTACGACTAAAATGTTCGTAAGTGCAAAATTATGAGTCTGTAAATTTCACATTAACACTGTTTTCTTGTAAACAATTATTGGATTTACATTTATTGAGCATAGGCTGCATATGCAGCCTATGCTCAATAAATTTAAATACATCAATTGAAATTTACAGACCATCCTAAATTTGCACTTACGAACATTTTAGTTGTACAAAGTTTAGTGAAACGACCCCCTGATGAACAGCCGCTGCAGGCACGTGTTCCAGACAAAAAGGAGATTTAGGATCGTCTGCTCTGTACAGACATATATATACATTTCAAATGAATGTTACCCTTTCACCCCTAATACCTGACATTGACTTTTCTGAGCTGATGTTTTGTCTATTCCATTAATGGTATTTTTTGTCAAAATCTTGAAAATGGCAAATACATGTATTGCAAATCTAGATGGCTCTTATCTATCACTTCCATATGGCTGTGACTGGAGAAATGGGGCTTACGGGTTTTGTGACCAGTGTAGATCCAGATCAGTTTGTGCATCCGCACCATATGATCAGGATCTGCACTGTTCACCATCAATGAAACACCCGTCATGTTTCTAACAAGCAATATAGATCATTATCAGGATACACACATGTGCTATTTAATCAGGAGCTACACTGGTTAGAACTCCCATTTCTCCAGCCATTTAAGTACATTTCATTAAATGTGAAAGGTTTAGCATATTGGTTTCCAGAGCAAATGTAATTTAAATTTTGCACCGACAACCTTCGTATGTAACTCGAATTTTGTCTGTAACACAGAATCTCTCTGCATTACAGACGGAAAAATTTGGTCAAGTTGTATGAAGTTTAGTGAAACAGGGCCCAGAACCCAGACATCACTGTCACACACATGAAATTGTGTACCTTCGGACATCTGCTTAATTTCATGAAATACGTTTACAAAATTTACAATATTTTCCGTAAATGGCGTCAAAAGTTCAGAATTATATTCCGCATGTACTCTGAAACTTTTTGGTCACCTTTTGACTTTATTTATGAAAAATATTGTAAATTTTGTAAACGGATTTAATGTTTTTACGAAGATACGAAATAACATAACGCGTCTCATAAACCGTACATGTATATGTTAATTGCTCGTTTCTAACATTTGTTTATTTTTATTCTTGAGAGACAGTATATGTAAAATGTACATGTACCAATCCACCAGATAAACAGTCCATAAATTGTCATATCTTTGCTATCTTTCACCATTCCATAGTTTGACCATCAAAACAAGAAATCGGCAGCACTGGTCGATGCTTCCAAGGGAAGATTTGATTTATTGGTGTTTAACAGCCGATCAACAGCTTAGGTCATTTAAGGCCGGGTCAACGGGTTCGATCCCGTATTTAACCAGCTGCATTGTGAGGAAAATCCCAAAATCAGAATGGAATATTTACATCGAGAAAAATATGTATTCAGCCCAGAAATTAAACAAGAGGGCCATGATGGCCCTAATTCGCTCACCTGACTCCATGAACACCAGAGGAGAATGTGACATTGAGTTCATGTGTTTTAAAAAAAATTGTGCTATTTTTAGATGGCGGTCATCTTGGATTAAGCGATGACACTCATTTTACCAAATCTGAAAATGCTTCACCCAAGGATCTTAACTTCCTATGAAGTTTGGCCAGCATCGGCCAAGTGGTTCCTGAGAAAAAGACGTTCAAAATCTCGAATAAATGGACCTTTTGGCAGCCATCATGGATGTTATAATCATCCGATTCCGACAAATATTGCACCATAGCAATCGCCTCATCGATACTTTCAATTTGATATATGACATGAGCATATTCGGTCAAAAATAAAATTTAACCCCAATTTGACCCCACAGGCCACGCCCATCATTTTTGACCCCGGGGTCACCATTTTAACAACTTTGAAAGAGCATTGTACATCGATCATTCCCACCAAGTTTCGTCGAAATCCGGCTAGCGGTTCATGAGAAGAAGATTTTTTAAGAATTTATGCTATTTTTAGACGGCGGCCATCTTGGATTAGCAATGACCTCCATTTTAACAAATCTGAAAAGGCTTCACCCATGGACCATAACTTTTAAGTTTGGCTACCATGGGCCAAGCGGTTCATGTGAAGAAGAATTTTGAAATCTCTAATAAAAGATCGACCTTTTGACATTTCGGCGGCCATCTTGGATGACATAACAATCCGATTTCGACAAAAAAATGTACCAGAGTGATCGCCTCATTGATACCTTCGATTTGATATATAACATGACCATATTCAGTCAAAAATAAAATTTGACCCCACGGGCCACGCCCATTTTTGACCCCGGGGTCACCATTTTAACAACTTTGAAAGAGCATTGTACATCGATCATTCCCACCAAGTTTCGTCGAAATCCGGCTAGCGGTTCATGAGAAGAAGATTTTTTAAGAATTTATGCTATTTTTAGACGGCGGCCATCTTGGATTAATGATGACCTCCATTTTAACAAATCTGAAAAGGCTTCACCCATGGATCATAACTTAAGTTTGGCTACCATGCGCCAAGCGGTTCATGTGAAGAAGAATTTTGAAATCTCTAATAAAAGAACGACCTTTTGACCTTTCGGCGGCCATCTTGGATGACATAACCATCCGATTTCGACAAAAAATGCACCAGAGTGATCGCCTCATTGATACCTTCAATTTGATATATGCCATGACCATATTCGGTCAAAAATAAAATTGGACCCCAATTTGACCGCACGGGCCACGCCCATTTTTGACACAGGGGTCACCATTTTAACAACTTTGAAAGAGCATTGTACATCGATCATTCCTACCAAGTTTTGTCGAAATCCGGTTGGCGGTTCTTGAGAAGAAGATTTTTGAAGATTTGTGCTATTTTTAGATGGCGGCCATATTGGATTACGTAATGACGTCATTTTAAATTTTTTGTAATACCCCTACCTAAGGACTATGACCATGAAGTTTGGTGACTATAGGCCCAATGGTTACCGAGGAGAAGACGTTTGAAAATATTCACGGACGACGACGACGGACACATTGCGGTAACAATAGCTCACATGAGCTTTGCTCAGGTGAGCTAAAAACCTCGACATGGTGCCAGGTACATACCACACCAAAGTCACTTGGCCCCTTCCCCTAAAAGTAATACGAGTAAGAATAATTCTATCACTCATACAAGGGATATAACCAGATTCAAATCTCGCATACACCAAAGTGTGTTAAAGACATGCATGAGGGCCAAATCAGGTCTCCAGTCGGTATTCCGGTAAGGATGAATCCTGATCGTTAAATTACCCATGCATGCTCCCATGACGAGACGAGACGAGACGAGACCAACCAGACCAGACAGACAACCTGCTGCATTGCAAGAAATAAAAACAACAGCAAACGACAATTGTTGTGAGTAGCGGTCTAAGGGTTAATTTTTTAATTGTATTGTTAATAATAAATCAATGAAGAAGTGTCACTACCATAAATCCTCGTCAAACTCCACTGTGACTAGGTTGTAGTGTGGCCCGATTTGTTTGTAGGGTCCTTATTAGCCTTTAAATATTTATAGGGAAAAACACACAAGAAACTAGACAGTATCTTTGTAAAACAGGGATATGCCACCGTGGCATACTGGACTGTAACTGGTGACTCTACAAACTTTTGGAATTAACAAAATGGTTTCAGCAACATTTGGAAGGTGAAAAATGTCAAGGTCATGTTACTGGTGGCGCGAGTGTGTGACAAATGTTCAGGTGATTCAAGTGTCCATGTATCGAAGCAATCCTTCGCGTAATATTGAAGATATTACATGTTGGAGACACTCGTACAAACTTTTCAACGCAACAAAATGGCTAAGTGTTTCAGCTACATTTCGACTTGTTGACGTAAATGTACACAGACGGACGTACGTACGGAACCTCAAGAGCAACACAATATGCCCCCCCTCCCTGCTATCGCATAGGGGGCATAATTATCTAGGAATAAACAGTTTGAGAATTTTATAATGGGTATAACCGGATTCAACTTTAAGTAACAAGAAAGCCAAAATCATACCCGAGGGAGAAACCAGGGATATCCACAGGTGGAAGACTCGGACTTATGACACCAAAATAATGCCTATTAAAAAAATCCCATTACCCCACCCACTTGGTCTCGTACATTACCATCTTCTATAAATAGAAGATGGTAATGTACGAGACCAAGTGGGTGAGGTAATGGGATTTTTTTTAATAGGCATATTTTTGGTGTCATAGGTCCGAGTCTTCCACCTGTGGGGATATCGGGATTCCGATAAGGATGAATCCCATGGTTAAAGGTACACGCCCACGCAGTAGCACAAAGTGTTCTTTATAGGAATTAAATACGTGTATAATTGTCTCACTATTCCACCAGTTCTAAAAATTATTAGTGCGCCTTATACAGATATAATCATTTAGTAATATTTATTTTCCTGATGGTGACTCGCGGTGGTATCGGGCTATTTTCATCTGCAAATGAGGCATGATGTTTTTTAATTATTTGTACTAATTAAATGCGTCGCCTGAAAAAATAATATTTTCAACAGATTATAAAGTGTGATCATTGCACATCAAAAAATAAATAGTAATGTCTGTTAACATTTTAAGGAAACACGGTTATCGCCCCTGATATCAGTGTGGAAATTTGTGTCTGATATAAAATGTATAATACCAATCAATACGTGGGGTAATGGTGAATTAATGTTTATTTTGCCAGAAAATGTCCCAGATTATATAAAGAATATTTTGTGCCTACTGAGTGGGCATGTACCTTTAATATACCCTTCGCATGTCCCACCCGCCGAGGCGAGGTGCCATTAACCTAGGAGGAAAAATAAACACTTGTCAGTTCCTGTTTATCATTTAATTGAGAAATGTATACAAAATATGACAACATATATAAATATTGTGTCTCACAGACATTGTCTCAATGTTAGATCCCAAAATCTGAACGGAATATTTACATCGAGAAAACAATGTATTCAGCCCTGAAATTAGAATATTCTAACCTGGTGCCAGGTCCATACCACACCAAACTCCCTTGACCACTTCTCCTAAAACAGGATTACGAATAATCGTAATACTCACATAAGGTGTATAACCAGATTCAACTATCACATACAAAATGCCAAAAACGTATGTGAGGGCAAAACCAGGTCTCCAGTCGGAATTCCGGTAAGGATGAACCCCCATCGTTAAATTACCCATCGCATTCTCCCACCTGCCACCCACCATTTGATCTTGAGTACATGGGCCGCACTGGTGGGCTATAGAATCAAACAAAAAATCAGTAACACGGACTGATGTACCCATTACAATCATATACAAATTTCTTGAGCACATGGAATGGCTTTAGCATGAAAACATGGATGATGACAAATAAATATATGAAGTTTCAAGCCAATACGACTCACGGTAACAGACATAGTAGGTAGACAAAAACTTATTTAACACAATCTCGGACGGACAGAAGAACAGGGTGGCAACTACTGTCTGTTCCACGTTTTGCTGCCGATGAACTTATGGCTGTTAAACACATTAAATATAAAAAATATTTAAAAGCAAGTACTTTTTTATCAATAAGAAAAAAGTCACCCTCCCCAAAAAAATGTATTTGATGAAATTCCATCAAATACTCATTTTATTGCGAAAAACATGGGGCTAAAAATAGATTTTTTTTTAATTGTGGACCGATTTTCAAAATCTAACTTTCGTTTTCTAAGTTACATCATTTTCAAGCTATCTTGCCAGGTTTCAGAGTCAATTTCCGAAATTTTTCGTTTTTGGATCCTTCAGGATAATAAAATCAATATTTGATGGAATTTCATCAAATAATTTTTTTTGGGGAGGGTACTTTTTTGTTATTGATGAAAAACTACTTACTTTTAAATATTTTTTAGATTGCAAGTGTTTAATGGCCAAAAGTTTGTCGGCAGAAAAACGTGGAACAGACAGTAGGTCGTTTGACTATACTGAAGCAACATATTTATGGCTGTGACTTGAGAAATGGGGGCTTAAGGGTTTTGCAACCAGTGTAGATAAAAAAGAGTAATTTCTTTTGAAATCAAAATATATTCCAACTTGATTCTGCTAGACTACTGTCTGTTCCACGAAACCTGCCCAAATTTTACGGCCATATAAACAATTCAAAAACAACATTTTTTTCGATAATATTAAATTATAGCAAAATTTAAGAATGAGTCTATTTTTTATTTCGTGAAAAATTCGTCCAATGTTGATTTTATTACGAAAAATGAGTTCTCTATGGGAATTTAACATGGGGGGAAACAGAGGTGGAGAACCTGGAGGAAGAGTCGAAAAACAAAAAAAATTGGAAATCGGTCCATTATTTGTGAAATTACAAAAATCTCCATAGACATCTTCACTCTGTTCACTCTGTGAAGATGTCTATGGGTAGAGATGTCTATGGGTATTTAACATGAGGAAATTGTTTTTTCGCAATAAAATGAATATTGGACCAAATTTTACGAATTAAAAAGAAGGCTCATTCTTAAATCTTCCTTTAATTTAATATTATCAAAAAAAATATTGTTTCTGAATTGTTTATATAGCTGTAAAATTTGGGCAGCTTTTGTGAAACAGACAGTAGTCTAGGTACGTTTGACTATACTCATGGGCGGATTCTCGGGCGGACCCGGCGCGCGCACCCCCTAAAATTCGCCGAGTAAAGATTTTTTACAAGTTACAAGGCACGTTTCATGCCAAGTGCCATGTATTCCATGCATTTTTCGGTCGTTGTCTTATTGTTTCAAAATTTATAGGTTTTCAATCAAAAATCATGTCTAAACATACTGTGACAGTGTCAATATTTTTTTGCTCCAAAATGCGCCAGAACGCAGGAAATGCGATGTAGATTTCAAAAAAATTCCCCCTAGCGCTATCCCGAGCTCTGCTCGGTCGACTATTTTGCAATACTTGACTATATTATCGAACGAGCGATAATATAGTCAAGTATTGCAAAATAGTTACGCCCCCCCAACCCGAAATCCTGGATCCGTGCCTGATACTGAAGCAACATATTTATGGCTGTGACTGGAGAAATGGGGCTTAAGGGTTTTGCAACCAGTGTAGATCCTGATCAGCCTGTGCATCCGCACAGTCTGATCAGGATCTGCACTGTTCACCATTCATTCGATGAAACACCCATCATGCTCCTAACAAGTAATATAGATCGTAATCAGGTTACAGGTCTACATTGGTCACAAATCCTGTAAGCCCTAGTTCTCCAATCAGAGATAAATTTCAAGACATGATTGATTTTGGTATGGTAGCCAAATCCCCAAATGTGAGATGAGGGCACCAGTGAGTATCTAGACAGGACAACAAAGCCAGCCTATCACAACTCGGTATGCATCACAAGTCGATGGTTATCACAAGACGATGCGCATCACAAGTCGATCGGCCGGACACTCCTCTGGAGGCTGGCAGCTGGCAGTTTCAAAGTGCCCCGGGATACAACGTTTTCCTGTAAATAGTCCACAATCCACACGGCAGTCATTATACATTGTACAGTCAATTTCCACAAACGGCCAACTCTCTGCAACAACCCCCTCTCTGTAACAGTCGATGTTTTGTATCCCAAACAGACAATTGTCTCTATATTTAACCTTTCTACAACGGCCATCTCTCTACAACACTCTACAAGAGCCCCCTCTCTGTAACAGCTGGTATTTTATATCCCAAATGGACAATTGCCTCTATATTTAACCTCCCTACAACGGCCACCTCTCTACAACACTCTGAACAGGGCATGCACTGTTTACCAATCCACATTTGTTAAGAATATTTCGTCAACTTTCAACATCATATACAGAAAATATATATATATTGTTTTATGAACTAGATGGCCGCGGCCCGCATGTCGAGCCCGTCGAGGCTTTGATAGAATACTGAAAAACTTTAACCAAAAACTTTAAACCGGACGCAAGTACGTACATACGCCAATGTGCCAACTATATCACGCTGTCCTCAAGCGGACGTGACAAAAATGGCACATCTTCTTAGGTGCAAAATCACATGGCTTGTCTACGATGATATGTGACATGCAAGATGTATCCTCATGACCAGTAGCCTATTTCACCAACATTGCAAAGTATACTTTTCTAGCAAAGTATACTTTGAGCGAGAAATTTTCAATTTTATGATAAATTTATTAATTTTTATTATACTGAATTTATTACATTATCACAGCCATTTTGGCTGTGATAATGTAATAAATTCAGTATAATAATTCTGCATACTTTTAATCATCAAATATATGCAGTCGTTAGTTCTATATGAAATAATGCATTTCGTGAAAAATAAATGATTACTCCCTCAAAGTATACTTTTTAAGCTTGCTTTCAATCCAATCCCATTTGTATAGTACTGACATTGACAATGAGCTTGTAAACAATATGCATATAAATATGTTTAAACTAAAGTATACTTTGCTTATATATGAGACATGCCATGTGATTTTGTACCTTCGGACATCCATGGCCAAATCATGTAAGTCGGCATTCCGGTAAAGATGAACACCGATTGTTAAATTACCTTTCGTGTGCTCCCGACCAACCAGCCACATGAACATTTAACCCTTTCACCCCTAAGTAACTGAATCGGCTGCGATATGTTAATTTTGCAACCAATCCAATCATCGCAAAATGATTTTCAGACTATTCCATTTATAACAAGAGTTGTCAGAAGACAACGAAGCTCGCCTGTTGGCAGCCTTCACTCAAACTTGGCACAGTTGCATAAAAAAACATGACTATTATATATAATTGACCTTGGGTTAAGGGGCGTGCAGTGGACCTTGACATTGGGGTCAGTGGTGCAAGGTGTGTCGTGGGTTTGCTATAGCATAATATAGCATATTAAGATGAATGCATGTATGAAATATCAATGCGCTCCCTGAAAACAGAAGTAAAACAAAATTTAACCCAACGTTAAGTTTATGAACGATGATTTTCTACAGCATGATAGCTATTCACATGAGGAATGCATATATGAATGT
Organism: Conchocele bisecta; assembly: GCA_029237695.1. Taxonomy (NCBI): domain Eukaryota; kingdom Metazoa; phylum Mollusca; class Bivalvia; order Lucinida; family Thyasiridae; genus Conchocele; species Conchocele bisecta. The sequence goes on from CM055277.1 coordinate 80,186,452, forward strand.
GCTAAGTTTGTGACCTTGGGGAAAGGGGTGGGGAGTGGGTCATGGATTTGCTGTAGCACAATAGAGGATCATCAGATGAATGCATGTATGAAATATCAAAGCGTTCCCTGTAAAGAAACAGAAGTTGAACAACATTTACCCCAACGTTAAGTTTATGAACATGCTAAGTTTGTGACCTTGACCTTGGGGTAAGGGTTGGGTGGTGGGTTGTGGATTTGCTACAGCATGATAGAGGGTCATCTGAGGAATGCATGTATGAAATATCAAGGTGTTCCATGAAAGGAAACAGATGTTATAAGACATTTGGGGTGGGCAATGGGTCATGGATTCGCCATAGCTCGATAGAGTTTCATCAGATGAATGCATGTATGAAATATCAAGGCGTTCCATGAAAGGAAACAGATGTTAAGACATTTACCCCAACGTTAAGTTTATGAATGTGCTATGTTTGTGACCTCGACCTTGGGGAAAGGGGTGGGGGGTGGGTCATGAATTTTCTGTAGCACAATAGAGGATCATCAGATGAATACATGTATGAAATATCAAAGCGTTCCCTGTACCGAAACAGAAGTTACACAACATTTACCCCAACGTTAAGTTTATGAACATGCTACGTTTGTGAATTTGCTACAACATGATAGAGGGTCATCTGAGGAATGCATGATAGAGGGTCATCTGAGGAATGCATGTATGAAATATCAAGGCGTTCCATGAAAGGAAACAGATGTTATAAGACATTTACCCCAAAGTTAAGTTTATGAATGTGCTAAGTTTGTGACCTTGACCCTGGGGTAAGGGGTGGGCGGTGGGTCATGAATTTGCTATAGCACGATAGAGTATCATCAGATGAATGCATGTATGAAATATCAAGGCGTTCCATGAAAGGAAACAGATGTAACAAGACATTTACCCGAACGTTAAGTTTATGAATGTGCTATGTTTATGACCTTGACCTTGGGGAAAGGGGTGGGGGGTGGGTCATGGATTTGCTATAGCACGATAGAGTATCGTCAGATGAATGCAAGTATGAAATATCAAGGTGTTCCCTGTAAAGAAGTTATAAAAAGACATTTACTCCAACGTTAAGTTTATGATGTTGATCTTGGGGAAAGGGGTGGGGTGGGTCATGGATTGTGACCTTGACCTTGGAGCAAGGGTTCGGTGGTGGGTTGTGGATTTGCTACAGCATGATAGAGGGTCATCTGAGGAATGCATGTATGAAATATCAAGGCGTTCCATGAAAGGAAACAGATGTGGGTGGGTCATGGATTTGCTATAGCACAATAGAGTATCATCAGATGAATGCATGTATGAAATATCAAAACGTTCCATGAAAGGAAACAGATGTTATATAAGAAATTTACCCCAACATTAAGTTTATGAATGTGCTAAGTTTGTGACCTTGACCTTGGGGTAATGGTTGGGTGCTGGGTCATGGATTTGCTACAGCATGATAGAGGGTCATCTGAGGAATGCATGTATGGGAAATATCCATTCATGAAAGGAAATGATGTATGAAATATCACGGCGTTCCATGAAAGGAAACTGATGTTGTAAGAAATTTATCCCAACGTTCAGTTTATGAATGTGCTAAGCTTGTGACCTTAACCTTGGGGTAAGGGTTGGGTAGTGGGTCATGGATTTGTTACAGCATGATAGAGGGTCATCTCAGGAATGCATGTATGAAATATCAAGGTGTTCCATGAAAGGAAACAGAAGTTATAAGACATTTACCCAACGTTAAGTTTATGAATGTGCTAAGTTTGTGACCTTGACCTTGGGGTAAGGGTTGGGTGGTGGGTCATGGATTTGCTACAGCATGATAGAGGGTCATCTGAGGAATGCATGTATGAAATATCAAGGTGTTCCATGAAAGGAAACAGAAGTTATAAGACATTTACCCAACGTTAAGTTTGTGGACGCCGACGACGCCGGAGGTATGCCATAAGCTCTTATGCACTTCATGCAGGCGAGCTAAAAAGAGGGGTATTTGTTGTTCTCAAAAATATGAAAATTACTTTCAAACAGTGCAGATCCTGATGAGATGGCTCGTTACGAGCCAGCTCATCTGGATCTACACTGTTTGCATAAACCGATATAGCGGGCTTTCGGGTTCAAAGGGTTAAGATTGAACCTCACAACCAGACCTTATATGAATTCATGATTTATGAGATTGGAATGCAAAATGTCTGTGAGCGTGTGAACATTTAAGACGTACCCTAATCCTTCCGATTTATCAGACTGGAACGCAAGACGTACGTGAACATAAATGTGTAAGACGTACCCTCATGACTTTGACCTTGCGCATGGCGTCCTTGAGTTTCTCTATGACCACAGTGTTCATCTGGTTCTTCTCACTTTGTTGGTAGTGGGTCTCGGTCACTGGCTCCTTGTCCTGGCAACATATATGGCTGTGACTGGATACATGGGGCTTATGGGTTTTGCGACCAGTTTTGTTTGTTTGTTTGTTGGCCTTTCAACAGCTAAGGTTATTTAAGGCCGGGTCAATGGGTTTAGTACTAAATCCCATATATTACAAGTACATGTTCAAGTACAAATGTGGGGAAAATCCCAAAATCAGAACTGAATATTTACAATAACAAAACTATATATTCAGCCCTGAAATCAGAATAATCCTTTCAACTCCCAGGTAACAAAAGAGCCAAAGATAAAAACGTACCTGAGGGCCAAACCAGGCAAATCGTGATTCCTATAAGGAGGAACCCCTACCGTTAATTTACACCGTCTCATTCGCCCGACCACCACCCATGGTTTTGCGACCAGTGTAGATCCAGATCAGCCTATGCATCCGCACAGTCTGATCAGGATCTACACTCTTCGCCATTCCATCAATGAAAACACCCGTCAAGCTTCTAGAAAGGAATATAGCTTGTTAACAGGCTACAGGAGTGTGCTATTTGATCTGGAGCAACACTGGTCACAAATCCCTTAAGCCCCATTTCTCCAGTCACAGATACATATCCTACTCTCTGGTCAAATATTGAGGAAAAGTGAAAGGGAATGGATTTTACATCCCAGCAACAGCCAGGGTCAGGTTGGGACGTCACGGGACCTCGGTTTCAAGTCTCTTCCGAAGGACCAGAGGGATGGAAATAATATGAAACTATTTTTCACACCCGGTATGGAGCTCACAACCTCTGGTATTGAAGCCCAGTGTCCTTACCACTAGGACACAATCCATCCCTCAAATATTGAAGAAAATAGGTAACTGTAAATCTAGTCATGATGTTAGCAATGTGTTTATTTTCCAACCTTGTGTGGCATTCTTCAACAGAGTAAAAGACATGCAATGTACAATATAGGGTTAACTGTATTGTAATTTTCAAATTTGCGGCGTATATCAGAAAAAGATAGGTCGGAAAATCTGTTTAATGGCGACTCGCTAGCGGAGCCATTAAACATGTTTTCCGACCTATCATTTTCTGATATACGTCGCAAATTTCAAAATTACAATGCAGTTAACCTATTTCTAATGCACTCCTTTACTACTGGCGTAGGAATACATATTGAAAGAATTTGCGACCGTTCATCAACAATGATATACCTGTAATGTATGACCATCAGCCAATCAGATTGCGTGATATTTATAGAGTGCATTAGAAGAACAACTGAATGTCCGTCCGTGATTCGGTTAAAATTTTCAGATATTTAAGGATCCTTCAAGAGTGATGATTTAATACGATTTTAATAAACAAGTTTACTGCTTTCATAAGAAACTCGGCATAGCCGAGTTTCTTATGAAATCAGTAAACAAGTTTAATAAATACAATATTAAATCATCACAAATGTTAGATTCTATTTATTGCATAAGCACATCATCATATCTTCAAGCTGTACAGGTCACCACACCCGTTTTCTGTAACAAGCTAATTTGCATATTTATTACACTAGTGTATTATGATTTTTATTACACCGTGGTCATACAGTGAAAGTGGCCATTTTATGTAATAAATTTCCCTATTACCTCTGCAACCCGTAGTCAGACTGACCCGACACTTCATATTCTTCTTCATCACCATCCAGAGCTTTATTTACCTATTTTCAGAGAAACGCAACGTGCCCATTGTGAGCCTGCATATATGGATAGATGGACAAACAGACGGACGTTCCTTACAGTACTATACTTATGTGGCTTATCACATGTTAAATATTAGCCACATAAAACGATTTTTAGCCACATAAAAGGATTTTTTAGGTGGCTAATTGTAACCAACCCTATCCTTTACCAAGTCCATAACCCTGTGGGGCTAGCCACATAAGTACCCTAATGTGTGCCCGGACGGACGTACTGATGAATGGACATGCAGATGGATGGAACTTTCAGTGAAAAGCAAAAGCAATAGAGGGAACAAATAACATAGAAGAGTACTAACCAGCTAGTGACATGTGGCTGTGACTGGAGAAATGGGGCTTACAGGTTTTGCGACCAATGTAGATCCAGATCAGCCAGGATCAGAATCTACACTCTTTCCCATTCCATCAATGAAACAATGTCATGCTTCTAAGAAGCAATATAGATCCTTATCAGGCTACATGAGTGCGCTATTTGTTCAGGATCTACACTGGTGACTAATAACATAAGCCCCATTTCTCCAGTCACAGCCACATATGAGACACGCCATGTGATTTTGTACCCAAGAACATATGCGATATATAATAAAAAATATTTACAGAATTTACAATATTTTTGGTAAATGACGTTGAAAGTTGAAACAGAATTCCGCATTTGCTATGAAAATATTGTCAACTTTTAACGTTATTTGTGGAAAATGTCAGTTTCGGTAAATATTTTTCACGAGATATCGTACATTTTCTAAGGTACAAAATCACATGGTAAATACTATATAGACGTACCCTTTCCTTGAAGCCAAGAATTGTTGTCTTACTGTAGAGCCGTAGCATCGAGCCCCAGTTGGTAATGTGCGAATGCAGCGCCTGCAAACACACAAGAGAACATTAACTGTTCAAGGCGGAAATTGAATATTGTCGTCTGCTGTATGTTCGCAGCTTATTTATTGATAAAACCAGATGGCCGCGGCCCGCATGTTGAGCCCACCGAGGCATTTGATGGTATTTTTAAAAACTTTAACGCAGATTTCGGACAGACAGACGGACGGATGGACGGACACCCGGACGGACACCCGGACGGACACCCGGACGTCATTGTGATCACTATGTCTCGCTTTCCGCAAGCGGGCTCGACAAAAACCAGCTTCGATGATAAGATGTTTGAAGTCTGAAAGTGGGAGATAATCTATGAACCAAAGGACAAATAAAATGTATAGACCAGTCCCATAAATAGGTTATAAAACTTCTAATAGTAATTTCTAGTTAAGGTGCGTAATTTGACCAACTTGGGGTGAAATTTTGTTATTTCTTCATCAAAAATGGCAAGTTGGGAGTCCTTTAGAATCGTCTCATTGAGACGATTCTAAAACATTCCCAACTTGCCATTTTTGATGTTTATTTTTATCGCCAATTGCGAAAGTGGCGATCGCCATCGGAATCCCTGCGAATCAAAAATAAAAATGCAATTTGCACATCTACACACCATAATGATGCTCCATATGAAGCATTAATATTTTACCTATCACGGTCTTAACCCTTAAAAGGCGGGAACCGAAAATTGTCGTCTGCTGTTGTGTCATACATGTATTTTCTCTTTTTTCTCAAGAAAAACATGGTTTTGACAGCACTTTATAATCATTTCCAATGGAAATGATTATACATGAATGACAGTTAAACCCATCTAAATTAAACACAGTGGGGTCGCCAGGGTGTCCGGTTTATAGAGGTTCCACTGTATATATCATGAAAAATCGCACAAGTTCTTTAACCCTTCCTACGCTGTTGACGGAAATTGCCGTCTGCTATTAACAAAAAACTGGTTTTGACAGCACATGAGAATCGTCTCCAGTGGAGACGATTCTCATGTGCTGTCAAAACCAGGTTTTTGTCGAGAAATATTGAAAATAAAACATTTCCAGCAGACATTTAATTCAGCGTAGTAAGGGTTAATTGGTGCAGAATCACACGGAGCGTCTCAAATGTGGCTACAACTGACGAAATGGGATTTCTAACTTCTGTAGCCTGATAACAATCTATATTACTTGTTAGAAGCATGACGGGTGTGTCATTGATGGAATGGCGAACCGTGTAGATCCTGCGGATGCACAGGCTGATCTGGATCTACACTGGTCGCAATAACCATAAGCCCCATGATTTCTTCAGTCACAGCCACGTAAATATAACACACCTTGAGCATGGCCTGCGATGCCATCTGTTTGCCGTCTTTCTTGTTCTTCGCTACAACCTGAGTCAAAATAATGCGCTATTAAAGGTACATGCCCATTCAGTAGGCACAAGATGTTCTTTACATCAAATACATCAACTGTTAGAGACATTTTCTGGCAAAATAAACATTGGCATTATTATACATTTTATATCAGACGTAAATTTCCACACTGATATCAGGGGTGATAACCGTATTTCCTTAAAATGGTAATGGACATAACTATTTATTCTCTGTATTTATTACAGACGTAAATTTCCACACTGATATCAGGGGTGATAACCGTATTTCCTTAAAATGGTAATGGACATAACTATTTATTCTCTGTATTTATTTTTTGATGTGCAATGATCATACTTTATAATCTGTCGAAAATATTATATTTTCAGGCGACACATTTAATTAGTATATAAAATAAAAAAAATATCATGCCTCATTTGCATATGAAAATAGCCCGATACCAGCGCGCGTCACTATCAGTAAAATGAATATTACTAACCAATTATATCTGTATAGCGGGCACTGGTGGAATAGTGAGGAACATTTTGTGCCTACCAAGTAGACTCTGATCAGACTGCGACCATATCTCATTATGAGCTCAATTCTCATTGGTTGTTACCGTGACAGTGTGCTTGCCAACCGTCATGGTGTACTCTGTCTTCTGATTGGGCAGAACTTTCCGGTCGATGTTAATCTTTGTATCACCCAGGCCAAAATTCCTGCAAACAGAGATCAGGATTGCACATCTTTCTCCAAGTACATTTGAATTCATGAGTGCCCACACAATAAAATAGCACATGTATAACTGAAATATATGAATGGATATGTACACAGAAGTTTATTTAACTGCTGTATGAGGCCGTTTTTAACACATTTCATGCTAGACGGATTCAAAAATTAAGATATAAAAATTTACCAAGATTTTCGTTTCTAATTGCTTTATTTCTCAATGAAAGTATATATGTTGTTACCACTCATTTGAACCGTCTCAACGAGATGCGAGATGGTACAACATATACGTTTGACGAGAAAAAATAATCATTGTTATACGAGGAAAATGGTTTATCTTTGACATGAACATGGTTAAGAAAAATGGCAGAATCACACATTCTACATTTGATTTTATTTATTGGTGTTTAACGGCCTATCAACAGCTAAGGTCATTCAAAGCCGGGCCAACGGGTTCGATCCAGCATGTAACCTGCTGCAATGGGGAGAAAATCCCAAAATCAGAACGGACTTTCTACATTTGAATCACATGCTGTTCTGCCAATCAGAAGTGTTTTGGGGGACTAATGCTGCGCTGCGCGTCTCCAGCTTGTGTCTGACTGACTCGATGAGATAGAGAGACAGAGAGAGGTGAGCATGTCTCCAATCAGAACCAAGTATATTAGGGGACTAATGCTATACTGTTACACACATTATTCTCTAAATGCAAATATCAGTACACTTCTGATTTACTGCACTCTATTGCTCGACAGCAATTTTTGCAAGAAAACAACTGCTGTCAAAATATTAATTGATTGATTGGTATTTTATTGTCCATTCAACAGTAAGGTAATATGATTATACAGACGGGATCAGATAAGAAACCAGATAATGTGGCACACACATGCCCCGGTGGCAGATTGGAGATACTCGGGCAAACTTTTTAACCGACACAGACACAGACAGACAGTCCAAATACTATATCCCATAATACGTATCCCAGTGCTACCAAGCCCGGGGGCATAATTATTGTTTATACACTAATTTTACAAAAAAACAAACAACACCCAATTGAATTTAACAAGAATTTCGCCACGGAAGCGGTGTCGCGCCTGCCGAGGCATTTGACAGTAACATGATCATGGGCACGAAAAAGGTCAAGGTCATGTCAATGGCAGCACGCGTGTGTTCCAAATGCTTACATGTATCAAGTGTCCAACTATTGAAGCAATCCATCGTGTAATATTAAAGTTATACGATGATGAAGAAACTTGTACAAACATTTTGACGTAAAGAAAATACACAACAATGTGAAGGTCAAGGTTATGTTAATGGGGGCATAAGTGTGTTCCAAATGCTCACATGTATCAAGTAATATTAAAGGTATTGATATGCCCCGGCACACAGGCAATACTGAATATTACCTCACCCACTTTAATTCATTGCATAACACTATTATCTATTCAGATTGAATATGATGGCAATATTTTAGTAGCCCTGTGCCCTGGCATATCTGACTTACCTACCATGATCATATACCTTAGGATTCGAGGAACTTTTAACACTATTGACTGTTGTTAATTATCATCCATTTTATGTTGATATGACTAGCAGTGAGGTGTAAGCATGTGTGTGTGCCTGAAATTCATACTCAGCATACAACTTAAAACATCACGGTCTTGTCTGAATTCATTGTCACTATCGCATGCCTCCATTTCACGCACCCATTATATCCATGCTCGATTTTCAGCCGTTTGAAAGTCCATCATTTTAGCTTTATATGTAAAATCACGCTTGCTATCAGCTGGTTTACTTTTAACCACATCATTTCGTCAAATGGCTCACGCCTAACTATCCCAGAGAGCAAATTAATAGTGAAAACGTAACAGCATTCTCAGCGACAGAAATAGTCCATTCCTCGTCAGCCATCTTGTTCTTTGAATTCTGGGATTGTTAATTTGACGAAACGAAGTGATTTGTGGAATGCGGCGATGAAGCGAAACTTCTATAATGCATTTCTGGTATATAAATCATAACTTTATTGAACTTTCTTAAAAGGTTTACTTGCTCATTATCTGTCTTTATCGACGGGAATGCGCCTTGTGGCGTTTCATAACAGGCAAATTGTGTATTTTGTCATAGTTTGGCCACTGTGACCCACAATTATTGTCAACTGTGGACAGAAACTGGTCACTGTGACCCGGGTATAAAAGGACCCAATATTTTCTTTGGAAGCATTCTGATTTTAGACTTTTACAGACGTAACCTCCACGCAAATTTCGTGAGAAATGTACTCTTCTACAAATTACCTTGCAAGATCTTCCAAAAGTTATTGTAACAATCTCATAGAAAGTATAGTTTATCTTTAGGCCAACAAAACTTCTGTCAGAATCATTTTGGACATTATTTACTTACACAGCGGATATTCGCGGATATTATAATGCTAGCGAAGTCTAGTTTACATGTACTTAGTATAAACCTCACTGGTATAACCCGGTGTTATTCTATATCGTAAATTATCGATATGTGTATGAGCCATGAACAACGGTAGTAGCCTGTTAAACTTTTTGTTTAAATCGGAAGACTATTGGAAGTTATAATTGTCGACATTACCTTATCGTGACGTATTATGTGACTTCGTTCGGTAACTACAAATTAAGTGTTTAAATGCCTATTTAGTGATGTTATGTTAACACCACGCATTGTCATCGTCTGACAATTTCGCCCTCATTTGAGCGGAGCAATTAATTATATTGCTTTAATACAGCATTTTAAGCTCACATTTTAACCATCTTAACATGTTTATATAACAAGTTGACAGTAATACAGCTTATGATGTGCTGTGACCACTCATGTGAACCATTATTATTGTACATTTGTCGTACACCATCGGTTAACTGCTAATTAAATTGTTAAATTGAACTGGCTACTTCTACATTCCTTGAAGTCTACAGAGTGGTGTCTCATCCTGTGTTCATCCCATAGAGAACCACAGTGGCGATAATCTGAGTTATTCAACGCACAGGTTGCAGGCTAGAGTCTGATTGCTAGACAGAATATGCACGCTACCTACACATAGTATAGTAAACAGACACACAGAGCCCACAACGCGTGCCTTGCTGGCAGATCCGCAAGAACAAACCCCTCCAGAAGGTCCATAGTCTAGTAGCCAAGGTGGGCATTCTAGAGAAGCTGGTGCTAAGGGTCGTAGGCTCAACACAACGAGATAGCGGGTCAAAATAGTATTTAGTACACGCCCCACGGCCAGCGCGTAACAGTATGTATATGATGATGATGAAACTGGCACAACTTTTTGACGTAAAAATGGCTATTAAGTGTTTCTGCAACAATGTGAAAGTCAAAAAGGTCTAAAGTTATGTTAATGGCGGCATGCGTATGTTTCCAATGCTTACATGTATCAAGTGTCCAAATATTGAACCAATCCATCAAGTAATATTAAAGTTATATGATGATGAAGAAACTTGTACAAACATTTTGACGTAAAAATGGCTATAAAGTGTTTACGCAAAAATGTGCAGGTAAAAAAGGTCAAGGTCATGTTAATGGCGGTAAGAGTGTGTTCCATATGCTCACATGTAAAAAGTGTCCAAATATTGAAGCAATATGTAAAGAAATATTTAAGTTACATCATGAAGACGAAACTTGTACAAACTTTTTGACATTGTTGACGCGGACGACGACAATGGAAAAAGCAGCGACTACAGTCGCACCTTCTGCTAAAGCAGGAGCAACAATTTTTGCACGAGAAACCACAAATTAAATCTCTATGGCACATGACACCATGTAAAGTTGTGATAGTGGGGCGACATATAAACCAATATTCTGGCTCAGGTTTCCAAGTTACATTTTATTGTTGTTGTTGCTGTTGTTGTTAGCTGTGGGAAGAAAATGTTAAGATATGTAAAGTGTATAGAATACGTAAAGTAGAAAATGTTACAGATTATCTTCAACCCGTCCCACCACTTGTGACCAATAGCTTATTTCACCAAAATTGCAAGGTATACTTATCTTGCTAAGTACACTGGGAGGGAGAAATTTTTAATTTATGGAGAAATTTATTAATTTTTATTATACTGAATTTATTGTCATTTTGGCTGTGATAATGTAATAAATTCAGTATAATAATTCTGCATACTTTTAATCAACAAATATAAGCAGTTGTTAGTTCTATATGAAATAATACATTTCGGGAAAATTAAATGATTACTCCCTCAAAGTATACTTAGCTAGATAAGTATGCTTAATAACAATTTTGGTGAAATCGGGGACAGAGCTTACCGTTCAAGGCACACATGCAACACCTGCAGAGGGCGGGGAAGGGCGGTACGGTTACACAGTTCCGTGACCCGCGGGTCGTCCACAGACATCGTGTCGAAAAACTGTGTATAAATAGTTGTGGTCTGTTAGAAAATATGATAATGGATTAGGTGATTGACAGAACACTTGCAGTACAATAATTGTGGGCGTGGTTGGTTAAAATACAATAATTCCAGCATAAAAATATTTACACAATTCCCTAACATTTGATTAGCAAGTCTCAGTCCAAAATTTATATCCCAGTAAACTCCCACGCCAAACTACTTTCCGTAACCGTGAGGCGCAGTTAAAATAATTCTTAAGGAAACGGAATATAAACACATTTTCTTGATGAATTTATTTCAAATGCTGGAATTATAAGGAATGAATGGCCTTTTTGTGGAATTTATCAGGGATATAAACTTGGAAAAGTCGCGGGAATACTGGACGACGCCTTCCGGCCTTCGTCCAGTATTCCCGCGACTTTTCCAAGTTTATATCCCGATAAATTCCACAAAAAGGCCATTCATTCCTATGGTAAACGCAATAGCCCACGGTTATATTCCTTAACCCTTTCAACCCTAAGGAACTGGAATGGATTTTGATATGTTCATTTTGCAACCAATCCAACAGTCACAAAATGGTTTTCAGACTAGTCCATTTATGAAAAGGGGATATTTTTTTGTTCTCAAAAATATTACAATAAATTTATCAGATACTATGTATTATTGGCATCCACAGTTTTATTTCATATTTTTATTTTTCTCAAAAATGTTCTGACCTTAGAATCATCGCTGTCAGATGATGTTCATCTGTCATAAAATATTATTTTTATTGACAAATTAATACTGAAAACAAGGAGACCGCCGGAGAGTGTCTCACCCACGAAACAAGGAGATCGCCAGGAAGGTCAAGGTCGCAATATGAAGAAGTACAAAATTACTTATATGAAGATCACGGTCACGAAGGTCAAGCTCACAAAAATGATAATGGGTGCATAGCCATCAAAGTGAAGAAGCTATCGGTATAGTATACCTAAACCTATTTTATTAAATAGTAATTACATCATGTTTCGGTATACAAGCAGTGTAAAGAGGATTGGAACGAAAGATTGCTATGTTATAGAGTTCCTCTCCTTAAGCTATTGGTAGAGTTTGGTAATGATCCGAGTAACGGATCAGGAGATATTCAACATTTGAATGCATGAACAAGGTAAAGGTCACCAAGGTCCAGGTGAGCCGAATTACACCAAGGTCACCATGGTCACTGTCACTCAAACGACACTGGTTGGATAGCCATCAATGTGAGGAAGCTATTGATGAAGTTTGGTAATGATCCGACTAACGGATCTAGAGATGTACGTACTACAAAGGTTAAGGTCACCAAGGTGATGGTCAAGGTCACCCGAATGACACTGGATGGATAGTTATCAATGTGAAGAAGCTATTGATGAAGTTTGGTAAAGATCTGACTAACGGATCAAGAGATATGGGCAATTTGGCTATGTCCAAAATTTACGTCCCAAATTGTTGACGACACCCGACGCCGCCGGAATTGTGACCACTATGTCTCACTTTCCACTATCGTGCGCGAGACAATAAAACACTCCCCTGTCCAGGAGAATGGACTACTTCAAACATTAGAATAGAACAGTCCACGTAAGACATTTAAGATTGAAATGGTGAAGGATTCTGGAGTTTACCGAGAAGTCTGAATTCTGGGCCTGCAGTTGTTCTCTGGCCACCTTGCTCTGGTTTGTGTCCCATTGCATTGTGTCTGGCAGCGACGGAATCAGCACCTCCAGCGTCAACTTGGCTGCAAACACAGAACACGGTAATGCTAATGCTAACATGCTAATTAGGCTAGGTTGGGTTTCAACTAAATGTGAATGTAAATGGGTTTAACATCCCAGCAACAGCTAAGGTCATATACCGGTAGAGACGGGACCACAGTTTAAAGTCTCATCCGACAGACCAGTGGGATGGAAATACTATTTTTAAGTATTTTTCACGCCTAAGGTGAGGATTGAACCCGCTACCGTATTGGAAGTCCAATGCTATACCCCTAAGTCACGGCCCATCCGCATCCATTCAACTAAACGGTCAAATGCTGAGTGGAGAAATGGGGTTATTAAGGGAACCAGGAATGACAAAACAAGCCAATCAGGTTGTAGGTTGGGTTTTCTATCCATTCAACTAAAAGGTTAACCCTTAGCATGCGGGGAAACGAAAATTGTCACTGCTGTTCTTTTATATTTTAAATTCTTTCTCAATAAAAACATGGTGTGACAGCACATTAGAATCATTTCCATATCCTGGGAGCACCCACCTGCCTCAGCCTTGGCAAGACGTTTACTGGAGGCCTGTCTGTACAGCAGGCTTAACCACCAATCATCACTGTGGCACTGTAGGGTTAATTGTCACTAATTGGGAGCACCCACCTGCCTCAGCCTTGGCAAGACGTTCACTGGAGGCCTGTCTGTACAGCAGGCTTAACCAGCAATCATCACTGTGGCACTGTAGAGCTAATTGTCACTAATTGGGAGCACCCACCTGCCTCAGCCTTGACAAGACGTTTACTGGAGGCCTGTCCTGTACAATAGGCTATACTACCAATCATCACTGTGGCACTGTAGGGGTAATTGTGACCAATTGGGAGCACCCACCTGCCTCAGCCATGGCAAGACGTTTACTGGAGGCCTGTCCTGTACAGTAGGCTATACTACCAATCATCACTGTGGCACTGTAGAGCTAATTGTCACTAATTGGGAGCACCCACCTGCCTCAGCCTTGGCAAGACGTTTACTGGAGGCCTGCCCGGTACAGTAGGCTATACCACCAATCATCACTGTGGCACTGTAGGGCGTCTCCGCATTGTCTGCAATACGTACAGTTCACGGTGTTACACATGTTCAACAAAATGATTAGATAATTTAAGGGTGATCAATTAGGACATAAAATTATGTGCCTGTGACTGCATTAATGGGGATTGTGGGATTGATGACCAGTGTAAATCCTGGTCAAATGACTGGTGTAAATCCTGGTCAAATAACCAGTGTAGATCCTGGTCAAATATCACACTCCGGTAGCCTGAGAATTATCTATACTAGAAGCGTGACGGGTGTTTCATTGATGGAACAGTGCAGATCCTGATCAGACTGTGCGGATGCACAGGCTGATCTGAATCTACACTGGACGCAAAACCCATAAGCCCCATTCTCTAATCACAACGACATATGAGATTGTTGGAAATTTTATTCACTGAATAGTGTTTATTTACCCTTAATGGCTGGAACTAAAAATTTTTTGTTGATTGTCATTTATAAAACTACGGTCAACACGCATTTACTCAAAGTTTAAAGGAACGAGGATAATACTTTGAGGTAATGAAAATTAGAGTTAACAAGAGTTATTATATAGGAAAACATGTACTTGGGACCAAGAATTTTACTTGAGTTCTCAGTAGTTTGACTTAAAGAGTGTTTGAGGTAATGAGTGTAGCCAATATTTCAAAAAGGTTTAGTATTATGACAGGGCAAAAAATAAACAACAAGTAAACAACTAGTAATGTGGGATTTGCTATTCTTGTATGCTACACACCTTTGGTTCGTGATCAATGCATGTCTGAAGTTTCATAAAAATATTAAACCTAAAATAGCAGTCAGAATGTTATATTTATAGGTTATTGAAAGTGTATGGAAATATATTTCAGTGGACGAGTTCATTTACAAGGCCGGACGAGCTTGCAAACTATCTATATCCATTTTTAGAACAAAATAAATGAAATGCGACATGCCAAAATCAGTGAAATTTTAATCTAAAACCTATGGGGGACTCTTCAGATCGCGCATGGTTTTGATCTTAACCCTTTCAACATCACAGGCCTGTATAGTGGTATTGGCAAAAAGTGTAGATACAGATGAGCCGGCTCGTGACGAGCCGTCTCATCAGGATCTACATTTTTTGTAAGTAATGTTCATAAATGGACTAGTCTGAAAATCATTTTGTGACAATTGGATTGGCTGCAAAATTAACATATCAAAATCCATTCCAGTTACTTGGGGGTGAAAGGGTTAATGACATATTGTATCGTGTCGATCAGTATCTTTAAACGACGATTAAAGCCTCAAAGTTGATGTTTTCAACACTTTAACAACAAAGCCTGCATAAAACCATTTTCCATTTGCCACAGCGAATAAGATGTTTAAACTTCCAATGACGTTTCAAAAGTGACATTTTGTTGTTGACGTCACAAAATTATCTGCCTGATAGTACATGCCTTATTTTTCGTCATGTCATTAGAAATGCGTTGATTTTCATTAAAACTTAAAGTTTATAATGAGTTTATAATGGTGGGAATATTTGTTCAGACTGTGTGAATGTTACCTGGTGTTAATTGACCAGGATCTACTCGTCCCAATTTCATTAAGCCCAATTTATCCAGTCACAGCGACATGTAAAATCACGTTGAAAACTCCACGAGTGACTTAAATGTGGCCGTGACTGGAGAAATAGGGCTTATGGGATTTATGACCAGTGTAGCTCCAGATCAAATAGCACACTCCTGTAGCCCGATAATGATCTATATTGCTTGTTAGAAGCATGACAGGTGTTTCATTGGTGGAATGGCGAACAGTGCATATTCTGATCAGACTGAGCGGATGCGCAGTCTAATCTGGATCTACACTGGTCGCAAAACCCATACGCCCCATTTCGCAAGTCACATCCACATATTATGCAGGAAGCCCTTGTATGAAAGAAAAGTGAAAGTGAATGGGTTTAACGTCTCAGCAACAGCTAAGATCATAAAGTCTCATCCGACAGACCAGTGGGATGGAAATACAATTTTAGTATTTTTCACGCCTAGGACGAGGCTTGAACCCACAACCTCCGGATTGGAAGTCAGGTGTTCTAACACCAAGGCCACAACCCATCCCACCGTGGTACGTACCCGTCTCCGCGAAGGTGTAGGTTGGCTGAGACTTCAGGACGTGTTGAGAGTACTCGTGCAGAACGCACAGTGGCGTCTTCCCATTCGGATTGAACACAAACTCTGTAAACACCATAGAACTGCAGGAAAACCTCTCTAAATGAGACACCCAGAATGAAAAGCAAAATGGTTTAACATCCCAGCAACAGCTAAGGTAATTTCTGGACGGGACCTCGGTTAAAAGTCTCATCCTAATGAACAGTGCGATGGAAATACTATGAAATTATTATAGGAATGAATGGCCTTTTTGAACAATTTATCGGGGTATAAACTTGGAAAAGTCGCGGGAATACTGGACGAAGGCCGGAAGTTTATATCCTCGATAAATTCCACAAAAAAGGCCATTCATTCCTTATAATTCCAGCATTTGAAATAAATTCATCAAGAAAATGTGTTCATTTTCTGTTTTCTTAAGAATTATTTTAACTGCGCCTCACGGTTACGGAAAGTAGTTCGGCGTGGGAGTTTACTGGGATATAAATTTTGGACAGAGACTTGCTACGGGCCAATGAAATGTTAGGAAATTGTGTAAATATTTTTGTGCTGAAATTATAAACATGCACATGACGTTTCAAGCCAATCGGTCATACATTAAAGAAGTTATAGCCCCCCCCCCTGCTCCCGGCAAAAAAAATGTAAAAGACGAAAATCTACAATACTCGAATAGTTGGATGACTTTTTTCGTGGCCTAGGTGTCAGGAAATCGCATGGAGGACCCCCAGACCCCCGACTTTATGATTTCGCATTCGCGCCGATTTGTAATTACAGACCACCCCCCTGCAATTATTTCTGTATCCGCGCCTGAACAGACGGACGGACAGACGACTTTTGCATACTTATATCCATTTTTCGCTATGCGATGGGATAAAAAATGTGACTGTGACTGGAGAAATGGGGGCTTATGCAATTTGTGACCAGTGTAGCTCCTGATCCAACATCACACTCCTGTAGTCTGATAACGATCTATATTGCTTATTAGCAGCATGACGGGTGTTTTAATTGAAGGAATAGTGAATAGTACAAATCCTGATCAAACTGTGCGGACACACAGGCTGATCTGGATCTACACTGGTCGCAAAATCTATAAGCTCAAAATCGCCAGTCACAGCCACAAATACAATCATACTAAATGATCAGGTTTGTCATGATGACAAAACTCACAAAATAGTGAAAGTGTTTAAAGGGTTTAACTTCCCAGTAACATATAGAGATGGGACCAAAGTTTAAAGTCTCATCTGACAGACCAGTGGGATGGAAATACTATGTAAGTATTTTTCACGCCTAGCGTGAGGATGGAACTCACAACCTCACGTACTGAAGTCCAATGCCATATCCCCTTGGCCACGGCCCATCCCTACAAATCTCACAAGCATGTTCTGTAGAGTTTGTTTGTTTATTGGTGTTAAACGCCCATCAACAGCTAAGGTCATTTAAAGCCGGGCCTACGGGGTCGATCCCGCATTCAACCTGCTGCATTTTGTTTGGGGGGTGGGGGTTTACATTGAAATAAACACATATTCAGCCCTTAAATTAGAATAACCTGGTGTCAGGTCCATACCACACCAAAGCCACTTGGCCCACCCCCCATAAAAGTAATAGGATTACGAATACTCATATTACTCATATAAGGGGTAACCAAATTCAACAGTCACATACAAGAATGTGAAAGACGTATATGAGGGCCAAACCAGGTCTCTGGTCGGGATTCCGGTAAGGAAGAATCGTTAAATCGTTAAATTACCCATCGCATGCTCCCACCTGCCACCCACTGTCCTGTATAGACAATATTCAGTTAAACCTCTCCAAACCGGACACCCTGGGAGGTCCCCAGGGTGTCCGGCTTAGAGAGGTTTCAAGAAACTCATTAAAAATAAGATCGCAGATGTTTTCTTGGTGCCTGGTTTAGAGGGGTTCCACTGTACCAGGATGACAGTGGAACCTCTGCAAATTGGACACCCTGGGATCTCCCAGAACATGGTAGACATGGTAGACCCTGATCAGACTGCATATACACATGCTGACCAGGGGCTATGCTGGTTGTAAATGCCATACTGTCCACTTTGTTAGCAAATGCCCAAACACCGTCGTCTCCAGCCAACCTTACCTTTTTTCTTCATCGATTTAAGATTCATCACTGAATTATTATCAGTTTTGATTGGACATGTGATCAGCCTTGTATCCGATGCCTGAAATCAGTAACACAGATGGATGAGCCCACAGGTGGAAGGAAGACTCGGACATGTACATTAAAATAAATCCATTACTCCACCCACTTGGTCTCGTACAGTACTATGTTCTATAAAAAAAATTGTGTCAAAGGTCCAAGTCTGCCAACTTTGGATCAACCCGTCTCATCATGGTGAACAACTTATTTCCAAATCTCTTCATCCATGACAAAGCAACAGCTGAGACAAGAATTCCGGGCGGACTGACGGACACACAGATAAAGGTAATACAAATATGACCTCCACTGTTTTGCTAAATATATAATTCATATTTCTCGCTCATGAATAGTTGTCATTAAATTATGTTTGCTGGATTGACTACATCAGATATTACATTCCGTTCCGACATTGTTAAATTGTTATTTTTTATTTTTATGCATGTACATCAAGTCTTAACCCGTACGATGCTAAATTAAATTTTGCCGTTTTCTCAACAAAAATATGGTTTGGCAGCAATTTAGAATCATTTCCATTGGAAATGATTCTAAAGTGCAGTCAAACCATGTTTTTCTTGATTTTTCATATCTGCGCTGTTCACCATTCCATCAATGAAAACACCCGTCAAGCTTCTAACAATCAGTGTACATCGTTATCAGGCCACAGGAGCGTGCTATTTGATCAGGAGCTACACTGGTCACAAATCCCATAAGCCTCATCTCTCCAGTCACAGCCGCATACAGTGGAACCCCTCTAAACCAGACATAGAGAAAAGTGAGTGGTGCTTAATTTTGATAGGTTTCATTATCTCCGATGGTACTGCCTGTTCATTATCACAAAGCACCCACGCGTGTCTTGAAGTAGTCATCTGCCTGTTTTACAGTGGTATAAAGGGGAAGTCTGGACGTCTGGTTGAGCAAGGGTACTTTATATGTGCGACCAGTGCAGTCCCAGATCAGCCTACGCATTCGAGCAGTCTGATCAAAGCCTGTGCTGATCGCTATGTACTCACATAAAACTTTATTTTGCAACTAGAGGAAGTGAGCAAGGGCTCACGGATACCCCCGTTCGACGCCTTGTCCGACCAACAAATATTTTCTAAGTCATTTGGCCTTGACATTTGGCATGAAAGTCACATGGGTGGGCTATAGAATGAAAATATTGATGATGATAACAAAGTATATGAAGTTTTAAGTTATTCTGACTTACTGTTGCAGAGATAATGGGTACCCGAAAACATGAACACAAATGTTATGGACGGACGAACGAACGAACGGACTAACGATAACTATATATACCTTGACATACTTTGTATGCCGGGAGTATAATGATTACAAACAAGCGTGAGAGCACTTACACAAATACTTTCGTTGACGATGGAGGCATAAGGGTGGACATTATTGTCGGGGGCAACCAGAGGACTCGGAGAAAACCAACTTGTCCAATCTCAGGATCACCAAAATACTATCGCACATACTGCCTTTGTTGAGGATCAAACATTGTTACATGCTGGAGTTTCCCTGGAAAAAATTGATCGGTCTATTGACTGTATGAGTGTGTACCGATATCAGTACTGGAGTGTGGTATTTGATGAGGATCTACACTGGTCACACATGTCCTACGGGCTGAATGGGACAGACAGTGGTCATTTTCGAGCATAAAACATTACCTGATAAGTAAATACCAGGCTACTGTCTTTTGATATCAAGTTTATCAGGCTCGGCTCGGAAACGGTAGGAATTCCTCGGCAAACCTCAGAATTCTTACTCGTTTCCTAGCCTCGACTCTAGCCTGGTATTCTCTATGTACTTACAAGCCCAGGTCGGGATACACGTTTCTCTTTCTTGAAGTGTTTTCGTTTTGCTTTCCAATTCCTGCAATTCCAAAAACAAGTCATTACCAATTGCTGACTGATTTCGTGCTTTTCCACAGACAAGTTTCGGGTGTCTAAACATAGTAAATCACCAAATACGCTATCTTGTGTATTTTTTGCACAAATGCTGTTTTATTCTACTGATAGCCCCTCATCTTAGTTAGTGTAACTTAATTTTGAACTAGAAAATGTGTTCATAGAACGTGGATGCCCCAAACATATCCCTTTGATAATAAACGAGGCAAAATTCCATGTCCAAAAGGGGGAGATAATCCATGACCCTGGGGTCGGATAAAAAATCAAAATAAACTTTGCACATCTACTCATTATAAGGAAGCTACACACCAAGTTTCAGGTCTGTAGCTAGTAAAGAGAAGACGAACGGACAAGGGTAATACTAAATGCCCCCTCCACTATCGTCGTGGGGCATAATAAAGAAAGAAACGAGGCAAAACCACAAAGGCCGGATTTTCATAAAGATTTAAATTTAACATTAAACATGATTAAGTAAAAATTAAAACACTGAAAATAATAAATAATGAAATGCGGAAAAAGTCACTGATGAGAAAAAAGTAGGTCAAGGTCAAACAATGGCATACTGCAGTTTCTGGTGTACACCAGTAGCAACTGATGTTTGCAAATTTGGTGGTTGTAGCTGTTAAAATGAGTTAAAATGAGTGACAAATGGACTTACACAAAAACGTAACATTGAAAATTACCAAGTCATCAAACTTGGAAAAGTAGGTCATGGTCAAATAGCACAAAACTTACAGTTAAAGCTCATATAAGATTTTTAGTTAGAATCGTTTAAAGGAAACAAAAATTATTGCTACAAAAACATCAGCCAAATGTGAAAGTATTTCATGAAGAGAAACAGAAAGTATAAATTTTCCTCAATGTAAAATTTTGTGAACTCACTAAATTACACAGTCTGTGACCATGAGCTTGGAATTACCCATAATTGATGGATTTACATTTATTGAGCATAGGCTGCATATGCATGCAGCCTATGCTCAATAAATGTAAATCCAACAATATATACATGTTCTGAGGGTCGTGGGATTTTCACAGAATAAGGAATACATGAAAGAAATTAAATAAGAAATTTACCCGAACATTAAGTTTGTGGACAACGACGACACATGGGTCTGCCATTAGCTCATGTTGCATGTGCTGCTGAGTGAAAACTGACGTTCCATTTGTCTGATGACGTCACATGACGTTACCGAATGACGTCAGTGTAACGACGCAACATAAACAAGTCCGCTTTCTGTCCATAGATAACAACGTTTCTGTGCTAATTTTCGAGCACAAAACGTTACCTGATAAATCGAATACCAGGCTAGTGTCTTTTGATATCAAGTTTTTCAGACTCGGCTCGGAAATGGTAGGAAATCCTTCGGCAAGCCTCGGAATTCCAACACGTTTCCTAGCCTTGCCTGATAACCATGATAAAAAGACACTAGCCTGGTGTACTCTATATATATGCCAGGTAAGATAAGATAAGATAAGATAAATTTTATTTAACGTCGGCAAGATATATAACAAGTAACATAAGTTCTCAAGAACTTTTGAACCGACAGGTGTTATCATATGGTTCATGTTGTTGTTTAGGTATACGTTTTTACAAGGCACTTATTGTAAGTTACAAAATAAATGTCTTACTTAAACTTTTTTACAGTAAAATTCCTGAAGTCGAACAACCCATCACAGTACTTGAACAGCTGATCCGGAGCTGAAATAAAAACAAACAGTATAGTAACCAGGGCTCCGGATAAGTTTTGTATCTAAAGAGTATTATACCCCCATATTTCAAATTCAATACATATTTTACTTTTACAAATATATTATTGATTTTCGTCCTTATTGCATAAGGAACACATGATAAACAAGAGTGCTGTAAGTCACAAAATACGCCCGTCGAAGATGGGCCAGACAGCGAAGATGCAGAAATGTCAAGCTGTCACCAAGGCAAGAAACATTAATGAGAATTTGAAAATCTATAACATTATTTCTTCCTCTTGTTGTGATAAACAGGTATACCAAGAGATGTGTATAGTAGAACTTATATAGAATTGGATAGAAAAATTTAGAAAAAAATGGCTGAGTTAAAAAGGTGATATTATTTGTTAAAAAAAAGATTTCGGCATAAAAACACCAAAGTGCACATCTACAATATGTGTAGAACATGTGTGTATAGTTTCAGATCGAATGATGGAACTGTTTCAGAGGAGTTGTGTACACAAACTATGTACCCTATATAGAATTGTATACAAAAATGTAGAATAAATGGCGAAGTTAAAAAGGTGATATTTTTGTTAAAAAATATTTTTTCGCCATAAAAACACCAAGGTGCACATCTTCAATATGTGTTGAAGACGTGCTTATAGTTTCAGATCGATCGACTGAACGAGGAGTTGTGTACACAAACTATGCCGTTTTTCTGTCCTCCACCCGCCCGCCGCCCGCCCCACGGTAAAACATAATACGTACCATTTTTTTAAAACAGTCGTATGAAAATGAAACAAATTTGAAAATTCACTTATATGAGCTGTAAAAAGCAAACAGCTTTTTACAGTTCAACTAAGTAAATTTTAAACCGTATGACAGTATTTTAACTACTCGTGAGTATTTTGTACACCCACTTTCGATAATCAATGCGAAAATGTGAAAATATGCATTGATTTTCATATTGAGTAGTGAAAAAATGCAGCTCAAATAAGCGAATTTTTTAATTTGTTTTCTTTTTTATCATTGGTTCCCTATTTAACAGGGAAGACAATCAATAATACATTTGTAAAAGTAAAATATACATTGAATTTGAAATATGGGGGTATAATACTCTTTAGATACAAAACGTATCTGGAGCTCTGAAAGGTGTCATCATGTGTGACATATGCTCACATGAGAATAGTTTATTGCAACGAAGCAGCTGCCAAGGTGCATGATCACGTGATTACAACAACAACAACAATGTCGCCCACTCCAAAGTAAATATTATTTGATATTTTCCTTAATATGCAACGGATTTTGATTTGGTGGAGTTTGGCACAGGCTTATGTGCCCAAAAACCACAGAAGTTTGGGCGAAAATACAGAGACCACCAAATGCAGCTTAACAGGACGCATTTGATGCGCCATATTACATTAAAATCCGTTACGTAATAAGGATACTATAAAAGAATACGTACTTTGAATCGGTACTTATTGTTGTCGTTAGTACCACGTGATCATACACCTCGACTGCCTCATGGCTATTATTTAATACACATACAACGAGGGATCGTAGCTAGTTATCTCCCTTTGAATTTATTTATAGAAATCCGGTCCAAATTGTGTAGTTTAGGGCCTTATTGCTTGTAAAAAGAGCAAATGACGTATGATTTGTTGTGAAAAGGAATCAATATATAGTGATTTTGACTAATGTTCATCCAAATCATCCTACATATTTATGCAATCTGATCTGGGATTACATTATTTGCCAGGTTCATATTCTCACACTTATTAATGTTGTTGCAATCAGTGTAGACTCAATTCAGACTGCATAGATGTGCAGTCTGATCTGGGTTTACTCTGTTCGCAAAACTCAATATTTATTCTATTCAGTATTAAATAAATAAATGCTGAAATACAGCATAGAGCCGGATCTCAATAAATAGATTTGCCAAGGGAAATAACTAGCTATGATCCCTCATTCATGTATCATGTGCCCAAATCCCAAAATCAGAACGGATCCAAATAAATATTTATACCGCAACCAGCGTCTGAAGTAACTTAATAAAGGGGGCCGAATAAACATCATCTATATTCGCTACTAACCGTATATACATCAAAGTAGCATAATAAACTTGCATTTTTGTTTTGGTGCTCAGTTTGCATATAATTACAATGTAACCGGGTACCAGCCGTACTAACTTTATTTTCTCAACTTTGACCTCTCGTCATGTGACCAGTGGGTTCAAAATAGCAACGGAAAAAGTGTCTCACTTCACCTCAATAGTGTTGGAATAATTTTAGAATTACTGGACCGATTTTCACAAAATAACTCTTTCTTAGTTAGACCCTTTCCAAGCTATCTAGCCGGGTTTCGGAGTGAATTTCTAAAAAAGTTGTTTTTCGACCAGCTTCTCGAGCTCCTCCACCTTGTCAAAACTGTCCCACTTCAAATCGATTTTGAACAAACTAGCTCTTGTTTTCTTATTTGGATCATTTCCAAGGTAGCTAGCATGGTTTTGGGGCGAATTTCTAAAATAAAATGTTTTCCGTACTGCTCCTTGTCCTCCTCATCCAAGACAGCCGTAATGACGTCAGTCAGACAAATTGACGTTACGTCATAAATCAACGTGACGTAAACGTAAAATGGGCTGCGGTATAAAGTAAATACATGGTTAGTGCCGTAGAATATAAAATATATTCGGTTTCGCCTCGACAACTTTATTGGGGCTCGCTAAGGCTCGCCCCAATAAAGCTGTCTAAGGCTCAACCGAATATATTTTATATTCTAAGGCACTAACCATGTATTTAGTATATGTTCAGCGCTGAACTTAGAATAATCTGACCTGTAGCCGATTTCATCAAAATTGCAAAGTATACTTATCTAGCAAAGTATACTTTGAGGGAGTAATCATTTATTTTACCCGAAATGCATTATTTCACTAACCACTGCATATATTTGATGATTAAAAGTATGCAGAATTATTATACTGAATTTATTACATTATCACAGCCAAAAGTGATAATGTAATAAATTCAGTATACTAAAATAAATAAATTTATCCAAAAATTGAAAAAATTTCCCTCAAAGTATACTTTGCTAGATAAGTATACTTTGCAATGTTGGTGAAATAGGCTACTGGTGCCAGGTCCATACCACACCAAAGTCACTTGGCCCCTTCCCCTAAAAGAAATAGGATTGGGAATAATCCTATTACTCATACAAGGGGTATAGCCAGATTTAACCCTCACATACAAGAATGGAAAAGACGTACCTGATGGCCAAACCAGGTCTCCGTTCAGGATTCCGATAAGTATGAATCCCGATCGTTAAATTACCCATCACATGCTCCCACCTGCCACCCACAGTCACCTATGTGTAAGTATGTTTCACGTCTAGGGTGAGGATTGAAGCCAATGTCATATCCCCTAGGCCACGGGCCAACCCCGACTGGTTATAAAAACTTCCAATGGATGTTAGTACTAAATCCCATGTATTACCTGTACAATAGTACCTGTACAAATACACATACAAATGGGGGGGAAATCCCAAAATCAGAACTGAATATTTACAATAACGCGGATGCCACCTGCAGCATATTTGAGAAACTGTGACAAATTGGTTAACCGAAAAGTGTGACGGACGGACAGACGGACGTTCTTACTTTCAGGTAACTATGTGGCTTATCGCATGTTAAATATTAGCCACATAAAACCACTTTTAGCCACATAAAACGATATCTTAGGTGGCTAATTGTAACCAACCCTATCCTTTAACAAGTCCATAACCCTGTGGGGCTAGCCACATAAGTACCTGAATGTCTGCCCGGACGGACGGACGGACGGACGGACGGACGGAGACGGTCCAAACACTATATGCCACCCGTTTCTTCGAAACCCGGTGGCATAAAAATCTATATATTCAGCCCTGAAATCAGAATAATCCTGATCTCATGCCAGTTCCTCGTCACACCAGAATCACTAGGCCCCCTCCAGAAAGCAATAGGATCAGTAATAATCTTACCACTTTTATAATGGGCAATAACCCAATTCAACTCCCATAAGTGACGGACACAGTCCAAACTCTGTATGCCACTGGCTCGAAGCAGGCCCGGGGCCGTAAAAAACTGAATTAAATTATGTCGTCTGCTGATTATTTTATATTTTCCATATTTCTCAACAAAAACATGGTTTGCCAGCAGTTTAGAATACCATATTTTTATGGAAGAAGAAGACAGAATATGAAACAACAGCAGACGACAGTTTTCAGTTCCCGTGTTTTAAGGGTTAAAACTGATAGTTACTTATTGATGATTCCTGCACTGCTGTCTCGGCACTGGTCAGCTTGGGAACAGGAAATTCTACAACAGAAATACACAATATCAACTTACACAATGGGTTGTTGTTGTTGGTGGTGGTGTTTAGCCGCATATCAACAGCTAAGGTCATTTAAGGCCGGGAAATTGTCACGTGGTCTATTGTTTTGATTTTGCATAACAGCAATACAACTGCGATTACTTCCTTTTAATGATGACCATGTTCCAGTCGTTCACTCTACGAGTTCGACAATTCCAAATTTAGCAGCATAACTTCAGTAGTTAGTGTAAACAATCTGCAGAGAACTTTCACGACTTCCAAATACAAACTAGATTTGTCAGTAAGCAAGGCTTACGGAAAAGACCCGAGTGGGCCCAGGTGCCCCTAAATGTGTAGATTTGTGGTCTGTGACCTTGGTCCTAAGCTTGGATTTGTCACAGCATGATTAGTAGAAATCAAGGTCATTTGAAGGTCATGTGTTTCACAACTGGTTGTTTATACAGCGGAACCTCTCTAAACTGGACACCCTGGGGACATCACCCTGGGGACATCACAGGGTGTTCGGTTTAGAGAGGCTCCACTGTGAGACATGTATATAACTACTTCAAAGACACGAGAACATAGATTATCATTGGAGATAAATGGAATCAAAATTAAGCACACACAATTAACTTGTCTCTGTGTTCGGTTTAGAGAGGTTCGACTGTAGTATGCAAGTATGGTGGCTAACAGTACTGAACGGTCAGTGTTTTCTCCAGAGCGCGTCTTCGCGTTTTTGGCGCAGCAAAATCGTCACAAAATTTCTGTATTGCGTTTTCCATGATGTAGGTACTTTTATTTTTGTAAGGGCCGGTTATTTTTACGTCTGACTAGCCTGCATGGCGAGTAACAAAATCCAGCTGATATGCCTTTACTTTTAGAACATGAAATCGCTGTTTGTTTACAAAAAATTGTCAGTGAAAATGGTTGTAAGCGTCAAAGTCGATCTAAACTGGCAAGAAAAACTGAATACATGTATATTCAATTGAGAATGTATTTCAACAAAAAATTGACATTGATTTACGATCGAAAGTGAGTTTTAAGGTGAAAGAAAAATGGTCTTATCGATTGACACCCGAGCAAGTCGCATTCAAAATTTCAATGAAATGATATAGTGTATTAATTCCATTTGCTGGAATCAAAGTACTATATATGGCAAAGTACAGCTTGTATACAGTCATTCAAATGACACAGAACCTTATAATGTGAATTAAAACTAGAACTATCACAGGAGTGATCATAATACCCCCACAAAGAGTTGGACTTACAAATAGCTTAACATTAGAAGAGTTTTATAGGTTTGAATAAAAATTTCATGATCATTATTTAATGCTGGCCTTAGAGATGTGTGACATTGACCTTTTACCTGCGTACGTGGTCAATGAAAATGAGATAATCGGAAAACATTTGAAAATTCATTCATCAGTTATAGAGGATCTTACACGAGTAATGGATTAATATGATTTTGATTAAAAACTCTGTGCCGAGTTTGTCAAGAACACAATGAATCAATTTAATAAAAATAGAAAAAAATGGCTAAGTTAAAAGGATGATATTTTTTGTAAAAAAAGTATTTGTTCGGCATAAAAAGTGTGTATAGTTTCAGATCAATCCACTGAACGGTTTTCAGAGGAGTTGTGTACACACTATGCAGTTTATCTGTCTGCCGCCTGCAATAGGTTTGACCTTTGACCTTCAACTGTGACCTTGACCTTGGACGTAGGTGCGTGGTTATTATCGCGACACACCTTCTCATCCTGAGAAACATTTGTGCCAAGGCATTTGATAATCCATGCATCGGTGTAGAAGATATAGAGCGGAAGGGAATTTCAATAGGTTTGACCTTTGACCTTCAACTGTGACCTTGGACGTAGGTGCATGGTTATTGATCGCGACACACCTTCTCATCCTGAGAAACATTTGTGCCAAGGCATTTGATAATCCATGCATCGGTGTAGAAGATATAGAGCGGAAGGGAATTTCAATAGATTTGACCTTTGACCTTCAACTGTGACCTTGACCTTGGACGTAGGTGCGTGGTTATTGATCGCGACACACCTTCTCATCATGAGAAACATTTGTGCCAAGCAATTTGATAATCCATGCATGGGTGTAGAAGATATAGAGCGGAAGGGAATTTCCAACAGACCGACCGACAGACCGACCGACAAGCCGACTCCTATATACCCCCTCAAACTTTGTTTGTGGGGGTATAAAAATCAATATGTTTTTAATTTATTCCTTACGACCCTTCAATTTCAGGTTTGACCCCCATAATTTTGCACAAGGGGTCAACTATGACCCCCAATATTTTACCTCTGGAGAAAACACGGCTGAACGGTTGAAATCAAATGGTGTCCAAATATAGGGTTATTACGGTACATCTCAATTATTTCATCATGATGTCAACAAACCATGCATTATGATGTATGAAACAAGAAATGGCATAGTTAAATGAAGCTAATCCCCTCACTGGCAGCCTTGGGTCGTATGCAAAACAAAGCACCATCCCTAGACACACATTGTAGCCGTATATTATCAAATTCGGTGAAGCGGTTCATGATTTATTGAACAAGAATTGAAGACAACAAAAATAATTTCCCCCAATGTTAAGCGAAAGCGCTAAGATTGTGACCTTGATCTTGGGGTTAGCGGGGTCTGAGGGTCATGGATTTGGCAGGGCATGATAGAGAACCATTAAAGGGATGTGTAAAATATCAAGAAGAGCAGTGAAAGGAAACAGTAATTATAAAATTTTCCCCCAATGTTAAGTTTGTGAAAATAATAAGAATGTGACCTTGACCTATTAAGGGTTAGTGGGGGTCTGAGGGTTCATGTATCACAGGGGCGACACCCGTCTCATAAAGGATGATGTTACATGTATCTTGTAATAGTTTGCATTTTTTCACATTTTATTAAGCAACATCGTCATATTGGCATGCACTATCGCTTATACACCCTTGATCAACGTATGTATGCCAGAGCTCCAGATAAGCTGCGTATTTGCTTAAATACCCAATTAAAATTGCCAAAAAAAACAATTGAAATCAAAAGTAGCGAGTATCAAAAAGCAATAACAATTTTGTGACACCTTTATCATGCTGCAGAAAACAATAAACACAAATAACCACAAATATAGCACTTTTCTTATTTTCAATGAAAGCACATCTTGGTATTTCATTAGAGTTGTCTCCAAAGAGACAATTCTAATGAAATGCCAAGACATGTTTTCATTTTGAAGCAAACTATTCAATAATTGCTGTCTGTTCATGTGTAAACAGTAGTGTGATTTTATTTTACCCAATTAAAAATTTGAAATACCCAATTGCTTCAGAAATGATGGAGTGAACATACTCAATTACTAATTCCTTATCTGGAGCCCTGTATGCAATATTGTTGACTTATAAATTAACTTCTCTATACCGTCTGGCCATCGAGTGATGCGGGATGCCCGACAGGCGACAATGTTGGGGCTGTTGACCGACATACGGGTAAAGCATCTATCGATAACAGTGTATATACTGGTTAATAGCGGGGGTCTGTGCATCATGGATTTGTCACAGCATGATAGAGAATCATTAGAGAAAGGCATGTGTGAAATATCAAAACGTTTGGTGAAAGGAAACAGAACATTATAACAAATTTCCCCCAACGTTATATTTAGGAAAGCACTAAGACTGTGACCTTGGAGTTAGCTGGGGTCTGAGGGTCGTGGATTTCTCACAGCATGTGATAGAGAATCGTTAGAGAAAGGCATGTGTGAAATAACGTTTGGTGAAAGGAAACAGAAATTATAACAAATTGTCACAGAATGATAGAGAATCATTAGAGAAAGGCATGTGTGAAATATCAAAACATGAAAGGAAACATAAATTATAACAGATTTTCCCCAACGTTAACCATTACTACGCTGATTTAAATTTTGTCGTCTGCCGGAAATATTTTATTTTCAATATTTCTGACGGACGGACGGACGGACGGACGGACGGACGGACGGACGGACGGACGGACGGACGGACGGACGGACGGACGGACGGACGGACCGGACGTTCAAACATTTGGGAGTTATGAGGCACCGCTATATAAAAGATCAAAGGGTTAGCTCCTAAATATCAAAGAGTTAGCTCCTAAATTTATGAGGCACCGACAATATCAAAGAGATCAAAGGTACTAACCCTTACCCTAAGCTCCTAAACCCCCGATGTTGGCCCGGACGGACCGGACGGACGGACGGACGGACGGACGTTCAAACATTTGAGAGTTATGAGGCACCGCTATATAAAAGATCAAAGGGTTAGCTCCTAAATATCAAAGAGTTAGCTCGTAAATTTACGAGGCACCGACAATATCAAAGAGATCAAAGAAAACTAACCCTTACCCTAGCTCCTAAACCCCCGATGTTGGCCCGGACGGACGGACGGACGGACGGACGGACGGACGTTCTTACTTTCAGGTAACTATGTGGCTTATCGCATGTTAAATATTAGCCACATAAAACCACTTTTAGCCACATAAAACGATATCTTAGGTGGCTAATTGTAACCAACCCTATCCTTTAACAAGTCCATAACCCTGTGGGGCTAGCCACATAAGTACCTGAATGTCTGCCCGGACGGACGGACGGACGGACGGATGGACGGGGACGGACGGACGGACGGACGGACGGACGGACGTTCTTACTTTCAGGTAACTATGTGGCTTATCGCATGTTAAATATTAGCCACATAAAACCACTTTTAGCCACATAAAACGATATCTTAGGTGGCTAATTGTAACCAACCCTATCCTTTAACAAGTCCATAACCCTGTGGGGCTAGCCACATAAGTACCTGAATGTCTGCCCGGACGGACGGACGGACGGACGGACGGACGGACAGACAGACAGACAGACAGACAGGTGATACATGGACGAACGCTTTATCCCCTCTTGTCTATCGGCGAGGAGATAGTAACAAACCTATAGATAATCCAAACTCCTGTTTGTCCTTGTCTCCTGGAAGCTTGTTAGTTAAATCACCATTACTGGTTGGTTCCCCATTATCTTTGGGTTTGCCATTACTGATTGGTTCCCGGTTATTAAATGGTTCCCCGTTACTGTTTGGGTCCAATGGTTCCTGAGCGATTGGCTGATTATTGCTGGAATTGTCTCTACTAGCTCGCTCCTTCTCTTTCTCGCGACGGTAGTTAAAGCATGGAATACTCGTCACAGGAATGTCATGATTCTGCAATAGATCAGTCTTACAAATGAAACAAGCCATGTTATTTTGTACATAATGTTTGTTTATTGGTTAACAGCCTATCAACAGCTAAGGACATGTAAGGCCGGGCAAACGGGTTCGATCCCGTTTTAACCAGCTGCATTGGGGGGAAAATCCCAAAATCAGAACGGAATATTTACATCGAGAACAAATAGATTGAGCTCTGAAATTAGAATAACCTGACCTGGTGCCAGGTCCATACCACACCAAAGTCACTTGGCCCCTTACCCTAAATTAGGATTACAAATAATCGTAATACTCACATAAGGGATATAACCAGATGCAACTGTCACATACAAAATGCCAGACGCATGTGAGGGCCAAACCAGGTCTCCAGTCGGAATTCCGGTATGGATGAACCCCGATCGTTAAATTACCCATCACATGCTCCCACCTGCCACCCACTTGTACATAATGAGATTTGTGATGTTTATAAAACAATGTATATACAATTTACTGTATTTTACATAATCATGTTAACTGATGAGGAACGTTGATGAAACTGTCAGAGCAAATGTGGCATTCCATTCCGCATTTACACATAACTCAGACATTCATCAACTGTTTGTATTATTTCCTAAAAATGTTGCATTTTTTTGTATATTTTTCATGGAAAATCGCACATCATCTTAGGTACAAAATCACATGGCTTGTCTCAAATAAGGTATTGAACATGGGTGAGCTGTTGTTTCATATTTTGCCTTGTTTCTTAATAAAAAACATTGATTGACAGAACATTGCAATCATTTCAAATGTGTTGCCAAACCATGTGTTTTGTTGAAAAAATGGAAAATAAAAAAACTAGAGAAAATGAGCCGCGGGCCGCCTGGACCGACAAATAAAAAATTTAACGCAAAATGGAATGAAAATATGGATTATAATAAGGAACTATATGAAGTTTGAAGTCAATCAGACTTACCGTTGCAGAGATAATGGGTACCCAAAAACTTTACCGCAAATCTTACGGATGCAAATTTCTAAGTAATTTGACGTTGACCTTGGATATAAAGGCCACATGGGTATGGTATGGAATGAAAATATGGATGATGATCAGGAAGTATATGAAGTTTGAGGTCAATCCGACTTACCGTTACAGAGATAATTTAATTAGTATAAATAATTAAACAAGAGGGCCATGATGGCCCTAATTCGCTCACCTGACTCAATGAACACCGGAGGAGATTGAGTTCATATGTGTTTTTTAAAAAAATTGTGCTATTTTTATATGGATTAAGCTTGGATTAAGCGATGACTCATTTTACCAAATCTGAAAATGCTTCACCCAAGGATCTTAACTTACTATGAAGTTTGGCCAGCATCGGCCATGTGGTTCCTGAGAAAAAAGACGTTCAAAATATCGAATAAATGGACCTTTTGGCGGCCATCATGGATGACATAATCATCCGATTCCACAAATATTGCACCAGAGCAATCGCCTTATCGATACCTTCAATTTGATATATGACATGAGCATATTCGGTCAAATCTTTTGACCTTTCGGTGGCCATCTTGGATGACATAATCATCCAATTTCAACAAAAAATTCACCAGAGTGATCGCCTCATTGATACCTTCGATTTGATATATAACATGGCCATATTCGGTCAAAAATAAAATCTGACACCAATTTGACCCCACGTGCCATGCCCATTTTTTACCCCGGGGTCACCATTTTAACAACTTTGAAAGAGCATTGTACATCGATCATTCTTACCAAGTTTTGTCGAAATCCGGCTAGCGGTACATGAGAAGAAGATTTTTTAAGAATTTATGCTATTTTTAGACGGCGGCAATCTTGGATTAGCGATGACCTCCATTTTAACAAATCTGAAAAGGATTCACCCATGGACCATAACTTTTAAGTTTGGCTACCATGGGCCAAGTGGTTCATGTGAAGAAGAATTTTGAAATCTCTAATAAAATAACGACCTTTTTACCTTTCGGCAGCCATCTTGGATGACATAACCATCCGATTTCGACAAAAAATGCACCAGAGTGATCGCCTCGTTGATACCTTCAATTTGATATATGACATGACCATATTCGGACGTTCCTAGAAATGGATACTTACGGTATGTGACTAACCTTTTCCTTTGTTCATCCCTATTGTTCTGTAGCCACATAAACCCATTTTTAGCCAAATAAAATCAAAGAACAATAGAATATTACATAACATATTGTTCTCCTAGCCACATATGTATCCATTTGTAAGCTCGGTAAAAAATAAAATTTGACCCCAATTTGACCCCACGGGCCACGCCCATTTTTGACCACGGGGTCACCATTTTAACAGCTTTGAAAGAGCATTGTACATCAATCATTTCTACCAAGTTTTGTCGAAATCCAGTTGGCGGTTCTTGAGAAGAATATTTTTGAGAATTTGTGCTATTTTTAAGACGGCGGCCATCTTGGATTACGTAATGACATCATTTTAACAATTTTGTAATCCCCCTACCTAAGGACCATGACCATGAAGTTTGGTGACTATAGGCCCAATGGTTACCGAGAAGACGTTTGAAAATGTTCACGGACGACGACGGACGACAGACACATTGCGGTAACAATAGCTCACATGAGCTTCGCTAAAAATATCATGCCTCATTTGCATATGAAAATAGCCTTATACCACCGTGAGTCACTATCAGTAAAATAACTATTACTAAATGATTATATCTGTATAGCGGGCATTCGTAATTTTTAGAACTGGTGACACAATTATACACTTATTTAAGTTAATTCCTATAAAGAACATGGTGTGCCTACTGTGTGGGCATGTACCTATAAATAGGAGTTTCCCAAATCAAATTGTATCCAAATACATTGTTACTGTGATTAAACCAGTACTGTCATACTAGCTCTAAACATTGGCATGATCTATGTTATGGGGAAACCATATATTTTATGTGTTTCCCAAAGTTAATGGTGTCCGAATATTTAGTGTTATTACAGTACCCAAAAACTTTAACGTGGACGGACGGACAAACGGATAGACGAAAATTATATACCCCGAAACATACTTCATATACCAGTGGTAGGGCTCCAGATAAGCTGCATAGTTGCTTAAATACCCAATTAAAATTGCCAAAAAAACAATTAAATAAGAAGAAGCGAGTATCAAAATGCAATACAAATTGTATGGTACCTTTATCATGCTGCAAAAAACAATAAACAGATCACAAATATAGCATATTTTTATTATTTTCTAAGAAAACACATCTTGGTATTTCATTAGAATTGTCTCCAAGGAGACAATTCTAATGAAATGCCAAGACATGTTTTCATTTCGAAGCAAACTATTCAATAATTGCTGCATGTTGCTGTGTAAACAGTAGTGCGATTTTATTTTACCCAATTGAAATTTTGAAATACCGGTACCCAATTGCTTAAGAAATGATGGAGTGACAATACTCAATTACTAATTCCTTATTTGGAGCACTGCCCAAGTATTGCGATACATATCGTATCGTGAGGTATGAGTATCATTACACCCCGGGGATTGGGTAAGCGGGTCTGTTCTCACCCTGACGCTGGCGGGCCCCAGGAAGTAGGGTTTGGAGAGGGTGCACACGCGCGTCGGCCGGTGGAAGTAGATGGGCATACCACTGTTCTGGTTCACCGACACCCAGTTCTCCGGCAACACATCAAAGTGGTTCAGGCCCCGCTCTACAATAGAGAGGTCAAACACTGGAATGGTTCAGGCCCCGCTCTGCAATACAGAGGTCAAACACTGGAATGGTTCAGGCCACGCTCTACAATAAAGAGGTCAAACACTGGAATGGTTCAGGCCCCGCTCTTAGAGGTCAAACACTGGAATGGTTCAGGCCCCGCTCTACAATACAGAGGTCAAACACTGGAATGGTTCAGGCCCCGCTCTACAATACAGAGGTCAAACACTGGAATGGTTCAGGCCCCGCTCTACATTAGAGGTCAAATACTGGAATGGTTCAGGCCCCGCTCTACAATACAGAGGTCAAACACTGGAATGGTTCAGGCCCCACTCTTAGAGGTCAAACACTGGAATGGTTCAGGCCCCGCTCTACAATACAGAGGTCAAACACTGGAATGGTTCAGGCCCCGCTCTACAATACAGAGGTCAAACACTGGAATGGTTCAGGCCCGCTCTACATTAGAGGTCAAACACTGGAATGGTTCAGGCCCCGTTCTACAATACAGAGGTCAAACACTGGAATGGTTCAGGCCCCGCTCTTAGAGGTCAAACACTGGAATGGTTCAGGCCCGGCTCTACAATACAGAGGTCAAACACTGGAATGGTTCAGGCCCCGCTCTACAATACAGAGGTCAAACACTGGAATGGTTCAGGCCCGCTCTACATTAGAGGTCAAACACTGGAATGGTTCAGGCCTCGCTCTACAATACAGAGGTCAAACACTGGAATGGTTCAGGCCCCGCTCTACAATACAGAGGTAAAAAACTGGAATGGTTCAGGCCCCGCTCTACAATACAGAGGTCAAACACTGGAATGGTTCAGGCCCGCTCTACAATACAGAGGTAAAGCACTGGAATGGTTCAGGTCCCGCTCTACAATACAGAGGTCAAACACTGGAATGGTTCAGGCCCCGCTCTACAATACAGAGGTCAAACACTGGAATGGTTCAGGCCCCGCTCTACAATAGAGGTCAAACACTGGAATGGTTCAGGCCCCGCTCTACAATAGAGGTCAAACACTGGAATGGTTCAGGCCCCGCTCTGCAATACAGAGGTCAAACACTGGAATGGTTCAAGCCCCGCTCTACAATACAGAGGTCAAACACTGGAATGGTTCAGGCCCCGCTCTACAATACAGAGGTCAAACACTGGAATGGTTCAGGCCCCGCTCTGCAATACAGAGGTCAAACACTGGAATGGTTCAAGCCCCGTTCAAAACTACACATACAGAGGTCAACACTGGAATGGTTTTAGGCCCCAGCGTCTACAATAGAGGTCAAACACTGGAATGGTTCAGGCCCCGCTCGACATTAGAGGTCAAACACTGGAATGGTTCAGGGCCCGCTCTACAATACAGAGGTCAAACACTGGAATGGTTCAGGCCCCGCTCTACAATACAGAGGTCAAACACTGGAATGGTTCAGGCCCCCGCTCTACAATAGAGGTCAAACACTGGAATGGTTTCAGGCCCCG
The DNA here is from genome assembly GCA_029237695.1 of Conchocele bisecta. Lineage (NCBI taxonomy): Eukaryota > Metazoa > Mollusca > Bivalvia > Lucinida > Thyasiridae > Conchocele > Conchocele bisecta. The sequence goes on from CM055277.1 coordinate 80,223,279, forward strand.
CTCCTACAATACAGAGGTTCAAACACTGGAATAGGGGTTCACGGCCCCGCCCCTCTACAATAGAGGTCAAACACTGGAATGGTTCAGGCCCCGCTCTACATTAGTTAGAAGGTCAAACACAATGGAAATGGAAAGGTTTCAGGCCCCACTCTACAATACAGAGGTCAAACACTTGAATGCTTCAGGCCCCGCTCTACATTAGAGGTCAAACACTGGAATGGTTCAGGCCCCGCTCTACATTAGAGAGGTCAAACACTGGAATGGTTCAGGCCCCGTTCTACAATACAGAGGTCAAACATTGGAATGGTTCAGGCCCCGCTCTACAATAGAGGTCAAACACTGGAATGGTTCAGGCCCCGCTCTACATTATTAGAGAAGGTCAAACACTGGAATGGTTCAGGCCCTGCTCTACAATACAGAGGTCAAAAACTGAAATGGTTCAGGCCCTGCTCTACAATAGAGAGGTCAACCACTGGAATAGTGCAGGCCCCGCTCTACAATACAGAGGTCAAACACTGGAATGGTTCAGGCCCCGCTCTACAATAGAGGTCAAACACTGGAATGGTTCAGGCCCCGCTCTACAATAGTGGTCAAAAACTGGAATGGTTCAGGCCCCATTCTACAATAGAGGTCAAACACTGGAATGGTTCAGGCCCCGCTCTACAATAGAGAGGTCAACAACTGGAATGGTTCAGGCCCCGTTCTACAATAGAGAGGTCAACAAGAATTCCGCCATGGAAGCGGTGTCGCGCCTGCCGAGGCATTTGACCGTGAACATTACATGTCAATAAATGATCTTGACCTTGAGAATTTGGATGTGGGGGTGTGTGTAATGAAGCATCATCCATAGACAACCATTGATGTGAAATATTATCAAAGTCTGGCAAGGGGTTAAAGAGATATTGTGAAAAAACAATAAGTTTAACGCATTTCTGTTACAAAAGCGGTGAACATTATAAGTAAATAAATGACCTTGACCTTGAGAATTTGGATGTGGGGGTGTGCGTAATGAAGCATCATCCCTAGACAAACATTGATGTGAAATATTATCAAAGTCTGGCAAGGGGTTAAAGAGATATTGTGAAAAAACAATAAGTTTAACGCATTTCTGTTACAAAACCAGTGAACATTACAAGTAAATAAATGACCTTGACCTTGAGAATTTGGATGTGGGGGTGTGCGTAATGAAGCATCATCCCTAGACAAACATTGATGTGAAATATTATCAAATTCTGGCAAGGGTTAAAGAGATATTGTGAAAAAACAATAAGTTTAACGCATTTCTGTTACAAAAGCGGTGAACATTACAAGTAAATATATGACTTTGACCTTCAGAATTTGGATGTGGGGGTGTGCGTAATGAAGCATCATCCATAGACAAACATTGATGTGAAATATTATCAAAGTCTGGCAAGGGGTTAAAGAGATATTGTGAAAAAACAATAACTTTAACGCATTTCTGTTACAAAACCGGTGAACATTACAAGTAAATAAATGACCTTGACCTTCAGAATTTGGATGTGGGGGTGTGCGTAATGAAGCATCATCCCTAGACAAACATTGATGTGAAATATTATCAAAGTCTGGCAAGGGGTTAAAGAGATATTGTGAAAAAACAATAACTTTAACGCATTTCTGTTACAAAACCGGTGAACATTACAAGTAAATAAATGACCTTGACCTTCAGAATTTGGATGTGGGGGTGTGCGTAATGAAGCATCATCCCATGACAAATATTGATGTGAAATATTATCAAAGTGTGGCAAGGGGTTAAAGAGATATTGTGAAAAAACAATAACTTTTAACGCATTTCTGTTACAAAACCGGTGAACATAAAAAGTAAATATATGACCTTGACCTTGAGAATTTGGATGTGGGGGTGTGCGTAAGGAAGCATCATCCCATGACAAACACTGATATGAAATATTATCAAAGTCTGGCAAGGGGTTAAAGAGATATTGTGAAAAAACAATAACTTTAACGTATTTGCCTTACAAAAAAAGCGGACGACGACGCGGACGACGACGGAAAAAGCGCCGACTATAGTCGCGCCTCTGCTAAAGCAGGCGCGACAAAAACTGGAATGGTTCAGGCCCCGCTCTACAATAGAGGTCAACAAGAGCTGTAGGAGAACAGCATAGCTCGACTACGAGGGTTGTCGATGTACACATAGCTTGACAAAGAAGGTGGCTGCGGCCTGCATAAAAACCTTAACCAAGGTTGACTAAAAATATTAACCAAGGGAAATTAAGTAAGTAATTCAAGGTTAAATGTAGGTCAATGTCAGATATAGGTCAGGGGTTATTGATGTACATCACTAGGAGATAAAGTTTTCCAAGTATGGTTGCTGTAGGCCCAGGAGTATTCCATATACAAGCTTGACTAAAAACCGTAACCAAGGGGAGATAACTAAGTAATCCAAAAATAAAAGTAGGTCAAGGTCAAATATAGGTCAGGGATTATTGATGTACATCACTAGGAGATGAAGTTGTCCAAGTATGGTTGATGTAGGCCCAGAAGTATTCCATATACAAGCTTGACTATAAACATTAACCAAGTAATTCAAGGTTAAAAGTAGGTGAAGGTAAAATAAAGGTCAGGGGTTATTGATGTACATCCAAGTTATCCAAGTATGCTGTCTGTATGCACAATAGTATTCCATAGTATTCCATCTACAAGCTTGACTCAAAACCTTAACCATGGTTGAGTAAAAACCTTAACCAAGGGGAATTAAGTAAGTAATTTAAGGTTAAATGTAGGTCAAGGTCAAATATAAGTCAGGGGTTGTTGATGTACATCACTAGGAGATGAAGTTGTCCAAGTATGGTTGGTGTAGGGCCATGAGTATTCCATCTACAAGCTTGACTAAAAACCTTAACCAAAGAGAATTAAGTAAGTAATTCAAGAGGAAATTGTAGGTCAAGGTTCAAATTTAAGATTCAGGGGTTATTGATGTACATCACTATGAGAAAAGGTTGTCCAAGTATGGTGTCTGTATGCACAATAGTATTCCATGTAGAAGCTTGAGTAAAAACCTTAACCAAGGTCGAGTAAAAACCTTAACCAAGGGGAATTAACTAAGTAATTCAAGGTTAAATGTAGGTCAAGGTCAAATTTAGGTCAGGGTTGTTGATGTACATTACTAGGAGATGAAGTTGTCCAAGTATGGTGGGTGTAGGGCTAGTAGTATTCCATATAGAAGGTTGACTAAAAACCTTAACCAAAAGGAATTAAGTAAGTAATTGAAGAGGAAATGTAGGTCAAGGTGAAATATAGATCAGGGGTTATTGATGTACATAGCTAGGAGAAAAGGTTGTCGAAGTATGGTGTCTGGATGCACAATAGTATTCAATGTACAAGCTTGCCAAAAAACCTTAACCAAGGCTGACTAAAAACCTTAACCAAAGGGAATTAAGTAAGTAATTCAAGAGGAAATATAGGTCAAGGTCAAATATAGATCAGGGGTTATTGATGTGCATCACTAGGAGTTGAAGATATCCAAGTATGGTGGGTGTAGGGATAGTAGTATTGCATATACAAGCTTGACTAAAAACCTTAACCAATGTTGACTAAAAACCTTAACCAAGGGGAATTAACCAAGTAATTCAAGAGGAAATGTAGGTCAAGGTTAAATATAGATCAGGGGTTATTGATGTACATCACTAGGAGATGAAGTTGTCCAAGTATGGTGGGTGTAGGGCCAGTAGTATTCCATATACAAGGTTGACTAAAAACCTTAACCAAGGCGTGACGGTGACGCCGGGGTGACAACATAAGCTCTACTTATTCTTCGAATAGTCGAGCTAACAACTGAAATGGTTCGGGGCCCCGCTCTACAATAGAGAGGTCAAACACTGGAATGGTTCAGGCCCCGCTCTACAATACAGAGTTCAAACACTGGAATGGTTCAGGCCCCGCTCTACAATAGAGAGGTCAAACACTGTAATGGTTCAGGCCCCGCTCTACAATACAGAGGTCAAACACTGGAATGGTTCAGGCCCCGCTCTACAATACAGAGGTCAAACATTGGAATGGTTCAGGCCCCGCTCTGGAATAGAGATCCGCCACTGGAATGGTTCGGGTCCCGTTCTGGAATAGAGGTCAAACACTGGAATGGTTCAGGCCCCGCTCTGCAATAGAGGTCAAAACACTGGAATGGTTCAGGCCCCGCTCTGCAATAGAGGTCAAAACACTGGAATGGTTCAGGCCCCGCTCTGCAATAGAGGACAAACACTGGAATGGTTCAGGCCCCGCTCTGCAATAGAGAGGTCAAACATTGGAATGGTTCAGGCCCCATTCTGCAAGAGGTCAAAATACTGGAATGGTTCAGGCCCTGCTCTGGATTAGAGAGGACAAACACTGGAATTGTTCAGGCCCCGCTCTGCAATAGAGAGGACAAACACTGGAATGGTTCAGGCCACACTCTGCAATAAGAGGACAAACACGGGAAAACACTGGAATGGTTCAGGCCCCGCTCTGCAATAGAGGGGACAAACACTGGAAAACACTGGAATGGTTCAGGCCCCGCTCTGCAATAGAGGACAAACACTGGAAAACACTGGAATGGTTCAGGCCCCGCTCTGCAATAGAGTACAAACACTGGAAAACACTGGAATGGTTCAGGCCCCGCTCTGCAATAGAGAGGGTCACACACAGCCACCTGTTGTTTGTATCTATACTACCAACACTGATATAGAACACTAATATCGCCTGTGATCAATTTCACATTTTACAAACAAACCGCCTGTGAAAGATTGAACAAAAAGTGAATGGGTTTAAGTCCAAGTGACAGCTTATACGATAATTAGTCTCATCCGACAGACCAGTGGGATGGAAATACTATGTAAGTATTTTTCACGCCAATGGTGAGGGCTTGAACTCACAATCTCTGGTACTGAAGTCCAATGCCATATCCCTGAGGCCAAGGCACTTCCCAGAAATCTTGAACAAAGCTACCATCAATTTCAAGACGTTAACAGGGACTGAACTTCAGATTAATATTACAAATCAGACCCATGACTTACCTATTAAAACTGTCTTTTCCAACGACACATATTCAGCACCATCTTCCGCAATTGAAGTCGGTTGAGTCGCCTTCTTCTCTATACCCTCATCTAACCAGGCGTAGATTTCATCGTCATCCAGGTCGTCATTGCTCTGATCATCGTCATCATCGCCGGCTTCCTCATCATCATCAATGTCGTCCAGAATGTTAAACTCATCCGTGGGAGACTGCACGTCCCTCGCATCAGAATCATCATCCGCTACATAGAAAATACCACTGTAGGAATTCCTACTGTTTCCGAGCCGAGCTTGATAAACTTGATATCAAGACACTACAGAGCTCCAGATAAGCTTTGTGCCTAAAGAATGTTGTAATCCCCGATTTCAAATTAAATGCATATTTTATTTTCACAAATGTGTTATTGATTTTCTTCATTATTAAATAGGGACAAATGATAAAAAGAAAACCATAAAACAAATTTAAACATTCACTTATTTGAGTGTATTATTACTTATTCGCTTATTTATACTATAATAAAGTTGAACATTTACTTATGTGAGCTGCAAAAGCTTTTTTCCAGCTCAACTAAGTAAATTTTCAACTTTATTACAGTACTCAATTCGAAAATAAATGCATATTTTCACATTGCTGTGAGTATTTTTTACTCCCACTGTTGATATTCAATGTGTATTCAGCTAAAACTAGATTGATCAGTAAGCGAGGCTTACGGAATCCCCCGCGTGTGCGCAGGTACCCCTAAATATGTAAAAAACTTTCCAAGTGTGTGGGCTTGTGACCTTGATGCTGGGCTTAGTGGGGGCGGCACAAACATGAATTTGTCACAGGGTGGTAGAGGTCCATTGGAGCAATGTGTGTGTGAAATGTGAAGCAGATCCGAGCAAGGAAATTGTTATAACCGATTTCTCTGATGTTAAGTTTTGTAAAGAGCCCAAGTATGTGACCTTGACCTTGAGATCAGCAGGGATTTTCACAGCATGATAGTAGAGCCTTAGAGGAATGCATGCATGAAATATTAAGTATTTTCGATGAAATAAGTAGAAGTTATATAACATATTTCTCTGATGTTAAGTTTTGTAAAGAGACTAAGTATGTGACCTTGACCTTGGGACCAGCGGGGGTTGGACGGCCGTGGATTTGGCGCAGCATGGTAGTAGAGCCTTACAGGGATGCATGTGTGAAATATTAAGCATTTTAGATGAACGAAATAGAAGTTATAACATATTTCTCTGATGTTAAGTTTAGTGACGGACGAAAGCACGGATGGACGCACAGACAACACGACTCCAGTATACACACCCCACAACTCGTTGCGGGGGGTATAATAAGCTTGTGAAATATGCCAATACGCACCTTAACTGGAGTGCTGACACTAGCCTAGTATTCAATTACCAGGTCAATTCAAGGCTACAAAATGAGCAATTTATTATGATGTGGTTTTCTTTGCAAAGAGCATAGACTTGTTTCTGTGACGTCAATGTGACATCATTTAACTAATGAAATGTCAGCTTTTAATATGTTGTAACATGGATATTCGTATCAGGTCAATGTCTGATACAACATAATCAGGGCTCCAGATAAGCATATTTTGGACGGTAAATCAATATTGAAAATCAAGAAATCAGCAATAATTCCAGCACACAAATATTTACACAATTCCCTAACATTTGATTGGCCCGTAGCAAGTCTCTGTCCAAAATTTATATCCCAGTAAACTCCCACGCCGAACTACTTTCCGTAACCGTGAGGCGGATTTAAAATAATTCTTAAGAAAACGAAAAATAAACACATTTTCGTGATGAATTTATTTCAAATGCTGGAATTATAAGGAATGAATGGCCTTTTTGTTGAATTTATCGGGGATATAAACTTGGAAAAGTCGCGGGAATACTGGACGAGGCCTTAAAAAAATTACAATTTTCGAAAATAATAAAAATAAAAAAAATTTTCGATGTAATTTTTTATCGCTTCGTCCAGTATTCCCGCGACTTTTCCAAGTTTATACCCCGATAAATTCCACAAAAAGGCCATTCATTCCTATATTGAAGAAAGAGATCTGAGAGATTACAAATCAGCATTGACATTCATAGAAAATTGCAGCTAAAACTAGATTGGTCAGTAAGCGAGGCTTACGGAATACCCCCAGCGTGGGCCCAGGAATCCCTAAATATGTAAAAGTTTTCCAAGTGTGTGGGCTTGTGACCTTGACTCTGGGCTTAGCGTGGCGGCACGAATGTGAATTTGTCACAGGGTGGTAGAGGTCCATTGGAGCAATGCGTGTGTGAAATGTGAAGCAGATCGAGCCAGGAAATAGAAGTTATAACCGATTTCTCTAATGTTAAGTTTTGTAAAGAGCCCAAGTATGTGAGCTTGACCTTGAGATCAGCGGGGATTTTCACAACATGATAGTAGAGCCTTAGAGGAATGCATGCATGAAATATTAAGTATTTTCGATGAAATAAGTAGAAGTTATAACATATTTCTCTGATGTTAAGTTTTGTAAAGAGACTAAGTATGTGACCTTGACCTTGGGATCTGCGGGGGTTGGACGGTCGTGGATTTGGCGCAGCATGGTAGTAGAGCCTTACAGGAATGCATGTGTGAAATATTAAGCATTTTAGATAAAGGAAATAGAAGTTATATCATATTTATCTGATGTTAAGTTTAGTGACGGACTGACGCACACACGGATGTTCTAACATTTCGGGTTTATGAGCTATTTGTTCTTTAAAAGATAAAAGGAATAGCTCATAAATTTCAATCGAATTAGGAGCTTACGGAATGAATCAAAGGAATCTATTGTCTTAGGCTCTGCCCCTTAACTCTTAACTCCTGGATGTTAGCCCGCACAGACATACAGACGGACAACATGACTCCAGTATACCCATCCACCACTAAATAGAAGTTCTAACATAATTACTCTGATGTTAAGTTTTGTAAAGAGACAAAGTATTTGACCTTGACCTTGGGATCAGCGGGGGTTGGACGGTCGTGGATTTGGCACAGCATGGTAGTAGTCTACTAGTAGAGCCTTACAAGAATGCATGTGTGAAAGATTAAGCATTTTAACGAATCTTGAAGGAAATAGAAGTTATAACATATTTCTCTGATGTTAAGTTTAGTGACGGACACATGCACGGACGGACAACTGGACTCCAGTATACCCCCCCCCCACAACTCGTTGCAGGGGGTATAAATATGTTGCACACTTTTTACTACAAGTATCAAACACAGACGGACATATTTGTGTAGTACATGTAGGTTAAAAAAAACAAGCTTAAGAAAAATTGCAATCATTTTAATTTTCAACACTACAATTCCAGCTGGTAGTGAAATACTCACTGAAATCTAATTTAAGGACAGCATTTAAAAAATATTTTAGGGGGTCAAAGATTCTTTTAAGGCTAAACCTTATCTGGAGCCCTTGGATTAGTAATTTAGTATTGTCACTCCATCATTTCTGAAACAATTGGGTATTCCAAAATTTTAATTGGGTAAAATAAAATCACACTTAGTACTGTTTACACATCAACAGACAGCAATTATCGAATAGTTTGCTTCAAAATGAAAACATGTCTTTGCATTTCATTAGAATTGTCTCCTTCGGGACAATTCTAATGAAATAACAAGATGTGTTTTCATGAAAAATAAGAAAAATATGCTTTATTTGTGGTCTGTTTATTGTTTTCTGCAGTATGATAAAGGTACCACAATTTCTTTTATTGCTTTTTGATACTCGCTACTTCTGATTTCAATTCGGTTTCTGGCAATTTTAATTGGGTATTTCAGAAAATATGCAGCTTATCTGGAGCCCTGTAGAGCTCTGCTTTATGTTATCAATTAGTACGTATTCGGCCAATACAAAACTGGTTACCTGATAATTGTAAATGAGAAGGCAATCCTAGCCATGGCGATTGATTGCTATCCGCACCTGATGGCCCGCTAATTGGCATAACATCATAATTTTCATTCTCCGAAGCAACTAATGTATCGTCTTTATCCACGTCGTCGTCAACTTTTGCAAGTTTCAAAACAGGTTCAATGTCGGAATCAGAACTTCGAACACTGTTGCTGTCTATGTCACATACAGGCTGGAATGGGGTCTTACGTTTCGCAGACAATGTCATTGTTTCGCCTGAGCTCGCTGTTGAGTGTTCACGTTTTCCTGACAAAGTCTTTTTGTTGTCCACACTGGTAGTTGAGTGCTTATGTTTCCCCTTGTGTTTCTTTGCAGCAATATTTCCACCTTCAGCATTTCCAAAGACCAGCCGATTGGAAGCCTCACTGGTCATTTGCTCTGATGAAAGTGGTTTAGTAACGTTTCCCGCTGTATCCGGTCCTTCCAGACTCACTGACTGATTAGTATCCATTTCACTGTTTAAATCGTCTTCATCGATCTTTGAACTTTCAGCCGTGTCCATTCCCTCCGAATCCATGCCTACGAGTACTAGACTACTAGTAGCCGACAATTTGTCAATGTTTCGGGATGCAATAGTTATTTTGTTCCCAATTAGATCATGGCCGCTCACCGGTGATTATGTTTTTTGGTGGGCTGTCACAGAAATTCGTTATATAACTCGGTACATGCAATTGGAGAGAACCAGTAGAATATTTCACCAACATGGCAAGCATACTTATTTAAGGATAAATTTAATAATTTTTATTATACTGACTTTATTACATTATCATAGCCATTTTGTGATAATGTAATAAATTATATAATAAAAATTATATAATAATTCTGCATAGTTTTAATCATCAAATATATGCAGTCATTAGCTCTATATGAAATAATGCATTTCAGGAAAAATAAATGATTACTCCCTCAAAGTATACTTCGGCAGATAAGTATACTTTGCAATTTTTAAATTGTCTACATGTGCAACAAAAATAGAATTTAAGTTCTTAAAATGTTGAATACTGGTAACTGGTTTTTGCTCTCTTTTTTTCAGTTAAAACTTTGATTTTCATTGAATAAAATGGGCTTGCGTGCGGCACACCTTTGGGTATTCCAAAGGGTGTTCGAGTTATGCTCCGGACACGAAATCAGTGTGCGAAAAACAAAGGGAGATAACTAAAAAAATTAACAATGCAAGAGTTGTCATTCTTGCGCGTGACACCTTTGGGTCATGATATATGCATGCGTGAACTTTCATAAAAATATTCAAATTGGTATTCGATTTATGCTCTGGACAAGAAGTGTCTGTGGTGGACGAGGACGATGTTCGATGTCAAATCTACAGTATCCCCGAACTTTTGTCCAGGGGATACAAATATGTAGGAAGTAGATGAAGTTTGAGGTCAATCCAAGTTACCGTTGACTAGATATTAATGGGTACCCGAAAACCATAACACAAATGCTATGGACAGACAAAGTGACGAAAACTATATACCCCTCGAAATACTCTGTATGCCGGGGGTATAATTAATTTACGGATGTAAACATCAATTTCCCATTTTTTTCATTTTAACCGTTTACTGGTTCATCCGATTATTAGCTATAGTTAATAAAAAAAATCACTCGTGGAACACATCTGATGCAGATAAAAATAAGGACAAATATGGCATATGCCAATATAACACACAATAAAAGGAGCCAACGAAACAATAATGACATATGTTTGAAAGTTTCAAAGACATTATAATTTGATTTCAAAACCAGATTGTTTTTCTTTCATCCTCTATTATACGCACTTGATTTCATAGACCGACCGTGCGGCGGGTCAGATTTGCTCCCCTGTGACACACGAACCTAATTCATTTCGGCCTTAGATTCGTCACGACACCGAGAATAGCAATAGTATTATATATTCACAAAAGAAAGAAAAAAATGGGTCTCTTACTCCCACTTAGAGAAATCATATTTTCCACGAGGAATAATAGGAGCATATTGGTAATGCTATCAGCAGAGACATCTAACCCTAAAACCTTGAACCAATTCAAGTTTATTCATATTATTTTGAGTATGTGGTGACCGTGCACACACTCCATGGATGCATATTCCACCTCTGGTCTGACTAGGGATTTATAATCAAATTACCTTTTCGTTGTTAGTTGTTATATTTCTCTTAAGCAATCCTTCCGTGATGTATATAATCATATTTTTTAATTTGTCTATTCCTGGTAATATTCATAACCTGACACTTTTGTAGATTAAATTTCATGCCCCATTGACGTTCCCATTCAACAAAATCAAGATCGTCTTGGAGAGTACATGCATGTATTTGCAAACTAGGTGGTTTCCAACGGTGAGATAGACAGATAGTGTCGTCTGCAAGAGTCTGACTTGTGAAGTAATAGATGTAGGAAGATCATTAACATATAAGAGGAAGAAAAGTATTGGTCCGAGAACAGTGCCCTGAGGAACACCGGACGAAACAGGGACTGTTGATGAAGTTGCACCATCCAACACAACATGATCTACCAATTAGGAACGATTGCATCCAATTTAAGGTGTAAGATAAAATACCATGCCCTTGTAAGTTATAAACGACCTTAAGGTGAGTAGCCTTGTCGAATGCCTTTCTAAAGTCTAAAAAAAACCACGATGTCAATGTGTTTGCCTTGTGTGAGGGTACGGACCAAGTCATCAACTAGTTGTATGAGATGTGTCTCACAGGGACGCCACTTTCGGAAACCATGCTGTAGATCATAGAGTATGTTAATAAATTGTGTTTGTTAAAATGTGAAGTAAGGTTTGAAGCTACAATATGTTCAAGAAGTTTGCATAAGAAGCAAGTCAAGGATATATGTATGTAGATGGCTGGGTTATTGGGGTCCTCTTGTTATATGTTATCTCCTTTGAGATAGCATATTATGTCACGCAAATTTCTATGGGGGCAGCCATATTGTCGTGTTACGCCTAAACGGCGAGTACAACCAAGCAAATAGTGCCTTGCCAAATTAATACTAAATGGTGCTGCTCTGCTCGATTTAAGGGTCCCAATCGGCTCTTAGGCATTGAATATCCACGGTTCAAGCAGCTATACTGCAACCTGAGTATAACCAGCTGGTAAAGTGAGAAATACAATTGTGTTTCACAAACTCCAGTGCCGGGATCGAGGTTGGAACCCGGCCGCTGAAGTGACAGTCATATGTCGTAACCTCTCAGCAACAATTCCACTCTATACTAAATCGCTAAGGGAGTATGCAAAAATAGTCCGGTATAAATAAACATAGTGCGGGTGTTTTGAGGTAACAGACACATTTTGTTTGTAACTCTTGATCCATTACTACCCAGTTTCATATGAGGAACATATTGGGGAGCTTGTAATTCCAGATTTCAGCATATTTGTAGCATTTAAAAGAAAACACTGAACCTGTTTGGCACGTACTGTAAACATAGTTTCCGTGGCCAAATAATGTAATCAATATTGTGAGACATGACGATGTTGATTTTTTCTTTCTTAGGCGTAAGTGAATCTATTTTGTATTTATTTCATGCAGAACCAGTACAGACCGGCTGCAGGTCAAGTAGGTGACACAGCATCCATCCGAATAGTAAAAGTAGGAGACACTGCATGGCCATATTTTGGGGATTCAGTTAAATTATTTCGTAAAACTATTTGGAGTTTTCTAACCACAATGAGCTATTACTTAAATGGACGAAAATCAACAATAGGAGCTCTTAGTCCCCACGGACAATATGAGGTGTTTTTGTGCACCTCCAACGGACAGTAGTTGTACATTTGCAAGTGCATGTGACTGGATAAATGGGGCTTATTGGATTTATCACCAGTGTAGCTCCTAATCAAATAGCACTCTCATGTATAATCTGATAACGAGCTATATTGCTTGTTAGAAGCATGACCGGTGTTTAGTTTAAACATAGTTTATTGCACATAAATGCAATGGGCTTGGGCTACAAGTTCTCACAACATTAGTTACAGCCCTTAACTTAGTATTACAACAGTACAGCAATTTAACAGCAATGGTGATAAATATACAGGTATATGTGCATAGGTACAAAATAATCGTGTTGTATATGCTTGCAGAAAGTCGAGAACGAAAATTCGGATAGAAAGAGAGGGTGTTGGGGATAATGTGAAAGCAGATTGGAAGAAAAAAGGACAGAGTCAAGTGTCACAATGTACATATCATACAGAAGCTAATTCATCAACATATATGTGCCGCAGTTGATTTCAGTATTCATTATTACCAGGTGGTAGATGAGGGTTTTGGAAAATAGAAAATGGAAAATAGCCGACTGGAATTGAGTTCCAGGCATCCACAAAGTGTGTTACTTAAATAGTTTCGTAGTTTTACTATACTATTGTACATCTTTAAAAAAAATAACAGTGTTTCACTCGTTGTTTTCTTCAGGTCTGCCATGTAAAAGCATATTCACGTTTAGGGGATAGAAATTGCGACAGTGACTGGTGTACAATTAGACGTTGTACATGGTATTTATTACATTAAAAGAAGGTGTGTTCTGCATCCTCTACTACTTCCTTACATTTGCAGTAGGGAGTTTCTCTCTCTGATATTGATATTGCAAATATCACAATTAAGCTAGACTACTACATTTATTTCGAATTGTGCATGCGTAACGGATAAAAATCGAGCTCCCTATAAATAATAGGGTGGTAAATTATATTGAGTATAGAGTTGTTAGGCACATGGTGTTTTGAAGTGTTCAAGACTATCCACATGTCTTAACAACGGATCAGTATGATTCCAAAGTTGTACTGAAAATGGAATAAACGATTGTGTTTCGTTGATGGAACAGCGAGCAGTGCAGATCTGATCAGACTGTGCGTATACATATGCTGATCGTAATGACAATGATCGTAAAACCCATTAGCCGCATGTATCCAGTCACAGCCACGTGTGTTTGTACATTTGAGTTGTGATGTTTATATGATGGGAATATGTGTGTTTTATATATTGTCAAGCTGATTGGGTGACTCAGCTTCTCTATATTGCCATTTTGCACGGTCACTCCTTCTGTCCATGTTCTCATTTCCGTAGCGTCATCTTCTCTAATTTCGCAATGTTTGTCTTTCCATTTGTTCTTGTCGTAGATTTTCTTTACGTTATTATTTATACTGTGTGTGTAATGCTCGTGTATTGGTTTATCGTCCATTCTTGTATCGGAGGGAAGTTACGGCAATGGATACACAGTATGTTTGAAATATATCGCTCCATATAAACTAAATTTAATCAACCAGTCTTGCCCACATACCATTCCAAGTAGATTATATCATTTTTCAACGTTTTCCTTAGCAATGTGTATACTTTTGTTCTGGTAGTCGTGTTCGGTTTACTTATTGCTTGACTATGTCTTGCACTGTTTTATCACCCAGTTTGTTGTTGATTTTATTGGCGTTTATGTTCTGTGACGGATTTGTTGCATTCACGCTATTTATTATTTTTCTGTTGGGACTGTTATTTTCCCGGTAGTTCATTGGGGAATAGTTGTTGTGTGCCTTTTGTTGCATTTGCTTTAATTGTATGTATTGTTCAAACTGTGGCTTTCGGTTTGTGAACGCACACCACTGTTCATGGATTGCATGTTTGTGCCGCATTGTTCAAGGATCATCGACAACCGTTGTGCGCGTGTCATATGTTTATCATGATGAATTGCGTTAGTTTCTTCGTTTTATAATTTTATGAATCTCATTTGGGTAGTTCATTCTATATTTAACTGATTACTTTATTGTGTGGAAATTGGTGCACCGTACACCTCTAAATTTGAGCTTACCTGGGTTCTTCGTCCTCTTTTGGGTATACTGTTTCTATTTTATTATGGGTTGCTCAATGTTGTTCATTGACCAACAACAATGGTAGACAGTCTGGGACATGAGCTTCAATCCATCAAAATGCAAGGTACCCCTTTATCACAATACGTAAGACCCCTATTGACACTTCATCATACTTTCTTCATAATACCAAATTTGACACCTTGTCATCGTTTCTGCAAAGTAACTTGGACTCAACATTTCCAATGATCATACCTGGAAAGCTCACATAGACAATGTCACAAATAGAGCAGCTCACTGGGCCAAACATGACTATTATACGACCTCTAGTGTCACAAACATGGTTTCTTCCTTGATCTCCAACAAATTGACGAACGCCTTTTTATGTTTGATAAGATTACACACTCCCTTATAGCAAGACCAATCCCAGACTATGTAACACTGAGCCATAGACCCAGTAGATCATCTCACTCTTTATAATACAGAACTGTCCAAACCTCAACAGACTATATAGTATAAGTTATTGTGCTTATAAACAGTCAACATGTTGTCATATTGCCCGTCTAAGTCTATATTCACCAGAGGTGCAGTGAAAGCGACCAATATAGTCAAATATCAGCCTGCGCATGTGTGTAGTCTGATCAGGGCATACGCTGCTCACAATTCAGTCAGTAAGATGCTTTTGTTGTCATCAGGAAAGTTATTAGACCATAATATTATAGTAATACTATGTGAATGTAAATATGAGTATAGTTGTTGGAACTGCTCTTGCAAGGTATGTACCTTTCTCAGCCAATGGTCCATATTATTACATGGACGTACCATAATTTGCTTATAAACTAATTGAATGTCAGAATGAAATAATACCATGCTACCACATGACATGTTAAGGAAAACGGATTAAGGATTAATGCACAATCCAAAACAACAGATTGACGAAGTTAAGGACCCCTGGGACTCATGATCCTCAAATTATTGAAGTTACCATTTAGTCAATCTTTGAATGTACAAGTCATCGATCATGTAAGAAAAAGGTAAAGCAAATTAGGATATGTTATAATTTAAACATTGTTTTGCAACGCGACCATGTCGCCCCTCCAGACGCTGTCACATACCACCCATAACCTGTCGCTCTATTATCCGATAGCTGTGTCAAATTGTCATCCGAAATCATCTGTCGTTGTGGCCGAGTTCCCTTCAGTGCTTTTCTCACTTAGATTATTTTACATCCCGGCCAATCTATTCGGCTATAGATAGATCAGCAACTTGTCATTTCAGTTTCGGCTATAAATAGAACAGCGGGTAAAGCGTGTGACGTCTGAAAGTGTCACGTGATCAAGCTGAACTATCAACATGGCGGACGAGGTACAGAAACCCAATGTGGAGATCGTGAAAGGCCATGCTTTTGAGCTTGGGTCTCGTTACACGAGCCTCGCCTATGTGGGGGAGGGAGCGTACGGCATCGTTGTGTAAGTAGAGCGGAGTTTGTAGAGCAGCACACTGCAGAGTGGTTTGCAATCTCTAAATTTGTGCACCTGACCTGGGCAATTTTTTTTTTGTTAGCACATGCCTGCACAAATTATGGACCAGTTCATGGCATAATGGACCCGTTTATAATATTGGAGTCCTACTGACATAACGGCGTAGTTTCTATGTCGGGCTGGTTGGGTCATTTGAGGGACCCAAACCATTTTCTTCTCAACCATTTTGTCTTGCACACTTTGATGGCTGGTTACATCTTGCACATTTTGATTGATTGATTGAAAAATTGTGTGTGTGCTGTCTGGTAAATCACTCATTTTTATGTTGATTTTATGTTGATTTATTTATTGAAACATCAAACTGCAGAATTGCCGCTTGTGACATCGATTATGTCGAAAACTAGCGTCATGTGTTCCGCTTTATAGGCAACAGGTTGCACTATATCGCTACACTACTCAAAAATGTGCGTAATACTAATAGCATTTACACTTTGCACACTAAAATATAGAAAAAACCTGAAAGGCGTTGACGTTAATACATCGCTATGTATTGTTATGAGAGACAATTCTACAATATGACAGAAATATATTACCAGAAACATACCTAATAAAGTGTGTATTAGCATAAGTATTAGGTTACGCTACATGAATTAGAAAGTTGAACAAAGAACGCTTCAAATAAACATTTGGAAAGACTACTCCGTCATAACGCTTATGTAATGCAGTGTACTGAAATGTTATTAATACAGATATGTTCTCAGAATTAGTTGAAAATGCAGTTCATTGCAAACACCTATTTCTTGTTATTAAGGAAGTTAATTGAAAAAATGAAAACAATCGAGTTGTTCAGTTTGAAAACACGTTTTCCTATTGAACGCAACTAGTTGAAAATACTACTAGTTGCTGTTTTGAGAAAAATAGCTACTAGCTACCGGCATAGAGAAAACTAGTTTCCGGTATTCAGAAAACTAGCTACTGGTAAAACTCAGTATTGAGAAAACTAGTTTTTGTTATTGAGAAAACTAGCTTCTTGCACAGAGACAACTAGTTGCCTGTATTCAGAACATTAGCTAATGACAGAACTAATTGCCAATCCTGGGAAAACTAGTTTCTGATATTTAAATAAATTAGCTGGTATGGAGAAAAGTAGTTGTAAATATTGAGAAAACTAATAGCTGGTATTGAGAATGTTTGTTGATGACTCTGAAAACCAGTTGCTAGTTTTGAGAAAGCTAGTTGCTGGGTTTGAGAAAGCCCGTTGCTGGTATTCATAAAGCCAGTTACTGGTATTGAGGAAGTTTGTTGCTGGTATTGAGAAAACCAGCTGCTGGTATTGAGAAATCTAGCTGACAGTATTAAGAAAACTAGTTGCTGGTATTGAGAAAACTAGCTGCTGGTGTTGAGAAAAATAGTTGCTGGTAGTGAGAAAACTAGCTGATGGTATGGAGAAAACTAGTTGCTGGTATTGAGAAAACTAGTTGCTGGTATTGAGAAATCTAGCTGACAGTATTAAGAAAACTAGTTGATGGTATTGAGAAAACTAGTTGCTGCTAGTGAGAAAACTAGTTGCTGGTAGTGAGAAAACTATTTGCTGGTAGTGTGAAAACTAGCTGCTGGTATTGACAAACTAGTTGTTGGTTGTAAAAAAACTAGCTGAGGGTTTTGAGGACAGGTAACTAGTTGCTTTTATGTATGGCACTATTCAGATAACAAGCTGGTACTGTGAAAACTAGTTCTTGGTATTGAGACAACTAAAGTTAGTGAGAAAACTTGCTGATGGTTTTGAGAACACTAGTTGAAGATCACGAGAAAACTAATTGCAGTCATTGAGAAAAGTAGTTGCTGATATTGACCAAACTAGTTGATGGTAGGGAGAAGACTAGTTACTGGTATTCAGAAAACTAGTCGCTGGTAGCAAGTTTCATGCTGGTATTGAGAAAACCACTTGCTGGGATTTAGATAACTAGTTGCTTGTATTGACCAATGCAATGGATGGTTGATAAGTAGGAAGACTAGCTGCTAGTATTGAGAAAGCTTCTGGCTGTATTGAGAAAGCTTCTGGCTGGTGTTTAGAAAACTCTCTGATGTGGGTGGCAGGTGGTTTGGCCCTCATGTATGTCTTTGGCTTTCTTGTATGTGAGAGTTGAATCTGGTTATATGAGTAATATGTTTATTCGTAATCCTATTACTTTTAGGGGAAGGGGTGAAGTGACCTTGGTGTGGTATAGACCTGGCACCAGGTCAGAAGATTATTCTAATTTCAGGGCTGAATATATTTTTTTTCAATGTAAATATTATTCCGTTCTGATTTTGGGATCCCTCCACCCTTAAATGACCTTGGCTCTTGATAGGCCGTTAAACACCAATACTACATAAAATCTAGTCACCATGAAACCAGCTTGGCATAGTCGGATCACGATCTACTTACTACGAGAGTCACTCAGTGGTTGACCCTTTCAGCATTACAGACCACTGTGTTTGCAAACAGTGTTGATCCAGATATCTCATTGGGATCTGAACTTTTTGCAAGTAATTTTCATATTGTTCAGAAAAAACATCCCGTTATAAATGGACTGATCTGAAAATAATTGAGTGACAATTGAATTTCTACTAAGGATACAATAATTTTTGTCTCGCCCGCGAAAGCAGAAAGCGAGACTAAGGTTTTGCTTTTCCAGAGTTTAATTATTTTGTTTATTTTTCCATGAAGGTATACATTGTTACTGCACACATGAACTGTCTTGACTTGAAACGTCTCGTTGAGACTGTTCAAATGAGTGATAACAACATATACTTTTGAGATGAAATACAGATAATAGGGATTTTTTCTTATAAAAGTTTCATACCACTAAAATTGTATTCCGTTTTTGTCGCGCCTGCTTTAGCAGAAGTCGTGGCTACAGTCGTCCACGTCGTCGTCCGAAATGTCAAAAAGGTTGTACAAGCTTCGTCATCATGGTATAACTTACTGGACGGATTGTTTCAATATTTGGACACTTGTTACATACATATATGAGCATTGGGAACACACTCATGCCTCCATTAACATGACCTTGACCTTTTTTACCTTCATACTTTTGCCGGAAACACTTAGCCATTTTTTTGGCGTCAAAAAGTTTGTGCAAGCTTCTTCTTCATCATGGTATAACTTTAATATTACTTCACAAATTGCTACAATAGTTGGACACTTGACGCATGTGAGCATTTGGAACACACTCATGCCGCCATTAACATGACCTTGACCTATTTTACCTTCATATTTTTGCGGAAACAAGTAGCCATTTTTTGTGTCAAAAAGTTTGTACAAGCTTCGTCATCATGGTATAACTTTAATATTACTGACGGATTGCTTTAATATTTAGACACTTGATATATGTGAGCATTTGGAACACACTCATGCCGCCATTAACATGACCTTGACCTTTTTACCTCACATTTTTGCGGAAACACTTAGCCATTTGTTAATTTTGTTTTGTGTCAAAAAGTTTGTGAGGGCTGGTATGTCGCACTTGAAACAGACTATACTACAGTTCCCCATATATTGTATTAGCCCCGCCTCTCAACCAATGAGATGCTTTGTTTACAACCTGCAGTGCTGGCTAGAAGGTCAGTCGTCTGCTGGGTCTCAATTATGTAACATCATTATTGTATGTACGTGTGAATGTTTAGTTATTAAAAATATAAGATTAACACATCTTATCTGGTCTTGTGTATTAGATCTAATTCTGGAGCTAAATGGTTCCAGTGTTCTCGTCCTGTGACTTGCGCAATGGGTTCCATCAATTGGTTTTGTCAGATGAATCCAGAACTATTTAAAAATGAAATCCGGCAAGTTCTCGAAGGACTGAATGGAATCTGCAATATCAGTGACGACATCATTGTGCATGGGAAAACGCAAGAAGAACATGATCAAAATCTGAAAGCTCTACTCAAACGTCTTCGCGAGAACAAACTGACACTGAACAAACAAAAATGCAAGTTTAACCAGCCGAAAGTTGCATTTTTCGGATACGTGTTCTCGGCGTCCGGACTATCTGCAGATCCACGAAAAGTTCCCGCAGAGGTACGAAGTTTGTTAGGAATGACAAATTACGTTTCGTGATTTATTCCAAATTACTCCAGTATTACTGAGCCTCTACGATGTCTAACGCGAGAAAATGAACCATGGCAATGGACCGAGTCACAAGAAAACGCGCTACAATGTCTTAAAAACGCGCTGAGCAGTGACACCGTAATGGCTTATTTCGATCCAGCTAAGCAAACAGAGCTATGGGTGGATGCAAGCCCAGTTGGCCTAGCTGCTGTCATGTGCCAAGAAAATCGGGTTATTGCATATGCGAGTAAAGCACTCAGCCCAACTGAACAACGGTACTCACAAACTGAGCGCGAAGCTCTGAGCATCGTCTGGAGTATTGAACATTTCCATCTATACTTGTTTGGACATACGTTCACTCTGATCACTGACCATAATCCACTTGTTGCGATATTCAACAATCCGAAAGCAAAACAACCACTTAGACTGGAAAGATGGAGACTACAGCTCGCAACGTACGATTTCACAGTGAAATACTGCGCCAGTAAGGAGAACATTGCCGATTATCTGTCAAGACATCCGCGTGTTTGTGAAATAACAGACAATTCGGTAGCCAAAGATTATTGTTGTTACATAGCATACAACGCAGTACCGAAATCCATGTCACTCAGTGAGATTGCAAGTGCCGTACAGACGGACAAAACACTACAGCAAGTTATCACGTTAGTGAAGACAAATACGTGGGACAAATCAGAATGTAAAGCAAACTCTGCATATAACACATATGCCAGACTGAAAGACGAATTAACAGTCACTGTAATTAAAGGACAAGATATACTCTTGCGCGGAACAATACTTGCGATTCCGACAATATTACAGCAAATGGTGATTGACCTTGCGCACGAAGGTCACCAAGGGATCGTGAAAACCTAGTCATTGTTACTTGAAAAAGTGTGGTTTCCTGCTATTGACGATCTGGTTGATCAAACATGTAAAAGCTGTATTCCGTGCCTTTCAATAACGCCCATTACCACGCCTGAACCTGTAAAAATGATCGATCTACCTACCAGGCCATGGGATGAAGTATCGATTGACTTTTTCGGTCCAATACCATCCGGCGACTACATAATGGTGATATTAGACGATTATAGCCAATTCCCCATGTTGGAGATTTTAACGTCAACTTCCGCGAAAGCCGTCATTCCACGTCTTGACAATGTGTTCTCCATGATGGGAATTCCCACTGTTTGCAAAACGGACAATGGTCCACCATTTAATTCACATGAATTCAGTCAATTCGCAGAATATTTGGGTTTCCGGCACAGGAAAATAACGCCTCTACACCCGATTGCCAGTGGACATGCAGAAAAGTTCATGCAACCATTACAGAAATGCATTAAAGCCGCGAAAATCGAAGGCAGAAATTACAAGCAGGAAATGAACAAATTTCTGAGGAATTATCGTGCCACACCACACCAGACAACAAAAGTTTCCCCGGCTGAAGCTCTGTTTTCACGTCAAATGAAAACGAGACTACCAGAGTTCACTGTACAGCCAGATGATTCACAAATTCGTGAACAAGATGCAGACGCCAGAATCAAAGCTAAACTGTACACAGACAACAAGCGGTGTGCCCGCGAGTCTACAATTTCTCCTGGAGATATGGTGTTAGTCAAACAACGCAAACAGAACAAGTTGTCCTCACATTACAACCCTGAACCAGTGACAGTTCTCAAGAAAAAAGGCTCTATGGTCACAGTCAGTGTCGGTGAGAAGACAATAACCAGAGATGCGTCACATTTCAAACCAATCACTCTGTCTACATGTACGGGAGCAGACAGTGCAGATCCTGGTGAGCCGGCTGATCCGGATTTACAACCAGCAGAAGGACAGCGCAGATCTGATCGACTGAGAGAACGCGTCTTCTGTGTTTGTGTCGTATATAGCTATGATAGTGTGTTCGTAGGCTAAGAAATAATGCCGAATGCTGCTAAGATTTTAGCATGGAAGCAGATTGTTAGATGCATGCACCATGACAAAGTTTCTATGTTCAGTATATCTGTAAACATTCGATACAAGGTTACTTTCTAACCTCAGAAAATAATTGAATACATAAATTTCAATTTGGTTTAGAAAAATGTCATGAAGTTTAGCAACACACAATTTGATACATGTCACATGTGTTTAGTTAACCACTAGGGTGTGTATGGAAAACAGGAAACTGGTGAAAGATTAATTAAAATCCCAGTTAAATGAGCAGTTGATACAAGTTACATTGACATATCAATTTCAGTAATGAAACATAAATCAGCATCATGTTAACGTTTCATTGCTATACAAACAGTTTATCTGATGATACTTTTATCTCGAAAACAAGGGAGGAGTGGTATGTTTAGTTATTAAAACAATAAGATTAACACATCTTATCTGGTCTTGTGTATTAGACAACACAACAAGGGCCAAACCAGGTCTCCATTCGGGGCTGAAGAGTCAGATAATCAGTAGCCGATTTCATCAACATTGCAAAGTATACTTTAGTAGCAAAGTATACTTTGAGGGAGAAATTTTCATTTTTTTTTTAAATTTATTAATTTTTATTATACTGAATTTATTACATTATCACAGCCATTTAATGGCTGTGATAATGTAATAAATTCAGTATAATAATTCTGCATACTTTTAATCATGAAATATATGCATTTGTTGATGAAATAGGCTACTGGTCTCCATTCGGGGCTGAATATATTTTTTCTCGATGTAAATGATTGCAAAAGACATTAGTATGTCCCAAAATGGTCATATATCAGATTTACAGTGGAACATCTCTAAACCGGCCTCCCAGGGTGTCTGTTTTAGAGAGGTTTCACTGTATTATGGTTTATAATTATTACCTCTTACTAGAAATGTGACAGACGGACACCTGTGACGAAAACAATATACTCATTTTTTGTTGCGCCTGCTTGCAGACAGCGCTATATAGTCAGCACATTGGCGGTGTACGTACGTGCGTCCAATTCACTCGAAACTTCACATGTGTGTTGATCATCCATATTTTCATTCTATGTCCAACTCATGCGGCCCCTGTGCCCAATGTCTAGGTGAAATTACTTTGAAATTTATTTATGACATTTTTTTTAAAATATTAATCGATAGTACATGTATGTGTACAGGTTAAACTTTTTTGAATTAACCCTTAGACCGCTACTCACAACAATTGTCGTCTGCTGTTGCTTTTATATCTTGCTTTATTTCTCATTAAAAACATGGTTTGACAGCACTTCAGAATCATTTATAATGCTGTCAAAGCAATTTGTAAATTATTCTAAAGTGCTGTCAAAGCATGTTTTTGATGATAAAAATGGAAAATAGAAAATAAACAGCAGATGACTGCTGATAGCGGTCTAAGGGTTAAAATGCCTTGGCGGGCACGACATGCGGGCCACGGTCATCTAGTTGGCTCGTCCGCAAAAGCGGAAAGTGAGACATAGGTTTTGCTTTTCCGGAGTCGTCGGCGGCATCGTCGTCGGCGGCGGCGTCATCATTCAATGTTAAGTTTTCGTGTTACGGTCATTACTTCAACACCTTATCAGCTACAGTCATCAAACTTTATACATACCTTTACTATGATATGTAGATGAATATAGGACTTCTCGGTGCCCCAGGGTCAAGGTCAAGGCGGAACAAGGCGAGACATTTGATTCTGCGGAATTCTTGTTTTTCAAAAAGTCTATGACCAGAAGGAAGCCCTTGGTGTGCTATCGCGTTTACCCACTTTTACCAACTGTTTAGGTCCGATAGTGGGTGATAATCCATGACCCGGGTGTCAAATAGAAAAAAATCAAAATTGACATTGCGCATCTGCACGCCATAAGGAAGCCACATACCAAACATATATACTCAACAAAACTAGAAACGTCCCTGTTTTATAGCCGGTGTAGCTCTGTCTATGTATGTACCACATGTTCAAAGTACATGTATTTTAAACCGTGGCGATGTTCAGAATACGATCGTGTAGAGTTTAGCCGATACACACGGTTTACATAGCGGCCAGTGACCGGAACGTTGATTTCCACTTTTTGCACGTGCACGCTATACTTGTCATCGATAAGGTGATTCAGTTCATGTCGTACCATTCATGCGATAGGGGCTATTCGGAAAATTAAAAAACTTTTTTAATTTTTCACTGTCTTCGATATGCCACGGCTTTCCGAAAACGAGCGAAATCAGGCAATTGGGATGCTTGCGGGTGGGATGGCCGCCAGGGCGGTCGCGCCTCGGTTTTTGGTTTGCTGTCGGAAGACGATTGATCGTCTTGCAGCCCGGTACCAGCAGACTGGGCTGTTCACGACCGGCAGCGACCTGGTAGGCCTCGTGTAACGACGGCTAGAGCCGATCGTTACATTACGTTGACGCACTTACGTCAACGTCGATTGGCAGCCACAGTCACTGCTAGGCGATACGGTGTCTCAGGGCAGACCATTCGCAACCGGTTACGTCGTAACGCCCAACCAATCCGGGCACGCCGCCCGTACACTGGTCAGATAATGACCCAACGTCACCGTGCTGCCAGACTGTTATGGGCGCGACGTCATCTGAACTGGAGAAGGGCTGACTAGGAACCGAGTTTTGTTTCACCGATGAATCTCGGTTCACAGTTAGTCATGCTGACGGAAGATTACGGGTATACAGGCGTAAAAATGAAAGATTCACCGATTGTTGCATTGTTGAGAAGAACAGGTTTGGGGGAGGGAGCGTAATGGTCTGGGGTGGATCATGGGAAACCAGAAGACAGATTTGGTTGTTGTACAGGGCAACATCAATGCACAACGTTATGTTGCAGATGTGCTAAATGCACATGCCTTACCATTTATCCGTCAGCATGGTCCTGGTGTGACATTGATGCACGACAATGCCCGCCCTCACGTAGCCAGGGTCACCACTCAATACTTACAGCAAAACAACGTCGACGTCATGCCATGGCCCGCGGTCTCCCCGGATCTCAATCCCATTGAGCACATATGGGATGAGCTGGGCCGCAAAGCACGAGCTAACCATCAGATTGACAATGTTCGCGATCTTACACGGGCGTTACAACGGGAATGGAGGAATTTGCCCAACGCACTGGTATTGCGTTACGTCACGTCGATGCGGCGTAGGATCATTGCATGCATTCATGCAAATGGTGGCCACACTCGGTACTAACGAGATTTACTGAATTTGCCACATTACTTATTGAAATTCCATCTCTAAACTTTAAGTAACACATTTCTGAGTTTTTGTGATTTTTGATTTTGACCCCTACCGCCCTTGGCCGGTTATCTCTCGAATATTTAACAAGATATCCAAATGCAATTTATTGGCTTTGATACAGAAATGAATGAACTTGTTTTTCCATTTTGATTTTTAAAAGTAACCCTTTTGGTTTTTGATGAATCTTTCCTTAAACATGGAGGGACGTTTCTAGTTTTGCTCAGTATAGTTTGCAGCTATTAGTGCTTACAAGTTTTATGACTGACAAAAGATGCGAAACTCCAAGTCCAAAAGGGGGAGATAATCCATTACCCAGGGGCCGATCAAATAGAAAATAGAAATCCACTTTGCTCATCTACACAACATACGGAAGTCAAATACCAAATATGAAGTCTCCAGCTAGTATTAGTGTTTAAAAGTTTTACTTCTTACAAGTCCAAAAGAGGGAGATACGGTAATCCATGACACAGGGGGTCAAATAAAAATTGATATTCACTGCGCATCATGATCTGCATACCATAAGAAGCCACATACCAAATATGAAGTCTCCAGCTATTACAGTTTAAAAGTTTTATTTCTTACCAGTAGCCTATTTGACCAACATTGCAAAGTATACTTTTCTAGCAAAGTATACTTTGAGGGAGGAATTTTCAATTTTAGGATAAATTTCTTAATTTTTATTATACTGAATTTATTACATTATCATCAAACATATGCAGTTGTTAGTTCTATATGAAATAATGCATTTCAGGAAAAGTAAATGATTGCTCCCTCAAAGTATACTTTGCTAGAAAAGTATACTTTGCAATGTTGGTGAAATCGGCTACAGGCAAAATTCTAAGTCCAAAATGGGGAGATAATCCATAACACAGGCGGTCAAATCAGAAATTGAAATTAACATTGCGTATCTGCACACCAGAAGGAAGCCACACATACAATGTTCATTAACCCTTTGAACCCGAAAGCCCGCTATAACGGTTTATGCAAACAGTGCAGATCCAGATAAGCCGCATCAGGATCTGCACTGTTTGAAAGTAATTTTCATATTTTTGAGAACAACAAATACCCCCTTTTTATAAATGGAATAGTCTGAAAATCATTTTGCGATGATTGGATTGGTTGCAAAATTAACATATCGCAGCCCATTCCAGTTACTTAGTGGTGAAAGGGTTAATCACTTGAGGTATAGGTTTTTAAAATCTGAAAAATACTGATAAACATTGTAAATCTTGATGAGATGGCTCATTTTGAGCCGGCTTATCTGGATCTACAGTGTTTGCAAATGTTGGCATTATGGCCTGTAGGATTGAACAGTTTAAAGGTACATGCCCACTCAATAGGCACAAAATATTCTTTATAGGAATTAAATAAGTGTATAATTGTGTCACTATTCCACCAGTTCTAAAACTTACGAGTGCCCGCTATACAGATATAATCATTTAGTAATATTTATTTTACTGCAGGGCTTAAAAATATTCACTTTTCACACTTGCCCGGCCGGGCAAGTACAATTATAATCTACTCGCCCAGACAAAAAAGCTACTTGCCCAACATTTTAGGAATATGTAAGTACATGTATTAATACCTTTAATAAATTAGCTTTTGTACCAACATTAATACTAGACATTATGTTTGTAAAACATTGATGTGCCCCTCTGGAATACTGGACTCTAACTGGAGAAACTCTTACAAACTTGTTCATGTAAATGTAGTTAATGTACACAGACGGACGGACATACGGAACCTCAAGAGCAAGGCAATATGTCCCCCTGGCTATCGCATAGGGGCATGATTAACACAGGCAATCAGTAGATGCAATATATGTTTATTAAAAAAATATGATATCACTCATTTGAACCGTCTCATTTTGAGCTTGAACATTATTAATTGTTCAATGGGGTGGGGGTGTTGTTACCACTCATTTGAACCGTCTCAGTCGTTTGAACATTATTAATTGTTCAATGTGGGGGGGGGTGGGGGGGGGGGGGCCTTGAAAATTTAATGAAAAGCTGTGGGAAGGGGTGGGGGCTTGTACTTTTCTAAGATTGAGTTAACAAAATTTATCCAGCCCCATTCACACCCCAACCTCCTTGGTGATAAATAATGACCTGTTCCTTAGATTGGTATTATACTTGTTCAAAATATGAAGCATGAGAACATAATACTGACTGATCACGGCCCGTAGCCAGGGGGGGTCGAGCGGTTGGATGACCCTCCCCCCCTACCCCCCACCCCCCCCCCCCCCCCCCCCCCCCCCCCCCCCCCCCCCCCACCCCCACCCTGCCCCCCCACCCCCCAGGTCCACTTTTTTTAGACCCCCCTAGATACCTCAGGCCCCTTGGGCCTTCGAAACGACCCCCCCTTCAAACAAGTCTGGCTACGGGCCTGCTGATGGATTGCCAATGGTGTTACATGTACGTTCAACAGCAAAATGTGTGGGGTGGGTGAGGGCTCCCTTGTATATTTAACAATGAAAGTACAAACTTTCCTTCACTCAGGGACACCAATTTCATGGCGTTTTCATGTTGGACAAGAAAATGGTGTCATGTGTATGAATGTAATAACGAGATGGTGCCTAAAAAGGAGTATTAATATAAACACCAAATCATTATTAGCCGATCTATTTATAGATCGGCTAATATATTGGTCATCCATCGAATTCTGAAAAAGTTTGTAGCAACCCTTTTCTCCGCTATTCGGTAATCTACGAACGCGAATTTTGCTGTATCACTTCCAAATTGCATCAACCGATAAAGTTTGCATTTTTGGCAATTATCTCCGTTTAAAACTTTAAATATAACCAAATAACACAATTTTGAATACATAATGAGCTGAACGCCGGAAGAGATTCAACCCGGAAGTTGTTGTTGTTGAAGTCCATAGTTGGCTCTAATGCCCATATACGCCAACATACGCCGATTATTGGGCTAATTTAAAGCTTTTATTTATTAAACAGAACAAGTTTCAGCCACGTATAATCGCGTAAAATGTGTTTATTCGGCTAATTTATAATCGACCTCTGCTCAAAATCTCCTCCGACTAGCAACCCCAGCATCTCGGGTTTATCCCATTGGATCGCGTATGCGCGTCATTTGACGCTAGTTAATATTCACAAAATTTTCCACCAATCAAAACGAAGAATTGCCCTTCATAGCGAACTTTGATTTGTTTACGTATCATGCAGGGATGGCAGGGATGCATCCAGCACGCGCGATTGCGGCAATCCCCCTTAATTATTGTCAATGCCGCAAATTATTGATTGTCTTGCGCCCGACATCGCGCAAAAAAATCACGGATGGGCCCCTTTTTAAATGACCAGTGCGCACATTAAAAAAACGTAATTGACTATTTAAACGCGCTGCGTATTTAAATCATTGGAATCGAGTTTGTGCGGCCGTTGAACGTAAGCTTCGAGTCGATTTAAACCATTTAAATCGATAAACAAGGGATAAACAAGTGACAACGTTATGAAGGCCAATCTGGGAATGTGCCTGAATACGCATGACGTCAATTCGACTGGTACATTTTGTTGAGTACGTTAATTAATGGTCACTTTGTTAAGTAAGATTTGTATTCGACTGGACTGGTGAATGGGATATCCCTTTGCTAAAAATATGTTTCTGCATGCCTAACTAATATCATGATCGTAGCTCCGTGTTAACTAAAAATATCGATAAATATAGGATGTTTATTTTTTTTCCATTTTTTTTTCCGAATGTTTATATTTTTTTTCTTCAATTTTTTTTCTACATCAAATTTTATTTCCTATTAATATTTTTTTCGGGGCCCCAATTTTTCTAATAGAATTCAATTTTTTTTCTTGAGAATTTGGTTGGGGAGGAAATCAACACTTCTCTCACTTTTCCCTGAGATTCCGTAACTACTAAAATGTGGACACATATTGAACCCTGATTTGATCGGCTAATAACATCATGCTCTGCATGACTTTTCATTTAAATTTGTTAACAATTATATTGCTACAGCTTTTAAACGAGTACTTATATACATATTATTAAGATTATATAGTATTATTCCTTCTTTATCCGTTTCTTGTAAAGTTATTTTCAAAAATTAATGTTCCACTATAATAAGTCTATTAGTAAACAAGAGTTATCTCCCCTAAGTCAGAACAAGACTACTGTCACGTGCGCACATTTTGGTCTAGAAAGTTCGTTTTTAGTGCAAATTTTTATAACTTCAAACTCCTTGTTTGGTGTGTAGCACCAGAGGAAGACAAAATCAAACAATTTATAAGAATGACACAGTATATAAGACAGTAATCTGTGCTGGGCTAATGTTAAACCAGAGATATGTTTTTTTTATGCAAAGTCATGCTGTCAACGCGAATGGGGACACATGACGGTTCACAACAGAAATCTATAGTGTGTATGAAAGTTACAGAAATACTTCATAAACAGCTTAAAACCAGTGAATTAAAGAAAATAATTTGAAATAGCTGGAAATTAATCAAATTTTCTTAGTTTTCTTAAAATACAGAATGGCCTTTCCCGATGTGTCACTCGCCAATCGGACCAGTGACAATAAAATCCTCTCGCCAACATGAAAATTGACTCGCCATGGCGAGCGGGGCGAGTGAATTTTTAAGCCCTGTACTGATAGTGGCTCGCGGTGGTATCAGGATATTTTCATATGCAAATGAGGCATGAAATTGTTTAATTATTTATACTAATTAAATGCGTCATTTTTTTATAAGTACGTGTATGATCATTGCACACCAAAACATAAATACAGAGAATACATAGTAATGTCCGTTAACATTTTAAGGAAACACAGTCATCGCCCCTGATATCAGTGTGGAAATTTACGTCGGATATGAAATGTATAATAATTCCAATCAATACGTGGGGTAATGGTGAATGTATGTTTATTTTGCCAGAAAACGTCATATCTACAGAATATACAAAACTATCTGTCACCCTATATTATAACCTACTGAGTGGGCATGTACCTTTAAAACATAAAAGAATTCTATGATTTTTGCAAAAATATTGCATAAACAACTCAAGAAAATTACATAGTCCTGGGAACATATATTAGAATAAATACGGTAGTTCATTTCCTGCATTCAAAGGAGAAAAACTGAAATGAGGCAAAGACTGGAGAAATGGGGCTTATGGGATTTGTGGCCAGTGTAGGTTATGATCAAATAGCTTCTGTAGATAATGCTCTTTATTGGCAAGCCTTGTTATATTGAATTTGATGGAATGGCGACCAGTGCAGATCCTGATCAGACTGTGCGGATACACAGTCTGATCTGGATCTATACTGGTCGCATTTTGCCATTCACAGCCACAAATACGTTTCTTATCTGTGCCGTGTTCCAACAGCAGATATAATCGCCTAGTAGATATTTGTGTCTGCGCCGGTATTGGAGATGTTTACTCCGTGGAAAATCAATGCGACATCTCACACTGATCTGTCAGTGAGGCAACACAAAGGAAATGAAAATGGCGGGTTCGGCAGAGTCGGAGCCAAAACCGTCAACTCAGACAATAATAAAGGAGAAAGTGTTTGACGCGGGGCCGCGATACACGGATTTAAAATACATCGGCGAGGGCGCGTATGGGATGGTTGTGTAAGTTTGATGTTCTTTCGTTGGATTGTCAGGAATGGGTGGATAGTTTAATGGTAGAGTATTGGACTTAACGACTGGAGGTTGCGGGTTCAATTCTCTGTCTGGGACTATAAACAATTCTCAGTGTGGTCTTGAAATATGCTCCCAAAATCAGGCCGTTTGATAATTGGTTGAACCTGAGCACATCTTTGTGAGTAAATGCTCAGAAAGTATTATTATGCATGATCCCGGTGTCATTATCTTTTTTGTCGTCTGCTGTTTATTTTCTATTTTCCATTTTTATCATCAAAAACATGCTTTAACAGCACTTTTGAATAATTTACAACATACCAGGACAGCCCTTCGGAAATGATTCTGAAGTGCTGTCAAAATATAAAAGCAACAGCAGACAACAATTGTTGTGAGTAGTGGTCTAAGGGTTAACTACCCGATTAAAATTGCCAAAAACCCAATTGAAATCAGAAGTAGCGAGTATCAAAAAGCAATAAAAAAAATTGTGGTACCTTTATCATGCTGCAGAAAACAATAAACAGAACACAAATAGCGCATATTTTTCTTATTTTCAATACAACACATCTTAGTATTTCATTACAATTGTCTCCAATTCTAATGAAATGCCAAGACATGTTTTCATTTCGAAGCAAACTATTCGATAATTGCTGTCTGTTGATGTGTAAACAGTAGCGTGATTTTATTTTAACCAATTACAATTTTGAAAAACCCCATTACTTCAGAAATGATGGAGTGACAATACTCAATTACTAATTCCTTATCTGGAGCCCTGCGATAGGGTATTATAAGCAATACCAGAGTGGGTTCAGTCACCAACCTAGGCATGAACAAATACACAGTATTCCATTTCACTTGTATTTTTGATGACACTTGTAACCAAGAACCCGACCTTAGCTGTTACAGGTATGCTGCTTCTAAAAAAGATCCAGCTGATAGAAAAGAGGGGATATAACGTTACTGTCTGTTTCACGAAACCTGCCCAAATTTTACGGCTATATAAACAATGCAAAAACAATATTTTTTGTGATATATTAATTAAAGCAAAATTTAAGAATGAGCCTTCTTTTTATTTCGTGAAATTTTGTCAAATATTGATTTTATTGCGAAAACAAAATTTCCCCATGTTAAATCCCACGGAGTGAAGATGTCTATGGGGATTTAACATGGGGATATTTTTTAGAATTTCAGAAATACTGGACCGATTTTCAAAATTTAACTTTTGTTTTCTTAGATAATTTCCAAGATATCTAGCCAGGTTTCGGAGTCAATTTCCAATTTTTTTCGTTTTTTGACTCCCTCCACAGCTCCCTCCACTTCCTTTTCCCCCATGTTAAATTCCCATAGACAAATTAATTTTTCGTAATAAAATCAATATTTGACCGAATTTCACGAAATAAAAAGAAGGCTGGCTCATTCTTAAATTTTCCTTTAATTTAATATTATTGAAAAAAATATTCTTTTGGAATTGTTTATATAGCCGTAAAATTTGGGCAGCTTTCGTGAAACAGACAGTAGTCCATATACGTGTGTGCGTACGTTAGTAACACCTTTCATTTTTAGTGTTCATGGGTGCTTATGTCGTACCCCTGGCATCGTAGTCGGCGTCGGTCTTCAAAATTCGAAAACTTAACGTTGAGGGAAATTTGTTATTCATGTTCTTTCTGTTTCCTTTCACCAAATGCTTTGTAATTTCACACATGCTTTCCTCTAATGGTTCTCTATCACGCTGTGGCAAATTCATGACCGTCATACCCCCACTCACCCCACGGTCAAGGTCACAATCGTAGTGTGTTCATAAATTTAATGTTGAGGAAAATTAGTTATATTTTCTGTTTACTTTTACCAAACGTCTTGATATTTCACACATGCCTTTCTCTAATGATTCTCTATCACGCTGTGACAATCCACGACCGTCATACCCCCGCTAACTCCTAGGTCAAGGTCACTACCTTTGTGCATTCATAAACTTAACGTTGAGGGAAATTTGTTATATTTCTGTCTCCTTTCACACACATTTCTTGCTCTAATGGTTCTCTGTCATGCCATGCATATTTGTTAAACTAAAGCACCACCAGACACGCTTCGTTGCCTTCTGACAACTCTTGTTTCTTCATGTGTCCTGTTTAAACCAAAAGTCACTAACCTACGGAGCCCTGCAGGGGACTAATCAGGCCATTGTCCTCTCAAAGTGCTAGGGCCCGTTTCACTAAACTTGGTGCGACTAAAATGTTCGTCGTAAGTGCAAGTTTAGAATCATCTGGAAATTTAAATTACTGGATTTGCCTATGCTCAATAAATGTAAATCCAATAATTGTTTACAAGAAAATATTGTTAATGTGACATTTACAGACAACCGGTATCATAATTTTGCACTTACGAACATTTTAGTCGTGCGAAGTTTAGTGAAACGGGCCCCTGGTATTTCTGCTGTTGTGCCTATAGATAGTAAACACATCTATTAACATCATTGAGTTGTCTAATAGACGCACCCTGAGGAGGCCTAATTGCCAATTTGGGAATATGTGCATGTATCAGGTGCACTTTATTGTTGAATCATTTAAACAGACTTGGTATATGTTATGTTGGTTCATTGGCTGACTAGTGCACAGCTGTGGAAAATGTGCCCGGTACGATATCAGGATACAGAGCTCCAGATAACGTGCGTATTGGCGTATTTTACGCACTTATTTTAGCAGAATACACATTGCTTATTAAAACTGGCAGTACAAAATACTCACAGCAATGTGAAAATGTGTATTGATTTTCAAATTGAGTAGTGAAAATACAGGCATAAAGTTGAAAATTTACTTAGTTGAACTGCAAAAAGCAAACGGTGTTTGCTAAATAGTTTTATATTTTTTTACCATTTGTTCCCCATTTAATAAGGAAGAAACTCAATAATACATTTGTAAAAGTAAAATGGATTTGCAATCTCGGGGTATAATACTTTTTAGATACAAAACTTACCTGGCGCTCTGATATGCATTTTATGTGCATGTATCATTGTATGTAGTATCATACAAGACAGCAGAGTTGCTAGTGAGCTATGAATAGTCTGCAGTAGCCCCCGCCTCTACAGCTAAGAATAGTCTGCAGTAGCCCCCCTTCCCCCCACCCCTGCCACACCCCTCCCCCCATGATTTTTATACAACCGTAGGTATTATGTTTTACCACTGGGTGGGCGGGCGGCTGACTGAAAAAGTGCATAACTCTTCCGAAACCGTTCTGTCGATCGATCTGAAACTATACACACATCTTCTACACATATTGAAGATGTGCACCTTGGTGTTTTTATGCCGAAAAAATATTTTTTAACAAAAATATCACCTTATTAACATAGCCATTTTTTCTACATTTTTCTATACAATTCTATATACGGTACAGAGTTTGTGTACACAACTCCTCCGAAACCGTTCAGTCGATCGTTCTGAAACTACACACGTCTTCTACACATATTGAAGATGTGCACCTTGGTGTTTTTATGCCGAAAAAATATTTTTTAACAAAAATATCACCTTTTTAACTTAGCCATTTTTTCTACATTTTTCTATACAATTCTATATACGGTACAGAGTTTGTGTACACAACTCCTCCAAAACTGTTCAGTCGATCGTTCTGAAACTATTCACACGTCTTCTACACATATTGAAGATGTGCACCTTGGTGTTTTTATGCCGAAAAAATATTTTTTAACAAAAATATCACCTTTTTAACTTAGCCATTTTTTCTACATTATTGTATCCTGTCCCTATCATTTCCAATTTATACTCTACTTTTCTATCTCTGCCTAAATTAGCATACATGTTTAGCACAACGAGATGAAGAAATAATGCTATAGACTTTCAAATTCTCATTAATGTTTCTTGCCTTGGTGACAGCTTCACATTTCTGCATCTTCGCTGTCTGGCCCATATTCGACGGGTGTATTTTGTGACTTGCGGCACTCTTGTTCGTGTTTAAAACATGCATTTCTCTGTTACTGTACCACGTAGAACCAGTGGGTGGTGGTCGGGCAAACGAGACGGCGTAAATTAACAGTATTGGTTCCTCCTTATAGGAATCACTATTTGCCTGGCTTGGCCCCTCCGGTACGTTTTTATCTTTGGCTCTTTTGTTACCTGGGTTATTGCCCATTATAAAAGTAGTAAGCTTATTACTGATCCTACTGCTTTTGGGAGGGGCCAAGTGATTCTGGTGTGGCGAGGACCTGGCATCAGATCAGGATTATTCTGATTTCAGGGCTGAATATATAGTTTTGTTATTAGCTCACCTGAGCGAAGCTCTTCTCCTCGGTAACCATTGGGCCTAAAGTCACCAAACTTTATGGTCATGGTCCTTAGGTAGGGTGATTAAAAAATTGTTAAAATGACGACATTACGTAATCCAAGATGGCTGCCGTCTAAAAATAGCACAAATTCTTCAAAAATCTTCTTCTCAAGAACCGCCAACCGGATTTCGACAAAACTTGGTAGGAATGATCGATGTACAATGCTCTTTCAAAGTTGTTAAAATGGTGACCCCGGGGTCAAAAATGGGCGTGGCCCGTGGGGTCAAATTGGGGTCAAATTTTATTTTTGACCGAATATGGTCATGTCATATATCAAATCGAAGGTATCAATGAGGCGAACACATCGGATGGTTATGTCATCCAAGATGGCCACCAAAATGTCAAAAGGTCGTTCTTTTATTAGAGATTTGAAAATTCTTCTTCACATGAACCGCTTGGCCCATGGTAGCCAAACTTAAAAGTTATGGTCCATGGGTGAAGCCTTTTCAGATTTGTTTTGATCAGTGGAGGTCATCGCTAATCCAAGAT
Organism: Conchocele bisecta; assembly: GCA_029237695.1. Lineage (NCBI taxonomy): Eukaryota > Metazoa > Mollusca > Bivalvia > Lucinida > Thyasiridae > Conchocele > Conchocele bisecta. Next base: position 80,259,191 of record CM055277.1, read on the forward strand.
GGCCGCCGTCTAAAAATAGCATAAATTCTTAAAAAATCTTCTTCTCATGAACCGCTAGCCGGATTTCGACGAAACTTGATAGGAATGATCGATGTACAATGCTCTTTCAAATTTGTTAAAATGGTGACCCCGGGGTAAAAAATGGGCGTGGCCCGTGGGGTGAAATTGGGGTAAAATTTTGATGTGAAAACAGTAGTTTGATTTTATTTTACCCAATTAAAATTTTGAAATACCCAATTGCTTCAGAAATGATGGAGTGACAATACTCAATTATTAATTCCTTATCTGGAGACTGAATATCTGTTTTTGCTCTACAAAGAGTGTCCCAATATTTAGTGTTAGTATGGTTGTACAGGTTTATCAACTCTAACAATGCATTTGGATACCATTTGTTTTAGGAAACCCCTATTCAATAACGGCTTCCCAAAACAAATGGAGTCCGATTATTTAGGGTTATTACAGTGACTTGTCTGTCTCAGTGGACAAGTTTCATGTCGTCATCACAGCTTGGCCTGCGTTCACCGTCATCTCGAATCTAACAATGCCACTGTCAATTTGTCTGTGACTGGAGAAATGGTGCTTGTGACCGTTGTGATCAGTACATAGTGACTGTGACTTGAGAAAATTTTCTTATGGCCTTTGTGATCTGTGCAGAATGACTGTAACTGGAGAAAAGGTGCATATGGCCGTTTTGATCCGTGCAGAATGACTGTAACTGGAGAAAATGTCCTTATGGCCGTTGTGATCGGTGCAGAATGACTGTAGTTGGAGAAAATGTCCTTATGGCTGTTGTGATCCGTGCAGAATGACTGTAACTGGAGAAAATGTCCTTATGGCCGTTGTGATCCGTGCACAATGACTGTAACTGAAGAAATGTCCTTATGGCCGTTGTGATCCGCGCAGAATGACTGTAGCTGGAGAAAATGTCCTTATGGCCGTTGTGATCTAGCTGGAGAAAATGTCCTTATGGCCGTTGTGATCCGTGTAGAATAACTGTAGCTGGAGAAAATGTCCTTATGGCCGTTGTGATCCGTGCAGAATGACTGTAACTGGAGAAAATGTCCTTATGGCCGTTGTGATCCGTGCAGAATGACAAAAGTAGCTGGAGAAAATGTCGTTATGGCCGTTGTGATCCGTGTAGTACCTGATGAAAATGCCTTATGGCTGTGATCTGGAGATGTCCTTATGGCCGTTGTGATCCGTGCAGAATAACTGTAACTGGAGAAAATGTTCTTATGGCCGTTGTGATCCGTGCAGAATGACTGTAGCTGGAGAAAATGTCCTTATGGCCGTTGTGATCCGTGCAGAGTGACTGTAACTGGAGAAAATGTCCTTATGGCCGTTGTGATCTGTGCAGAATGACTAGCTGGAGAAAATGTCCTTATGGCCGTTGTGATCAGTGCAGTGACGTTGCATTAGTGCACCCCCAATTAATCTTTTATATTTTATACATGTACTTGTAATTTGAAGAGATACACAATTAAAAAGAAATATAGTTATTTATTATATACCTACCCATGAAATACATAGTTATACGATGTAAATAAAAGTCATATGTTCTCATCTATAAAATAAACAACTTCCGGTGAAAATACGACTACTTCCGCTATCTATATTCATAACGCGCATCTGCACAAAACAGCGCAAATAGGCTGCAAATACACATTCATTACCGTATACAGTCTAAAAAACTGCTAATTTCCATGGAGTGGTATATAATAAATAGAATATTCATATTTTTGCAACGAATATGACATATATGTTCATCTCGTGGTGTGAAATGTCCATATCTCACTTGTGCCTAATGGCACTCGTGAAATATGGACATTTCACACCACTCGATGAACATATTCGTTGCAAAAATATGAATATCCTCTATTTATTGCCATAGCACCGGTCTTTAGGATGAGGTCCCGTGTCTATATTGTCTTATATTCATATCTATATGGTCTTATATTCATATATATGGTCGTCTTATATTAATATCTATATTGTCTTATATTCATATCTATATGGTCTTATATTCATATCTATATGGTTGTCTTATATTAATATCTATGTTGTCTTATATTCATATCTATATTGTCTTATATTCATATCTATATGGTCTTATATTCATATATATATTGTCTTATATTCTTATCTATATGGTCTTATATTCATATATATATGGTCGTCTTATATTCATATATATATGGTCGTCTCATATTCATATCTATATGGTCTTATATTCATATCTATATTGTCTTATATTCATATCTATATTGTCTTATATTCATATCTACATTGTATATTGTCTTATATTCATATCTATATGGACTTATATTCATATTCTATCATTGTCTTATATTCATATCTATATTGTCTTATATTCATATCTACATTGTATATTGTCTTATATTCATATCTATATGGACTTATATTCATATCTATATTGTCTTATATTCATATCTATATGGTCTTATATTCATATCTATATGGTCTTATATTCATATATGGTCTTATATTCATATCTATATTGTCTTATATTCATATCTATATGGTCTTATATTCATATCAATATGGTCTTATATTCATATATATGGTCTTATATTCATATCTATATGGTCTTATATTCATATCTATATTGTCTTATATTCTTATCTATGTTGTCTTATATTCATATCTATGTCTTATATTCATATCTATATTGTCTATATTCATATTTATATGGTCGTATATTCATATCTATATTGTCTTATATTCATATCTATGTCTTATATTCATATCTATATTGTCTTATATTCATATTATATTCATATCTATATTTTCTTATATTCATATCTATATTGTATTATATTCATATCTTTGTCTTATATTCATATCTATATTGTCTTATATTCATATTATATTCATATCTATATTGTCTTATATTCATATCTATATTGTCTTATATTCATATCTATGTCTTATATTCATATTTATATGGTCTTATATTCATATATATATATTGTCTTATATTCATATCTATTTTGTCTTTTATTCATATCTATATTGTCTTATATTCATATCTATATGGTCTTATATTCTTATCTATTTTGTCTTATATTCATATCTATGTCTTATATTCATATCTATATTGTCTTATATTCATATATGTATTGTCTTATATTCATATTATATTCATATCTATATTATCTTATATTCATATCTATATTGTCTTATATTCATATCTATATTGTCTTATATTCATATATATATTGTCTTATATTCATATTATATTCATATATATATTGTCTTATATTCATATCTATATTGTCTTATATTCATATACATATGGTCGTATATTCATATCTATATTGTCATATATTCTTATTATATTCATATATATATTGTCTTATATTCATATCTATATTGTCTATATTCATATCTATATGGTTGTATGTTCATATCTATGTTGTCTTATATTCATATCTATGTCTTATATTCATATCTATATTGTCTTATATTCATATTATATTCATATCTATATTGTCTATATTCATATCTGTATGGTCGTATATTCATATTATATCTCATAGTCTATTGATATTCATATCTATGTCTTATATTCATATCTATATTGTCTTATATTGCATATTATTTCTTATATGTATATTGTCTTATATTCATATCTATCTTGTCTTATATATATCTATATTCATATCTATCTATTATCTTATTATTATATATGGTATTATTATCATATCTATGTTATCTTATATTCATATCTATATGGTCTTATATTCATATCTATGTGGTCATATATTCATATCTATATTGTCTTATATTCATATCTATATGGTCGTATATTCATATCTGTATTGTCTTATATTGATATCTATATGGTCTTATATTCATATTATTCATATCTATATGGTCGTATATTCATATCTATATTGTCTTATATTCATATCTATATGTCTTATATTCATATATATGTCTTATATTCATATGTATATGGTCTTATATTCATATATATATATATTGTCTTATATTCATATCTATATGGTCTTATATTCATATCTATATTGTCTTATATTCGTTGTTCCTGGGAACGTTAAACCCTTTCCCAGTTTACCTTATCCAATTATAACCACATTGTGTGACAGCGTTTTAATGGAGACAGCAATTAATGTCAACATGGCCCGGCGTGGATCTGCCGATCTATTGTCTGTCTACAATTGTCACTGCATTGCTGTGCAGTTAACCCTTTCATGGCTGAATTACATTTTGCCATCTACTGTTTATGGGCCATGGTCTAGGGGCTAATGGATTGGACTTCAATAATGTATGTTGTGATTTCAATCCTCAACCTAGTCATGAAAAATCATCACCTTAGCTGTTGCTGGGATGTTAATTGTCCCCTTGCCGATAGGCAAGAGGGGATATAGCGTTCGTTCATTTATGTATATATTATGTACGTGCGTACATACCATGTTTCATGTGGTTGGTGGTCGGGCGAACGAGACGGTGTAAATTAACGGTATGGGTTCCTCCTTATAGGAATCACTATTTGCCTGATTTGGCCTTCCGGTACATTTTTATCTTTGGCTCTTTAGTTACCTGGGAGTTGAATTGGGTTATTGCCAAGTGATTCTGTTGTGGCGAGGACCTGGCATCAGATCATGATTATTCTAATTTCAGGGCTAAATATATAGTCTTGTTATTGTAAATATTCTGTTCTGATTTTGGGATTTCCCCCTATTTGTACATGTACTTGAAAATGTACATGTACTTGTACAGGTAATATATGGGATTTGTACTAAACCCATTGACCCGGCCTTAAATGACCTTAGCTGTTGATAGGCCGTTAAACCCCAACAAACAAACAAACCATGTTTCATTTAGTGTAGAGTAGATCCAGATCAGCCTGTGCATCCGCAGTCTGATCAGGATCTGCACTGTTTGTTATTCCGTCAATGAAACACTGTCCACTGCTAACAAGTAAACAAGATTATTGTGAAATTATTTGAAAAATTACGGTACTACTTTTTTACGGATATTGAAGTAAATGTATTTTGTCTCGCTATCAGTTCAATTTGTCTAATAATAATTTAAAAATCCTATCACCAAGCTAAACTGTGTTGGTCTACACTGGCCGTAGCGAGGCAACAAAACCATCACTGCCATGTGCTGTAACCACCGGCAACGACTATAAACATAATTACATTATTCCCAGAATTATGTTGTTTGTTGCTTAGCAACAGAAAATTAACTTGGCTAAACTTGATTTTTTTCCTTCAAAATTTGCAGTGTGGAACTAAGTAAATGACTGGAGAAATAGGGTTTATAGGATATGCGACCGGTGCAGATCATGATCAGCCTGTGCATCCGCACAGTCTGATCAGGATCTGCACTGCTCGCTATTCCATCTATGAAACACCCGTCATGCTTCAAACAAGCAATGTAGATTGTTATCAGTTTACAGGGGTGTAGTATTTGATCAGAAGCTACACTGGTTGCAAATCGCATGAGCCCCATTTCACCAGTGACAGCCACAGGGATCTCCGAGGACAACCAGGGCTCCAGTAGCCTATTTCATCAACATTGCAAAGTATACTTTAGTAGCAAAGTATACTTTGAGGGAGAAATTTTCAATTTTATGATAAATTTATTAATTTTTAGCCAGGTTTTTTGAAAATAAAACCAGGCTATTGGATTGGCGAAAGCCGGGCGGCGGGCGGGCGGCGTCCACAATCAATGTTAAGTACCACCTAGGACCACCAAACTTTCACAGCTTCATAATCAAGGGGTGCCCACCACATATCACTATCCAACATGTTACTTTTTTTTTTAACTTGACCCATTTTTTCCGCGCAGTCGACATTTTCAATGTTCAGTTTTCGCGTTTACAATGTTAAGTTTTCGTGTTTAAGTCCATTTCTTTGGTACTGTACCACCTAGGACCACCAAACTTTCACAGCTTCATAACCAAGGGGTGCCTACCACATACAACTATCCAACATGTGACCATTTTTTACCTTCACCTATTATTTCTACGTAATTGACTTAGCCATTATTAACGTTAACTTTTTAACGTACGTCTGGTTAAATTTTTTGGTTAAAACTTTTTCGTTATACTATATCTCTGCAACTGCTTCGCCCATTACCTTGAAACTTCACATGGGTGTTTATCATCGTCCATATTTTCATTCTAACCCCCCTGTGCGCAATGTCAATGTCAAATTATTTTGAATTTATTTGTTAAAGTTTTTTTGTGTACTATATCTCTGCAACTGCTTCACCCATTACCTTCATACTTCACATGGGTGTTCATCATCATTGTCGCACCCGCTTGCGGAAAGCGCGATATCGTCGGCATTTTCGCATACGTCCGTCCGTCCGTCCGTACGTCCGTGTGTCCGGTTAAAGTTTTTTCGTTAAAGTTTTTCCATCTACTACATTGTATATCTATTTTTTTAGTGTCCATGCCTCGCCTCGTTTCTTGTTATTATACTGAATTTATTACATTATCACAGCCAATTTGGCTGTGATAATGTAATAAATTCAGTATAATAATTCTGCATACTTTTAATCATGAAATATATGCATTTGTTAGTTCTATATGAAATAATGCATTTCAGGAAAAATAAATGATTACTCCCTCAAAGTATACTTTGCTAGTAAAGTATACTTTGCAATGTTGATGAAACATGCTACAGATAAGGAATTAGTAATTGAGTATTGTCATTCCATCATTTCTGAAGCAATTGGGTATTTCAAAATTTTAATTGTGTAAAATAGAATCACACAACTGTTTACACATCAGCAGGCCGCACTCATTGAATAGTTTGCTTCTAAATGAAAACACATCTTGGTATTTCATTAGAATTGTCTCCTTGGGGACAATTCTAATGAAATACCAAGATGTGTTTTCATGGAAAAATAAGAAAATATGCTATATTTGTGGTCTGTTTATTGTTTTCTGTAGCATGATAGATACCACAAATTTTTCATTGCTTTTTGATACTCACTACTTCTGATTTCAATTGGGTTTTTGACAATTTTAATTGGGTATTTACGCAAATACGCAGCTTATCTGGAGCTCTGGACAACAACTGTGGATATGCAGCTGGCACCCCGTGCATAACAACATGATAACTGTACACTGGTAGGGGTGGGGAGGAGGGTGGAGCTTTGAGGGGCGGAGCATTTCTATCTACTCTGCCAGCACCTGACTGCATTTCCAGAATCGTAATTATGACTGGAGAAATGGGGCCCATTTTACTAAACTTCCCATGACTAAGAAGTTTGTAAATACAAAACTACAATGTACAACACAGTTCACATTAGCAGCCGATTTTGGGAAATTTTTGGTGGATCTGTTCAGATTTAATGATCTCTACACGTAGGTGGGATATGGTAGCATTAACCCTTTCCCTGATAGAGACGACATTTCACGCCTCTGCAGAAGACGTCTTTTGAAAACATTGTGGGAAAAGGAGAAATTGACCCAGCATTTGATTCTTTTATTCAGATGTTTTGGATTTGGATGAGTCGAAATATCGCAAAACAGGGAAAGGGTTAAGAAACCACGTTTATGTATCAAATTAATATTTAGAAATCTTCGTACGACAAACATTTTTGTCGTACAAAGTTTAGTGAAACGGACCCATGGTGCTTTTAGGCTTTGTGACCAAATACATCTGATTAACTCTTTGCATGCTAGCGTTAAAAATATCCGCCAAACAAATTAGGAGCATATGTTTTATTTCTTTCTGTAAATATGTCTTGGAATTTCATTAGAATTGAGCTTTCAGGACTCAATTCTAATGAAATTCCAAGACATATTCATGATATTTACAAGGAGAAATAAAAGAAAATGTGATGATTTTTGTCTGCTAGTTTTTAACTATTTATAGCCCACAAGATTCCCAGCATGCAAAGAGTTAATTGCTGCACTGTTTGTGCCAATCTGGACTATATTTGACAATCAATCGTGGGTGGTGGTCGGGAGAACGGGACGGCGTAATTTAACAGTAGGGGTCCCTCCTTAATAGGAATCACGATTTGCCTGGTTTGGCCCTCGGGTATGTTTTTATCTTTGGCTCTTTTGTTACCTGGGAGTTGAATTGGGTTATTGCCCATTAGTAAAAGTAGTAAGATTCTTACTGATCCTACTGCTTTTGGGAGGGGACCAAGTGATTCTGGTGTGGCATCAGATCGGGATTATTCTGATTTCAGGGCTAAATATATACTTTTTGCCTCGCCCGCGAAAGCGAAAAGTGAGACATAGGTTTTGCTTTTCCGGAGTCGACGGCAGCGGCGGCGTCATCATTCAATGTTAAGTTTTCGTGTTACAGTCATTACTTCAACACCTTATCAGCTACAGTCATCAAACTGTATACATACCTTTACTATGATATGTAGATAATATAGGACTATTCTCTGGGCCACAGGGTCGAGGCCCCAGGGTCAAGGTCAAGGCGGAACAAGGCGAGACATTTGATTTTGCAGAATTCTTGTATGGGATTTAGTGCTAATCCCATTGACCCGGAGTTAAATGACCTTAGCTGTTGATAGGCCGTTAAGCCCCAACAAACAAGCAAACAAATATGACAATCAATCAATTGATCAATCAATCATAATGGTAATGTATTTTCCTATATTTTCAGATCGGCGTACGACTCTGTACTGCGAACAAAGGTTGCTATAAAGAAGATTTCGCCATTTGAACACCAGACATATTGTCAGCGCACGTTGAGGGAAATAAAAATACTGACACGATTCAAGCACGAAAACGTGAGTACAAACATTTCGGCTCGTGATTAATAAATTTGAACCTGAAATTTTAATTTGGATATACCGTATTAACCCTAAATATTTGGACACCATTTGTTTTGGGAAACTGTTTCCAAAACAAATTGTATCCAAATATATTGTTATTGCAACATTTTATTGGGGTTTCCCAAAACAAATTGTACCCAAATATATTTAGTAAAATAATAAACCAGTACAGCCATGCTAACCCTAAATATTGGGACATTCTTTGTTGTGGGAAATCAGACATTTATATATGTGTTTCTCGGAATATGTTGTGTCTGAATATTTAGGGTTATTACAATATATTGAGGAAGTTCTTCTCAGTACAGTACCCCACTTCACCAGTTTTTCGCATGACACATTTCTTTTTTTACAAACTTTTCTGAACTATTTGTCCTCAGCAGTGTATGGTGGATGGCAGGTAGCATGTGATAGGTAATTTAACATTCATAGTCTCCCACCGAGAAAGTCGTCGGTCCGTCGGACATGTCCGTTAAAAGTGCCGCTGGTCCGACGGCAAACCGGAAGTCGCCGGACCGAATGTCCGACTTTAAAAAAGAATATATATTTTTTCTGTTTTACTTTTTTATTCTAAGCTTCAATGAAAAATGAAATCACCTTCCTTTGGTATGCGCTTCTGGTACTAGCTAGCTTTTCTTATATGACTGATATACTTAAAAAGCTAAAAAGCTCTTAAATATCAAACAAAATCAATTTTTTTTTTTTTTAATTTCAAGTTTACCAGACCGAATGTCCTGTAAAATTTTGGCAGTTTCGCGGAGACTGCATGATTCGAGATTCATCCTTAACAGAATCCCGACCGGAAACCTGGTTTGGCCCTTACGTACGTCATTGACATTCTTGTATCTGACAGTTGAATTTGGGTATACCCCTTATGTGAGTATTACGATTATTTGTAATCCTATTTTAGTGGAAGGGGCAAAGTGACTTTAGTGTGCTATGGAGCTGGCACCTTGATTTTGGCTGGCACCTTGATTTTGACTGGCACCTGGATCCCCCCCCCCCATGCAGCAGGTGATATACATGTACAGGATCAAACCCGTTGGCCTGGCCTTACATGACCTTAGCTGTTGATAGCTGTTAAACGTGTATGCTGTTACCACTCGATTGAACTGTCTTGACGACATTATATTTGATGAGAACGACCAGTGGAAACTATAGTGAATGTTATACCCCTGGGTTTTATTCAGTAGTAGTGAAGTATAAGATGAGATTACATACAGAGAAAGTTGGGTAACCCTAAGAACGCCGGAAACTTAAAATGTCATCTGCTGTCGATTTCTGTTTTGTCTTCTTTCTCAATAAAAACATGGTTTGACAACACTTTAGAATCATTTCCATTGGAAATGATTCTAAAGTGTTGTCAAAACATGGTTTGATGAGAAAAATGGAAAATACAAAATAAATAGCAGACGACAAATTTTAATTTAGCATTGTAAGGGTTAACATTTTGTGTGTGAGATTCGAGTGACGAGTATTGGCTGACTTTCATTACGCGCCTTATAATCAACATTGTCCTATTGTTGACTATTGATTCCAAATGTTTCTGTTCCCAATAGACGGTATATATATTTTAACCTGTTGCATTGCTCTTTTCAGCATATGTACATTTTGAAATACTTACAATATTTTCCGTAAATGCCCTCAAAAATTGACAAAATTGTATTCCACATGAACTCAACTTTTGACTTAATTTATGAAAAATATTGTAAATTTTGTAAACGTATTTAATGAAATTACACAGGTACAAAATCACATGGCGTGTCTCCAAGGAGACAATTCTAATGAAATACTAAGATGTGTTTTCATTTAGAAGCAAACTATTCAATGAGTGCTGTCTGCTGATGTGTAAACAGTTGTGTGATTCTATTTTACATAATTCAAATTTTGAGATACCCAATTGCTTCAGAAATGATGGAGTGACAATACTCAATTACTAATTCCTTATCTGGAGCCCTGTTCCTCATTGCCATGCACTGGGTCTAACCAGGAAATGTTTCTCGCAAATGATGGTAACTGAGGAAGGGAGAACAAAACATTAACAGGACACTCTCGCCAATTAGCCATTAATCACCTACTGTACTGATACCTTTGTGTGTGAGTCTGTGACAAGTAAATATTGTGTTTATGCATTTTTCCATGGCTGAGTGTCCATATCATGTTATTATATTGTGTTTATCCGTTGATGACCTCGGGTAATTATATACCTATACCAGCCAGCTGTCAGCTTGTCATTAATCACCGATGATAATAACATTACGGCTGCGATCTGCAAAAAAATGTTCTGGCATAGTTGATATTTCCTAATACGGTAATGGTACATATCAAGGTAAGTTTTGTATCTAAAGAGTATTATATCCCCATATTTCAAATTCACTTTCGCAAAATGTATTATTGATTTTCTTCCGTATTAAATAGGGAACAAATCATGATAACAAATAAAACAAATTAAAAAATTCACTTATTTGAGCTGCAAAAAGCAAACACTGTTTTTAGCAGCTCAACTAAGTAAATTTTCAACTTTATCACAGTATTTTCACAACTCAATTTGAAAATAAATGCGTATTTCACATTGCTGTGAGTATTTTGTACTCCCACTTTTGATAAATAATGCGTATTCTGCTAAAATAAGTTCGTAAAATACGCCAATACGCACCTTATCTGGAACTCTGCATATTGTCTGCTGGTGGTTGGATGGATGGTTGTGGGAACAGTGTATACCCAGATCAAACTGCGGAAGCGCAGTCTGGTCTGGGTCCGCACTGTCCACAAAGTCAATGTACCTGAATTTGTAGGAGCATTAATCAGTGTTATATCTTATTGTAGTGGCTTCACCAGTATGTAACCAGTGTAGATCCTGATCAAGCAATATGGGTTGGTCAGAATGATCCATGCTGTTTGAAATCAAGCTGAGTTCTGACATAATTCGTTACGAAATACCATAGTTATCTCAACCATCCAACCAGCTAACCACTGCGCATTCTGATCATGATCTGGGCTGTTTGCCATTCCATCAATGAAATACCCGTCATGCTTCTAAAGAGCAATATAGATCGTTATTAGGCCACAGGAGTGTGTAATTTGATCAGTTTTATACTGGTCAGAATCTGCGTAATTTCATTAAATACTTTTACAAAATTTACAATATTTTCCGTACATGGCGTCAAAAGTTGACAAATTTTGCCAACTTTTTACCTTTATTATGAAAAATATTGTAAATTTTGTAAACGTATTTAATGAAATTACGCAGATGTCCGAAGGTACATAATCGCATGGTGTGGGTCTTTATATATATATGAATAAAATACGATCATGAACATAATCGATCCCATAAAGGCCGCGTTACGTTTTGGAAAAGGAACAACACAAATCAATCAAAACGTAAGCTGTTTTGTCAGATAGTAGCAGACATGTTAATTGGCTTGTGTATTTACCATGGTAACCAAGTTGTGACCATTTGATGTTTCTCCGGATATTCTATCAATAAGTTTAGTTGTATAATATTTGGATAGACGTTATATATAGAAGGTTGCAGAACAAATATAGCTCACAGTAATTGACCAATGCAAACATACTGCAATGGAACCTATCTTAATCCTTTGAACCCGAAAGCCCACTACAGAGGTTTATGCAAACAGTGCAGATCCAGATGAGCCGTCTCATCAGGATATGACCTTTTTGAATGTAATTTTCATATTTTTGAGAACAAAAATACCTTGTGTCAATAATTTTGTTCATACATCCAAATGTTGAATACCTCCTGATCTGTTCAGATCCGTGATAAATCTTCATCAATAGCGTACTCATATTGATGGCTAAGCACCCAGTGTTTCATTTGGGTGACCTTGACTCTCATCTCCAAACTTCAATAGCTTCTTCACATTGATAAATATCTACCAGTGCAATTTGGCTGACCTTGACCTTGGCTGACCTTGACCTTGGTGACCTTGACCTTGGTGTCAACAATTTTGGACATACATGTACATTCAAGTGTTGAATATCTCCTGATCCATTACTGATTAGTCTAATCAGTACCAGATGTCATAAATAGCTTCCTCACAATGATTCCGGTGACCTTGACCGTCACCTTGGTGACCTTGACTTTTGTGTCAATAATTTCTGATCTACGTGTAAATGTTAAATACCTCTTGATCCGTTAGTCGGATAATTAACAAACTTCACCAATAGCTTCCTTCCTCACTTTGATGGCTATCCACCCAGTGTCATTTGTGTGACCTTGACCAGGTTGACCTTGGTGACCTTAACCTTTGTATCAATAATTTTGGACTTCCTCATATTGTGACCTTGATGACCTTGACCTTCGTGGCGAGCACCTCGTTTAGTGGGTGAGACACTCCCCAGTGTTCACCTTGTCCTGTATACAACACAGGATAATCTCGATATGGACGTCCAGCAGGTATCATGTGGCTAGATTGCCGACGTTTTTCATATTTATAGATATTTTGTGCAGAAATAATAAATGTCATCACGCACTCAGGTTCACAACTGGATAGCTAGTCTGTCATGCAGACCATTTATTTATAGACTTTCCAGAATACGTTATCTTTATCCCTATGAGGATACTACGGAGCCCAGCAGGGACGTAGAATTATTTTTTTTATCATTTGTTCCCACAAAATAACAATTCGTTCCCACAATATAATAATTTGTTCCCACAAAATGACAATTCATTCCCTCAATTTAACAATTTGTTCCCTAGAATTAACAAGTCGTTCCCACAATATAACAATAATTTTGTTTGTTGTGTACAGAATACGCAAGTATTTTTATTTCACCCAATTCCAATTTTCTTGTCGCGTAACGATACTGGTATATACCGAACACTGCGTTAATAAATCATTATTCTATCAGCTGGTTTGGTTGTCAGTCAACGACTGGTAAAAATCATCGGGGCGAAACATGTCTGGTCTGAAGTGATCGCAGTTTGCGATTTTATTTCGCAATAACATTAAAATTCTTTCATCTATTTTGATAAAATATAGCCGGAATAATTCAGAGAAGTGCACAGTAAATATTACCTGTAGTTTTTGTCCCGCCTGCTTTAGCAGAAGCTGGACATAGGCATAGCTTTTCCGTCGGTTTTTGCGTTTAGCTCAGTTTCCAGAAAACTATAACTCCTACGACCTCCATACTTGGTATACATCAACACTGTGGTGTAACCATCTCACACAGAGGGAGCCCATGTGACCTTCACCTACTTTTCATGGTTCATTGACCTACTTTTCACATGCATTCAACGTTAAGTTTTTGCGTTTAGCTCTGTTTCTAAAACTTAACGCTCAGGTTAATTCATTGTAATTTCTGTTTCCCTCAATGGAATGCTTTAATATTTCATGCATGCATTTGCAACTACATCCCGCATCATTCTACAGAAAGCCCATGGTGCCCGCTAACCCCAAAGGTCAAGGTCACTGACTTAGAAATTTCAGTATTTGGAAAAGTTAACGCTCAGTTTATGCTTTAATATTCCATACATGCATTTGTAACAACATCCCACATCATTCTACAGAAAGCCCATGGTGCCCGCTAACCCCAAAGGTCAAGGTCATTGAATTATAAATTTCCGTGTTTGGAAAAGTTAACGCTCAGTTTTAACGCTCAGTTTATGCTTTAATATGCCATACATGCATTTGTAACAACATCCCGCATCATTCTACAGAAAGCCCATTGTGCCCGCTAACCCCAAAGGTCAAGGTCACTGAATTAGAAATTTCCGTGTTTGGAAAAGTTAACGCTCAGTTTATGCTTTAATATTCCATATATGCATTTGTAACAACATCCCGCATCATTCTACAGAAAGTCCATGGTGCCCGTTAACCCCAAAGGTCAAGGTCACTGAATTAGAAATTTCCGTGTTTGGAAAAATTAGCGCTCAGTTTATGCTTTAATATTCCATACATGCATTTGTAACAATATCCCGCATCATTCTACAGAAAGCCCATGATGCCCGCTAACGCCAAAGGTCAAGGTCACTGACTTAGAGAAATTTTCATGTTTGGAAAAGTTAACGCTCAGTTTATGCTTTAATATTCCATACATGCATTTGTAACAACATCCCGCATCATTCTACAGAAAGCCCCCCGCAAACTCCAAAGGTCAAGGTCGCTGACTTAGGAAATTTTCTGTGTTTGGAAAAGTTAACGCTCAGTTTATGCTTTAATATTCCATACATGCATTTGTAACAACATCCCGCATCATTCTACAGAAAGCCCATGGTGCCCGCAAACTCCAAAGGTCAAGGTCGCTGACTTAGAAATTTCCGTGTTTGGAAAAGTTAACGCTCAGTTTATGCTTTAATATTCCATACATGCATTTGTAACAACATCCCGCATCATTCTACAGAAAGCCCATGGTGCCCGCTAACCCCAAAGGTCAAGGTCACTGACTTAGAAATTTACGTGTTTGGAAAAGTTAACACTCAGTTTATGCTTTAATATTCAATACATGCATTTGTAACAACATCCCGCATCATTCTACAGAAAGCCCATGGTGCTCACTAACCCCAAGGTTATTACAAGCTCCTTATGTACTATCAAACTGCGCCAGGCGGGACATCTTGCTCCGCGGAGCTCTTGTGTAATGTATTTATTTCTATGTTAATGTTTAATATTCGCGAATATTAAACCATATAACCGGACATACCAGTATCCGGATTTCCATTTTTTGTTTGTTTTTGTGTTTATTTGAGACCATTTTTCTAAGCGACCATTTTTGGTGTCTCCCTTGGGTGGTCGCTTAATTCAAGTTTGACTGTACAGAGAATAAATATTAATGCCCGTTAACATTTTAAGGAAACACAGTTATCACCCCTGATATCAGTATGGACATTTACGTTGGATATTAAATGTATAATAATGCCAATCAATTTGTGGGGTAATGGTGAATGAGTGTTTATTTTGCCAGAAAATGTTCCAGGTGATGTCTCTGATATAAAGACCATTTTTTGCCTACCGAGTGGGCATGTACCTTTAATGGTAGTGCTCAGGTGTTACTTTCTTTATTATCATGAAATGCATTTCCTTTAAATGACACCTGCAGCTGATTTCAATAAACCACAGACAGTTTGTTTCAGTGGTATTGATTACGCCATTTTGCTGTGACGTTATAATGTTCCATCAAGTAACAGGAAATGCCATTAAGTGACAAATGCTCCGGAAGTGCTCACCGTTGTTATAATAAAAAATGTGCAGGAACCTTCAAGGTAGCACAGCTATTTTAGTACGCCCTGTTTGAAAAAACTTTCAGTACAATGCGGGCGGGCACAGGTGTTCCTCATGATAATTTGACTTCTACTTAACTAAATTTGGTATGAATGTTATCCTGGCAAGAGGAAGAACCCTATTAATTTAAAAAAAAAAACATATTTTGATATATCTCCTTGTGGCGGCCATTTTTAGCTCGCCTGCACGAAGTGCAGAAGAGCTTATGGCATACCCCCGGCGTCGTCGGCGTCGGCGTCCACAAACTTAACGTTGGCGTAAATGTCTTATAACTTCTGTTTCCTTTCATGGAACGCTTTGATATTTCATACATGCATTCCTCAGATGACCCTCTATCATGCTGTAGCAAATCCACAACCCACCACCCAACCCTTACCCCAAGGTCAAGGTCACAAACTTAGCATGTTCATAAACTTAACGTTGGGGTAAATGTTGTGTAACTTCTGTTTCTTTACAGGGAACACTTTGATATTTCATACATGCATTCATGTGATCCTCTATTGTGCTACAGCAAATCCATGACCAACCCCCCCCCCCCCACCTCAAGGTCAAGGTCACAAACTTAGCACTTTCATACATGCATTCCTCATGTGAATAGCTATCATGCTGTTGAAAATCAGCAACTTAGTGCGTTCATAAACTTAACGTTGGGTTAAATTTTGTTTTACTTCTGTTTTCAGGGAGCGCATTGATATTTCATACATGCATTCATCTTAATATGCTATATTATGCTATAGCAAACCCACGACCCACCTTGCACCACTGACCCCAATGTCAAGGTCCACCGCACGCCCCTTAACCCAAGGTCAAGTTATATAATATTCATGTTTTTTATGCAACTGTGCTAAGTTTGAGTGAAGGCTGCCAACAGGCGAGCTTCGTTGTGTCTTCTGACAACTCTTGTTCATTTTTTTATGCCACCGGTCTCGAAGAGCCGGGTGGCATATTGTTTTTGGACCGTCCGTTTGTCCGTCTGTCCGGGCACACATTAGGGTACTTATGTGGCTAGCCCCACAGGGTTATGGACTTAGTAAAGGATAGGGTTGGTTACAATTAGCCACCTAAAAAATCCTTTTATGTGGCTAAAAATCGTTTTCGTGGCTAATATTTAACATGTGATAAGCCACATAAGTATCCATTTGTAAGAACGTCCGTCCGTCCATGTCTGTCTGTCCGTCCGGTTAACCACTTTGTCACAGTTTCTCAAACTGGCCATAGCATCTACATAAGTTGCTTAATCGCTTCAATACTTCAACACTTCATTCATTGGTATGTGTGCCACACCTGCCTTTTCATAATTTATATGACCTTCGCCTTTTCACCTTCACCAGGTTACTTAAATTACTTAACAATTTTGGTTAACCAGTTCGTCACAGTTTCTCAAAATGGCCATATCATCTACATAAGTTGCTTAATCGCTTCAATACTTCAACACTTCATTCATTGGTATGTGTGCCACACCTGCCTTTTCATAATTTATATCACCTTCGCCTTTTGACCTTCACCAGGTTACTTAAATGACTTAACAATTTTGGTTAACCAGTTCGTCACAGTTTCTCAAAATGGCCATATCATCTACATAAGTTGCTTAATCGCTTCAATACTTCAACACTTCATTCATTGGTATGTGTGCCACACCTGCCTTTTCATAATTTATATCACCTTCGCCTTTTGACCTTCACCAGGTTACTTAAATGACTTAACAATTTTGGTTAACCAGTTCGTCACAGTTTCTCAAAATGGCCATATCATCTACATAAGTTGCTTAATCGCTTCAATACTTCAACACTTCATTCATTGGTATGTGTGCCGCACCTGCCTTTTCATAATTTATATGACCTTCGCCTTTTCACCTTCACCAGGTTACTTAAATGACTTAACAATTTTGGTTAACCAGTTCGTCACAGTTTCTCAAAATGGCCATATCATCTACATAAGTTGCTTAATCGCTTCAATACTTCAACACTTCATTCATTGGTATGTGTGCCACACCTGCCTTTTCATAATTTATATGACCTTCGCCTTTTCACCTTCACCAGGTTACTTAAATGACTTAACTACTTTGTCACAGTTTCTCAAATATGCTGCAGGTGGCATCCGCGTTCGACAGACGCAGTTCTTGTTGTTTCTGGTGATACAGTTTCAGTTCTTTCAGTACTTTCATCTGTATCCTTGTCCACGTGATAACTCGAATTCTACTTGACCGATCATAACCAGATTCGCTATACATGTATATCATGGCAATAGGAAGAACAATAGTTATCTCCCCAAAGTGCAAATTTAGGATCGTCTGGAAATTTCAATTAATGGATTTACATTTATTGAGCATAGGCTGCATATGCAGCTGCATATGCAGCTGCATATGCAGCCTATACTCAATAATGTAAATCCAATAACCGTTTACAAGAAAACATTCTTAATGTGACATTTACAGACTCATATGTTTGCACTTACAAACATTTTAGTTGTACGAATGTTAGTGAAACGGCCCCCTGATTTTCTAATTTTCCGTAATTAAGTTAATATGTCCCCATATTTACTGACCATGTCATGGCGGACATTTAGTGGGACCATGCAGGGGCGGATCCAGCATTTGGGGAATGGGGGGTGGGGGGGGGGGGGGTTGTCCTTTTTTCGAGCTCCACAGAGTGAAGTGAGTATGCTAGGGGGGTCCGGGGGCATGCCCCCCAGGACAAACTCTGAAATCTAGATGGCCAGAAATAATGCACATTCCTGTGTTTTACTGCATTTAAATTCAGAAATTAAATTATGTAAACTCCGTCACTGAACGTGGGGGTGGGGGTGAGGGGAGGGGGTGGTTGCAACCGTAATATCCCTATATATTCGGACAGCAATTATTGTAGGAAACACATATATATCTGGTTTCCCACACAGGTGGAAGACTCGGACCTATGACCTATGGGTGGGGTAATGGGATTTTTTTAATAGGCATTTTTTGGTGTCATAGGTCCGAGTCTTCCACCTGTGGTTTCCCACAGCAAAGAATGTCTATGTTTAGGGTTAGTATAGTTGTTCTGGTTTATTGCAATAACGATACATTTTGGATGCAATTTGTTTTGGGGGAAAATGGTGTCCAAATATTTAGGGTTATTAAAGGTACATGCCCACTCAGTAGGCACAAAATGTTCTTTATATCAGAGACATCATCAAAGACATTTCCTGGCAAAATAAACATTCATTCACCATTTCCCCACATAATGATTGGCATTATTATACATTTTATATCAGAGGTACATATTCACACTGATATCTGGGGCGATAACCGTGTTTCCTTAAAATGTTAACTGACATTACTCCTTCTCTGTATTTATATTTTGATGTGCAATGATCATACATTATAATCTGTCGAAAATACTATTTTTTCAGGTGAGGCATTTAATTTGTATAAATAATGAAAATATATCATGCCTCATTTGCATATGAAAAAGGCCTGATACCACCGCGCGTCACTATTAGTAAAATAAACATTACTAAATTATTATATCTGTATAGCAGGCACTCGTAATTTTTAGAACTGGTGGAATGGTGACACACACACATACAGGGATTCCGCTGGGGAAAATAAAAAAATTGCCACTGTTTTGTTTTTTTTTTCAGTTTCAAGTTTTTATTTCCATACATAGTTGTTTTACATAGAAAATGTTTTACGTCTGTTTGGTTTACATTTCCTTCAAATATATGTACACCACCAAAAGGCTTCAAATAGTTTAAATATAGTACTTTCCATTTTCCGTGATTTTCAGTTTCTGCAAGTTTTTTTACCCATGTAGCCTTTAGTGCATCAATAAATGATTCTAATTCTATCATTTTTAGCCCGCCTTCTTCGAACGTTTTAACAATAATGTTTCTACTAATTTTATCAGGCTTTGAATCCCAGAGAAAATCAAACATAATGCGTATAATTTGCTTTAAAGTCTCCTGCTCAGGATTGTCTAGAACTGTTAAAGGGAATATTATTTTGGAAATGCAAAACTTTTAATGACAGTTATTTTACCTAGTATGGTGAGCTTTCTTTTTTTCCATTTGCCTAAACATTGCTGAAATTCCTTTATTTTAGGATCTATGTTTAAACTATGCACTTTATTTTTATCATTACAAAAATATATCCCTAAAGTTTTGGCCACATCTGCAGTCCATGAAAATGGTTTATCATCACAGTACGTAGTTGTAGAGTTCTTCGTCGAACCTGTTCTAAACAATATTGACTTGGAATAGTTTAAACGTAAACCTGAAATGTTTCCAAAATTGGATTTTTTTTCGAAATTGTAATTTTTTATCGCCAATTGTTTATTTTTATCGCCAATTGCGAAAGTGGTGATCGCCAGCGGAATCCCTGACATATACACTTATTTAATTCCTATTAAGAACAGTTTGTGCCCTCTGAGTGGGCATATACCTTTAAGGTGATATTGAGAAACTGATGACAACTTGCATTTCCCTCATCACACAATGTAACCAGAGGATTAATAAGCAATTTATTGCCCAGCAAGCCATACCATACCAATTTGTGGCTGTGACTGGAGAAATGGGGCTTATGGGTTTTGCTTTGCTATCAGTGTAGCTCCTGATCAGCCTGTGCATTCACACAGTCTGATCAGGAGCTGCACTGTTTGCCATTCCATCGATGGAACACCCGTCAGGCTTCTAACAAGCAATATAGATCATTATCAGGCTACAGGAGTGTGCTATTTGATCAGGAGCTACACTGGTCACAAATCCCATAAGCCCCATTTCTCGAGTCACAGCTACATTTCAACCGCGATCAATAATTCATCAAATTTTCACATAAATATTCATAAGGAGTCACTGATGCTAATGGAATTGTGAACAAATCCGGAGATCCTCTAAAGAGAAAGAGATGGGTACATAGGTTAATGGTAGAGCATTAATTGGACTTCAATAACGGAGGTCTTGGGATCAATCCTTGCATCGGGCGTGAACATATGCTTTCATATACTTTCTATGTTTCCATCTCACTGGTCTTTTGGATGGGGCTGGAGATCGATGTCCACGCTCTGTATGACTTTAGCTGCCACTGAGATATTGACTCTTTGCATGCTAGCGGTGAAAATAACATCCACACATTAAGAGTATTTTTCTTATTTTCCTCTGTAAATATGTCTTTGAATAGGCGGGTATGTAGCAATAATCCATGTACGTACACGCGTACATATGTTTAGTTAGTAACACCTTTCATTTCTTAATAACTTATGAACCATTTCCCCGAAAAGTGTTATTAACTCTTTGCATGCTAGCGGCGAAAATATCCGCCAAACGAATTAGGAGTATATGTTTTATTTCTCTCTGTAAATATGTCTCGAAATTTCATTAGAATTGAGCCTCAGTACTCAATTCTAATGAAATTCCAAGGCATATTCATGATATTTACAGGGAGAAATTCAAGAAAATATGAGGAATTTTTGTCCGCTAGTTTTGAACTATTTATAGCCCACAAGTTTTCCAGCATGCAAAGAGCTAATGTCTGTGATTTATGTATTCTACTGATATCTCCTGCTAGTTGAGACACTTCTCACTTGCATTTTTATGCCACCGGGTTTCGAAGAAACGGGTGGCATATAGTGTTTGGACCGTCCGTCTGTCTGTCCGTCTGTCCGTCCGTCTATCTGTCTGTCTGTCCGGGCCAGCATCGGGGGTTTAGGAGCTTAGGGTAAGGGATAGTAACAAAGGATTCCTTTGTTATAGTTGGTAAGCTCCTAATTCCATTGATCTTTAGGAGCTAATCCTTTGATCTTTTAAAGAACAAAAAGCTCATAACTCCCAAATGTTTGAACGTCCGTCACACTTTTCGGTTAACCAATTTGTCACAGTTTCTCAAATATGCTGCAGGTGGCATCTGCATTCGACAGACGCATTTCTTGTTGTATTATAGGAATGAATGGCCTTTTTGTGGAATTGATCGGGGTATAAACTTGGAAAGGCCTCGTCCAGTATTCCCGCGACTTTTCCAAGTTTATATCCCCGATAAATTCAACAGAAAGGCCATTCATTCCTTATAATTCCAGCATTTGAAATAAATTCATCAAGAAAATGTGTTTATTTTCCGTTTTGTTAAGAATTATTTTAACTGCGCCTCACGGTTACGGAAAGTAGTTCGGCGTGGGAGTTTACTGGGATATGAATTTTGGACAGAGACTTGCTACGGGCTAATCAAATGTTAGGGAATTGTGTAAATATTTTTGTGCTGGAATTATAAGTGAATATACAATTAAAATTAGTGCCTGTTGGCAAAGAAGAAATATGACCCTGCTGACAGCCAAAGAAAGCACAGTGTCATTTAGATGATTCGAAAGTCAGGCAATCAAGAGTTACCAGCCTTGCATATAACAAATGGTCTATCCACGATAGTGGTGGGGGGCATTTAGTGTTACCCTTGTTCCAGCCGTCATGTCCATGTCCTGCTCATCTCGTACCTCCATCCATCTGTCACAACTCTTACAACAGATTTTAACTCTTAGACCGCTACTCACAACAATTGTCGTCTGCTGTTGCTTTTATATCTTGCCTTATTTCTCAATAAAAACAAAGTTTGACATTGGAAATGATTCTGAAGTGCTGTCAAAGCATGTTGTAAATTATTCTAAAGTGCTGTCAAAGCATGTTTTTGATGATAAAAATGGAAAATAGAAAATAAACAGCAGACGACAAAAAATACAAGATAGCGGTCTAAGGGTTAATGCCATATTTCACATCTGATTTGACCGAACACAGGCCTAGAACTTTATGACTGCACCACATACTTCCGACATAAAATTGGAAGAAATATCTGTCAAAGCATGTTGTAAATTATTCTAAAGTGCTGTCAAAGCATGTTTTTGATGATAAAAATGGAAAATAGAAAATAAACAGCAGACGACAAAAAATACAAGATAGCGGTCTAAGGGTTAATGACATATTTCACATCTGATTTGACCGAACACAGGCCTAGAACTTTATGACTGCACCACATACTTCCAACATAAAATTGGAAAAAATATGTAGAAATGTCCGTGTTGTGACATATTCAACATGTGTAGGTTTAATTGTATCTCCGGGGGATGCAATGGATTTGACACGGAACATCGCCACACTCACTTCTTGTCCGGAGCAAAACTCAAATACCCTTTGACTTCCAATCCAGAGGTTGTGGGTTCAAACCTCGCCCAGGGCATCAAAAATACTTTCATAGTATTTCCATCCCACTGGTCTGTAGGATGAGACTTTAAACTGTGGTCCCGGCTCTATATGACCTTAGCTGTTGCTGGGACGTTAAACCCATTCACTTTTATTTTTCTTTGGAATGTTTTCATACAACGTCACACATGCATAGACCACGACCCACACAATTGTCCCACACAATAATGGCAACTCTTGCCTAACTAATTTTCGAGTTATCTCCCTTTGTTTTTTTTGTGCACTGATTTCTTGTCCAGGGCATAACTCGGAACACCCTTTGGAATATTTTCATGAAACTTCACACATGCATAGAGCGGTGTCAAACAACGGCAGTCATGTGACAATAATAGACATTCCGTTGCGTATTAGAAATTCAATATATGTGGCCGTGACTGGAGAAATGGGCTATATGGGTTTTGTGACCAGTGTACATGTATATCCAAATCAGCCTGCACATTCTAATCAGGATCTGCACTGTTCGCCATTCAATCAATGAAACAAACATCTAATAAGAAATACAGGTCGTTATCAGGCCCCATGTCTGTGTGCTATAGATTTTTTACCGTGAGTTACATCGGTCACAAATTCCATAAGCCCCATTTCTCCATTCACACCCACATATCGTGATTTTATTGAAGACAATTATTCAGACAATTATTATTACTCGGGGCACCAGAATGACGTGCTGTACTATTATTGCATATAATCAGAGCTCCAGATAAGGTGCGTATTGGTGTATTTTACGCACTTATTTTAGCAGAATACACATTGATTATCAAAAGTGGGAATACAAAATACTCACAGCAATGTGAAAATATTGCATTGATTTTCAAATTGATTAGTGAAAATACTGTAATAAAGCTGAATATTTTCTTTGTTGAGCTGCACAAAGCAAACAATGTTTGCTTTTTGCAGCTCAAATAAGTGAATTTTTAGCCAGGTTTTTTGAAAAAAAATCCAGGCTATTGGATTGGCGAAAGCCGGGCGGGCGGGCTGCGGTGGGCGGGCGGCGGGCGGGGGCGGCGGGCGGCGGGCGGCGGGCGGCGGGCGGCGTCCACAATCAATGTTAAGTTTGAGTCCATTTCTTTGTTACTTTCAATGTTAAGTTTTCGCGTTTACAATGTTAAATTTTCGTGTTTAAGTCCATTTCTTTGGTACTGTACCACCTAGGACCACCAAACTTTCACAGCTTCATAATCAAGGGGTGCCCACCACATATCACTATCCAACATGTTACTTTTTTTTTAACTTGACCCATTTTTTCCGCGCAGTCGACTTAGCCATTTTCAATGTTAAGTTTTCGCGTTTACAATGTTAAGTTTTCGTGTTTAAGTCCATTTCTTTGGTACTGTACCACCTAGCTAGGACCACCAAACTTTCACAGCTTCATAACCAAGGGGTGCCTACCACATACAACTATCCAACATGTGACCATTTTTTTACCTTCACCTATTATTTCTACGTAATTGACTTAGGCATTTTCAACGTTAACTTTTTAACGTACGTCTGGTTAAAGGTTTTTTGGTTTTTAAAAAGTAAAAGTTTTTCGTTATACTATAACTCTGCAACTGCTTCGCCCATTACCATTGAAACTTCACATGGGTGTTTATCATCATCCATATTTTCATTCTAACCCCCAACCGTGCGGCCCCTGTGCCCAATGTCAAGGTCAAATTACTTTGAATTTTTTTGTTAAAGTTTTTTGTGTACTATATCTCTGCAACTGCTTCATCCATTACCTTGATACTTACTCACATTGTGTTGATGTCCATTTTGGTAAAGTGTTTTTTTCGTTAAAGTTTTTCCATCTACTATATCTATTTTTTTAGTGTCCATGCCTCGCCCCAAGGCGCGACATGCAGGTCACGGCCATCTAGTCTACAAAACGTGGGTATAATTATGTTATCCAAGTGTCTATGCTTGGAAAAAACCTGGCCTTCGTGGCTTTGCTCGTTTCTTGTTAAATTTGTAAAAGTAAAATACGCATTGAATTTGAAATATGGGGGTATAATACTCATTAGATACAAATCTTGTCTGTTATTCGTATTCCTATTTTAGGGAAAGGCTGTTAAACACCAATAAACAAACAGCATTGTAAGGATTAATGAATGAGGTGGTCCTGGCTTTCAATGAAATAGTGAATGATCTGTATTAAATCTATCGACCAATCAAAAGCAAGCCATCATAGAAATAGTGCAACTGCAGTAAATGACATAAACTTCAACCAACAAATCAATTAATCGTTCAAACAATGAAATAGTGAACGACTTGTACAAGTACAGTGAAATCACGATGGCTCGAATGCCACGGGCCTGCATATTTTGTTTGAGTGATCGCATTTTTCGAGCCATCGCATCTTGCGATTTTGGTAATAGTATTTATTCGCAGATTAAAGTTATCATGTGAAATTAAATAAACTGTATTTATACCCCCCACAACGAGTTGTGGGGGGTGTATACTGGAGTCAGGTTGTCCGTGCGTGCGTGCGTGCGTGCGTGCGTGCGTGCGTGCGTGCGTGCGTCCGTCCGTCCGTCCGTCCGTCCGTCCGTCCGTCCGTCCGTCCGTACGTACGTAAACTTAACATCAGAGAAATATTGTTATAACTCAAGTGAACAAGTCTTGTCCCCTTTTATAATTTCATATTTTGAGATGAATTGATGGCGTATAATTTTAAAATTATACACAAAAGATCGCACGGGATATCTATTTGCGATACCCGGGTTTTATTGAATTAATTCACCTGTAACGGCACGTGCGCCACGAAATTGACGTTTTATCGTTTTGGCATGTACGAGGTGCTCGTGCAGTATTCACTTCGATATTATTGTCCATTACGAAGCATACAAGTCTGCCAAGTAAGAAAAACACGAACAAACTCTAGGAGAATACGCACTGTATGCAGCATTTCAGACGTAACTTGGTTAACGTCATGCCGACGTCAGGAGAAAATTTAAAAGAACGCGCAATAGGCATGTTGGATGCTGGGGCCCGACAAATTGATGTCGCACGTCATTTTGGAGTCCATCCGAAGACAATTCGACGATTGAGGGTGAAATTCCGGCGAACAGGCTCCGTCAAACACTTGCCACGAAGCGGGAGACCGCGTGTGACGTCACGACGTCAAGATCAGTACATACGAACTTCACACTTACGTAACAGGGTTGAAAATGCTGCGTCGACGTCGAGAAGGATTTTAGGGAGAGCCGGTCGTGACGTTAGCAGAGCCACCGTCAAAAACCGGCTGAGGGATATTGGCGTCAGAGCGCGGAGACCATACCTTGGGCCTATCCTATCACGACGGAATCGGAACAATCGCATTGTTTGGGCCAGAAACCATCTGCGATGGACTCGGAGAGACTGGAATAATGTTTTTTTCTCCGACGAATGCAGATTCAACTTGTCAACACACGACGGTAGGACGTGCGTATATATACGCAAGAACGAATGTTACTCCGATTGTTGTTTTCACCACAAGACACGTTTGGTGCCAATTGAAGGAAATTTGAACGCAGCCAAATACAGAGATGTTGTACTGGCGCCGGTTGTTGTTCCGTTGTTTGACGTTAACCGTAACATGATGTTTCAGCAAGACAATGTCATAAGCCACACACTGCTAACGCTACTACACAGTTCTTGGAAAGACATAACGTGAATTTTCTTAAATGGCCAGCGAGAAGTCCGGATCTAAATCCTATCGAGCATCTATGGGACAACGTCAAACGTAAATTACGTCAACGTCCACATCAGCCGAGAAACGTCAACGAACTTCAAGTGCCATTTTGTTTTGACGAGTGGGCCAACATTCCGCAAGGAACAATTCGCGACCTTATCGACTCTATGAGGAGACGGTGCAACGCAGTGATTCGGGCTAATGGGGAACATACACGGTACTGACTTTTGTGAATTTGGTATTTCGACGTGTTCATTTGCATATCTGATATGGCATACACACGATTTTCATATCATAATGAATTTCATACCATTACCTTCGTTAATGAATAAATTTCATATTAAAGTTGTGTTTTCTTTGTTTTCACCCACGATAAACCTACAAGCCGCAATCTAGTAGAGGGGACAAGACTTTTTCACTTGAGTATAACTTCTATTTCCTTCATCTAAAATGCTTAATATTTCACACATGCATTCCTGTAAGGCTCTACTACCATGCTGTGCCAAATCCACGACCGTCCAACCCCCGCTGATCCCAAGGTCAAGGTCAAATACTTAGTCTCTTTACAAAACTTAACATCAGAGAAATATGTTATAACTTCTATTTCCTTCATTGAAGATTCTTAATATTTCACTCGTGCATTCCTCTAAGGTTGTACTATCATGCTGTGACAAATCTACGACTGTCCAACCCCCGCTGATCCCAAGGTCAAGGTCACATACTTAGTCTCTTTTACAAAACTTAACATCTGAGAATATGTTATAACTTCTACTTCTTTCATCGAAAATTCTTAATATTTCATGCATGCATTCCTCTAAGGCTGTACTATCATGCTGTGACAAATCCCCGCTGATCTCATGGTCAAGGTCACATACTTAGTCTCTTTACAAAACTTACCATCAGAGAAATTGGTTATAACTTCAAATTCACGTTCGTGCCGCCCCGCTAAGCCCAGAGTCAAGGTCACAAGCTCACACACTTGGAAAATGTTTACATATTTAGGGGTACCTGGGCCCACGTGGGGGGTATTCCGTAAGCCTCGCTTACTGACCAATCTAGTTAAATGTATTTACAAATCTGTCTTCATTTCAATTATTATCAAAGGAGAAAAGCTCCAGTATTTACTATAAATAGTGGTGCACATAATTAATATCGCAGGTGGTTGTGACGTCACTCAAACGATGTTGTTATACGGCGCCTATTAAAAATTGGGAATCAGTCATGAATCGTAAAATGTTGGGACGCAACAAAACGTGCTTTACTTAATGTGTGACCAGTGTAAACGTTGATCAACTTGCAGACACCTGCAACTTGATATGGGTTTTCTATTTCACTATATTATTCATCATG
This sequence comes from Conchocele bisecta, assembly GCA_029237695.1. NCBI lineage: Eukaryota > Metazoa > Mollusca > Bivalvia > Lucinida > Thyasiridae > Conchocele > Conchocele bisecta. The sequence continues at coordinate 80,287,451 of CM055277.1, forward strand.
TATAGCTGTGGAGGACGAACTTTTCAGGTCCTGACCTGAATGTGCAGGCAGATTTAATGCTGCACTGATCGGAAATTCAGTAGAGCAAATCCTTTTTGTCACGACCAGTCATCTCTGCCTAACTAGGAAGTGCGGTATTATTAATTGGAGTTTTTCATTGTAACTCCCGGGTAGCCACACGAATAACACGAGGACCACTAGAACGCAGGTTACTAGGGTTCCAACTCTACTTGAACCAGAGCATCGACTGGTTGTTCCTGTGATACTCGGGTTACTCGAGTATAACCCGTGAGTTACCACGACCAATGACTTACGACAGACTCTCTTAAATGCGCCGAGTGGCCGAAGCCCAGAATATTTAATAAATCGCCGTATATCGTTGATCACAATCAACACCATTAACGATCAAATTGCACCACTTTATGCAATTAACTGGACTTGAAAAGAAACCACGTTTCATAGACAGGTAGAGCGCGGCTCTGAGCCTTTGATGGTAATAAGTCGGACGCGGAGGTGTGAAAATTAGCCAAACACAAATTTCGACATTACTTTCGAGTCATCGTATAGCAAAATAGCGAGAAGTTAGTCCGCGGGACTTGAAAAATGTACATGTGGACCTTGCTGTTAAATGGTTATAAACCACAATCAATCAATCAATCTCTCTGTGAAATAGCAATGAGTCCAGGGGAAAATGAACACGATCAAAACAGTATGGCCAGTAGCCGATTTCACCAACATTGCAAAGTATACTTTTCTAGCAAAGTATACTTTGAGGGAGTAATCCTTTATTTTTCCTGAAATACATCAGTTCATATAGAACTAATGACTGCATATATTTGATGATTAAAAGTATGCAGAATTATTATACTGAATTTATTACATTATCACAGCCAAAATGCAAAATGGCTGTGATAATGCAATAAATTCAGTATAATATAAATTAATAAATTTATCCTAAAATTGAAAATTTCTCCCTCAAAGTATACTTTGCTAGATAAGTATACTTTGCAATGTTGGTGAAATAGCTACAGGTATGCATACCTTGAACTGGCAGCAAAATGGTACAAAATCATGGCATTTATTTCGAACATTAAAATAAACATTTTCTGTACTGTAATTCCTGGGAGTGGAGAAATCTTACACAACAGCAGGCTGAATATATTTTTTCTCGATGTAAATATTGAGTTCTGATTTTGGAATTTTTCCCCCAATGCAGCAGGTTAAAACGGGATCAAACCCGTTTGCCCGGCCTTACATGACCTTAGCTGTTGATAGGCCGTTAAACACCAATAAACAAGCAAACAAACAAACTTACATAACATGTTTATCTGGAGCTTTGTGACTGGAGAAATGGGGCTTACGTGATTTGTGACCAGTGTAGATCCTGATCAAATAGCGCATTCCTGTAGCCTTTAACAATCAATATTGCTGGTTAGAAGCATGACAGGTGTTTCCTTGATAGAATGGTGAACGGTGCAGATCCTGATCAGACTGTGCGGATGCACAGTCTGATCTGGATCTACACTGGTCGCAAAACCTATCTATAAGACCCCGTTTCTCCAGTCACAGCCTCACATAAGGCACCATGTCGGGTTCTCTGGAAAACTGGGTCAGATCCCAGCTTTAAAGTCCTAATGTGAAAGAATAACAAACAGGCAGGTCCTATAATTGTCTGTTTTCATGCATTCTCTTGTATTTCTGTGTTTGCGAATTATTTGGCATGATGAAATAATGGACAAGGGCTGCCAATAATTAATTAAGTCACATCTGTGTGACGTGAGAAAATGTGCTTGGTCTATTTTATGTCACTAGTTAGCACTGCATGATTCAATCAATCATTAGGCAAGAGAGGCAAAAGGAGATATAGTGTTAGTCAATGTACGTGCGTACGTACATACGTACGTCAGTAAACCATACAGTTTTCAATAACTCATGAACCGCTTCACAGATTTTGATAATATTTGGTTACAATGTATGTCTAGGGATGGTGCTTTGTTTTGCGTAAGACTCGCGTCCAACCGTCCAAGGTCAAGGTCACTGAGGACTTATGTTCACCTTGTTAGTAACGCAAACATGTTAAAGTATTAATTAATTTTTGTCTCGCCCGCGAAAGCGGAAAGTGAGACATAGGTTTTGCTTTTCCGGAGTCGTCGGCGGCGGCGGCGTCATCATTCAATGTTAAGTTTTCGTGTTACGGTCATTACTTCAACACCTTATCAGCTACAGTCATCAAACTTTATACATACCTTTAATATGATATGTAGATGAATATACGACTATTGCCCCAGGGTCAAGGTCAAGGCGGAACAAGGCGAGACATTTGATTCCGCGGAATTCTTGTTTTATTATCAAGGTTGCCAGCGAGGGGATTAGCTTAGTGATAACGATGCCCTTGTTCAGTGGGTGCCATTTTTCCCCACAATTCCTGAGGGTTTTATGCTGTAGATTCACCAGTTTTTTCGCTAAAAATATAGATATTTTCTTTATTTCTGTTCTAAAGTGTATGTTGTTGCCACTCATTTGGACTGTTCGACGAAGAAAATAGATACAGCAAAACCTCTCTCAACTGTACACCCTGGGAGATCCCCAGGGTGTACAGCTTAGAGAAGTTTCACTGTAAATCAGGCATTTGATCATTCTGAGCCATTAATTGTTGTGTGCTATGCGATCACGAACAGGCATTATCGCCTGCAATAAATGACCAGGAAACTCATCAAAAACAGGAGCACTCGTGTTTTCTTGGTATCTGGTTTAGAGAGGTTCCACTGTATAATAAATAGTGAGACATAGCGGTCACAATTTCAGCATAGCTAGCGGCGTTGAATGCAGCGCTGTAATAGGTGTCAACAAGTTTGGACATACAGCAAATGTTGAATAATTCCAGCACAAAAATATTTACACAATTCCCTAACATTTGATTGGTCCATAGCAAGTCTCTGTCCAGAATTTATATCCCAGTAAACTCCATGCCGAACTACTTTCCGTAACCGTTCGGCGCAGTTAAAATAATTCTTAAGAAAACAGAAAATAAACACATTTTCTTGATGAATTTATTTCAAATGCTGGAATTATAAGGAATGAATGGCCTTTTTGTGGAATTTATCGGGGATATAAACTTGGAAAAGTCGCGGGAATACTGGACGAGGCCTTCCGGCCATCGTCCAGTATTTCCGCGACTTTTCCAAGTTTATACCCCGATAAATTCCACAAAAATGCCATTCATTCCTATAATATCTGCTAATCCGTTAGTCGGGTCATTACCAAACTTCATAAAGAACTTCCTCACATTGATGGCTATCTGCCCAGTGTCATTCAGGTGACCTTGACCTTGGTGACCTTTACAATCTTTTCACCAATTTTGGAAATACGCCCAACTGTTTAATAACTCTCCTGATCTGTTAGTCGGATCATTACCAAATTTCATCATTAGCTTGATGGCTATCCACCCAGTGTCATTTGGGTGACCTTGATCTTGGTGATATTGACCTTCATCCTCACATTGTGACCTTGACACAAAGTTTGAGCACTCGCCGTGTTCGCCCTGTTACATGGTTCAAACTGTTCCAAAATAGTTTTAATCAGTATAAAATACCCACTGTATCTATATTAAATTGCCGGCTTGAGAGCTAGGATTGCACAAACAAACTTCTTCAGTTGTCTCGACTTTAGGAATTAACCCTTTCACCCCTAAATACATGTAACTGGAATGGATTTTTTGCAACCAATCCAACCATCACAAAATGATTTTGAGACTAGTCCATTTAGGAAAAGGGAGTGTTTTTGTTCTCAGAAATATGAAATTTACTTGCAAAAAGTGCAGATCCTGATGAGACGTCATGAGCCGGCTTATCTTGATCTGCACTGTTTGCATAAACGGCTATAGCGGGGTTTGAGGTAACGTGTGTAGCATGTGTGAATGGATCTACACTGTTTGCCAATATCTCTATACAGGCATGTGGGGTTGAAAGGGTTAAGATGCAACCATATGATGCAATAGTATGCAACCATATGATGCAATAGTATCACCGTCAAGAAGGGAACTGACCTTGAATGTGTCTGTGTTACTATAAAGTAGGCAAAATAATAATACTAGGTACTCCAATTTCGGACATACAATTATATCTCTGTACAGTGGAGCCACTCGAAACTTGACACCCTGGTTGAGGTTCTACTGTAATTAAAAACTCCACAAACAATTTTTAGCCAGGTTTTTTTGAAAAAAAATCCAGGCTATTGGATTGGCGAAAGCCGGGCGGGCAGGCGGGCGGGCGTGCGGGCGGCGGGCGGCGTCCACAATCAATGTTAAGTTTTCGTGTTTGAGTCCATTTCTTTGGTACTGTACCACCTAGGACCACCAAACTTTCACAGCTTCATAATCAAGGGGTGCCCACCACATATCACTATCCAACATGTTACTTTTTTTTTAACTTCACACATTTTTTCCGCGCAATCGACTTAGCCATTTTCAATGTTAAGTTTTCGCGTTTTCAATGTTAAGTTTTCGTGTTTAAGTCCATTTCTTTGGTACTGTACCACCTAGGACCACCAAACTTTCACAGCTTCATAATCAAGGGGTGCCCACCACATATCACTATCCAACATGTTACTTTTTTAGCCAGGTTTTTCTGAAAAAAAATCCAGGCTATTGGATTGGCGAAAGCGGGCGGGCGGTGCGGGCGGGCGGGCGGGGGGCGGGCGGGCGGGCGGGCGGGCGGCGTCCACAATCAATGTTAAGTTTTCGTGTTTGAGTCCATTTCTTTGTTACTGTACCACCTAGGACCACCAAACTTTCACAGCTTCATAATCAAGGGGTGCCCACCACATATCACTATCCAACTGTTACTTTTTTTTAACTTGACCCATTTTTTCCGCGCAATCGACTTAGCCATTTTCAATGTTAAGTTTTCGCGTTTTCAATGTTAAGTTTTCGTGTTTTAAGTCCATTTCTTTGGTACTGTACCACCTAGGACCACCAAACTTTCACAGCTTCATAATCAAGGGGTGCCCACCACATACAACTATCCAACATGTGACCATTTTTTTACCTTCACCTATTATTTCTACATAATTGACTTAGCCATTTTCAACGTTAACTTTTTAACGTACGTCTGGTTAAAGATTTTTGGTTAAAACTTTTTCGTTATACTATATCTCTGCAACTGCTTCGCCCATTACCTTGAAACTTCACATGGGTGTTTATCATCGTCCATATTTTCATTCTAACCCCCAACCGTGCGGCCCCTGTGCGCAATGTCAAGGTCAAATTACTTTGAATTTATTTGTTAATGTTTTTTCGTGTACTATATCTCTGCAACTGCTTCACCCATTACCTTGATACTTCACATGGGTGTTTATCATCATTGTCGCACCCGCTTGCTGAAAGCGCGATATCGTCGGCATTTTGGCATACGTCCGTCCGTCCGTACGTCCGTGTGTCCTGTTAAAGTTTTTTCCTTAAAGTTTTTCCATCTACTATATCTATTTTTTTAGTGTCCATGCCTCGCCCCAAGGCGCGACATGCAGGCCACGGCCATCTAGTCTACAAAAAGTGGGTATAATTATGTTATCCAAGTGTCCATGCTTGGAAAAAACCTGCCTTCGTGGCTTTGCCTCGTTTCTTGTTTTGAACTTGACCCATTTTTTCCGCGCAGTCGACTTAGCCATTTTCAATGTTAACTTTTTGCGTTTACAATGTTAAGTTTTCGTGTTTAAGTCCATTTCTTTGGTACTGTACCACCTAGGACCACCAAACTTTCACAGCTTCATAACCAAGGGGTGCCTACCACATACAACTATCCAACATGTGACCATTTTTTTTACCTTCACCTATTATTTCTACGTAATTGACTTAGCCATTTTCAACGTTAACTTTTTAACGTACGTCTGGTTAAATTTTTTGTTTTTGGTTAAAACTTTTTTTGTTTATACTATTTATTCTTCAACAACGGCTTCGTTCGCCGGACCCATTAAATTAAAAACCTTGAAACTTCACATGGGTTTTAGTTTTCATCGTCCATATTTTTCACTCTAACCCCCAACCGTGCGGCCCCTGTGCGCAATGTCAAGGTCAAATTACTTTGAATTTATTTGTTAAAGTTTTTTCGTGTACTATATCTCTGCAACTGCTTCACCCATTACCTTGATACTTCACATGGGTGTTTATCATCATTGTCGCACCCGCTTGCGGAAAGCGCGATATCGTCGGCATTTTGGCATACGTCCGTCCGTCCGTCCGTACGTCCGTGTGTCCGGTTAAAGTTTCTTCGTTAAAGTTTTTCCATCTACTATATCTATTTTTTTAGTGTCCATGCCTCGCCCCAAGGCGCGACATGCAGGCCACGGCCATCTAGTCTACAAAAAGTGGGTGTATAATTATGTTATCCAAGTGTCCATGCTTGGAAAAAACCTGGCCTTCGTGGCTTTGCCTCGTTTCTTGTTGTCATTTTCAATCATGAACAGACACGGTAATGAAATAAATTACAGCGAAACCAATCTAACACAATGTGGTCCACAGGCTAGGGTGTCCAGTTTAGAGAGGTTCTACTGTATTTGCATGACGTCACGGAAACACATTTTAACTACAATCCTGTGGTTACACAACTTTCAGATCACATTCTTGAAATTTGTGAATTGATTATGAGGATAATATTTGAGTAGAATCTTCAGTTACCGTATTAACCCTAAATGTTCGGACATAATTTGCTTTGGGAAACCCCTATATTATAAATAGGTGTTTCCCAAAACAAATTATATTCAAATATATGTTTATTGTGATTGGACCACTGCTGCCATGCTAACCCTAAATATTGGCGCGGTCACTGTAAATATATTTTTATATGTTTCTCCAAATAAATGCTGTCCGAATATTTAGGGTTATTATGGTAGATAATCACCAGTGATCACCCTGCATGTTCGCAGTGTGATGTAACAACAGACAGTGTGTGTCCTGATCATACTACACGATTGCTCCTGGGGGACGTTTCAATAAACTTTGTACGACTAAAATGTGCATAAGTCTTAAAGTGCAAAATGATTATACTTTGTAAATTTCACATTAACAATGTTTTCTTGTAAATACTTATTGGATTTACATTTATTGAGCAGCCTATGCTCAATAAATGTAAATCCATCAATTGAAATTTCTAGACGGTCCTAAATTTGCACTTACAAACATTTTAGTTGTACAAAGTTTAGTGAAACGGCCCCCTGATCTCTATGGGACTATGCTGGTCTGTTACACAACATCATGAGCTCCATTTGTCAGTGTGTTGGCTGTATATAATCTGATACTGAGGTTGGATATGCAGAATATCTGATATATATATTAGATTGGATATTTTTGTTGACACGCGATCAGGGTCGTGCAGAAGGAATTGGAATCTCCCATAATTCCTCAGTGCTGTGGCTTTCAAGTAAATTTTGCATAATTCCTCAGTGCTGTGGCTTTCAAGTAAATTTTGCATAATTCCTCAGTGATGTAGTTTTTAAGAAAACCTAGCAGAGTTCCTCAGTCTGTGACTTTCACATAAATATCCCAGAATTCCTCAGTGCTATGATTTTCAAGTAAATCTCCCAGAATTCCTCAGTTCTGTGGCTTTCATGTAAATCTCCCAGAATTCCTCAGTTTTGTGACTTTCAAATAAATCTCCCAAAATTCCTCAGCACTGGCTTTCAAGCACATCTCCCGGAATTCCTCAGTGCTGTGGTGTTCAAGTAAATATCCCAGAATTCCTCAGTGTTGTGATTTTTAAACAAATCTCCCAGAATTCCTCAGTGCTGTGGCTTTGAAGCAAATTTCCCGGAAGTCCTTAGTGCTGTGACTTTCAAGTAAATCACCCATAATTCCTCAATGCTGTGACATTTAAGCAACTCACCCAGAATTCCTCAGTGCTGTGATGTTCAAGCAAATCGCCCAGAATTTCTCACTGCTGTGTCTTTCAAGTAAATCTCCCAGTATTTCTCAGTACTGTGTCTTTCAAGTAAATCTCCCAGAATTCCTCAGTGCTGTGTCCTTCAAGTAAATCTCACAGAATTCCTCAGTGCTGTGTCTTTCAAGTAAATCTCCCAGAATTCCTCAGTGCTGTGGCTTTCAAGTAAATCTCCCAGAATTCCTCAGTGCTGTCTTTCAAGTAAATCTTGGGTGGGTGGAAGGTGGGTGGAAGGTGGGTGCAAGCGATGGGTAATTTAACGATCGGGGTTCATCCTTACCGGAATTCCGACTGGAGACCTGGTTTGGCCCTCACATACGTCTTTGGCATTTTGTATGTGACAGTTGAATCTGGTTATACCCCTTATGTGAGTATTACGATTGTTCGTAATCCTATTTTAGGGGAAGGGGCCAAGTGACTTTGGTGTGGTATGGACCTGCCACCAGGTCAGGTTATTCTAATTTCAGGGCTGAATATATTGTTTCTCGATGTAAATATTCAGTTCTGATTTTGGAATTTCCCCCCCAATGCAGCAGGTTAAAACGGGATCAAACCCGTTTGCCCGGCCTTACATGAACGTAGCTGTTGATAGGCCGTTAAACACCAATAAACAAACAAACATACAAGTAAATCTCGTAGAATGCCTCAGTGCTGTGTCTTTCAAGGAAATCTCCCAGAATTCCCCACTGTTGTGGCTTTCAAGTAAATCTCACATATTTCCTCAGTGCTGTGACTTTCAAGTAAATCTCACGGAAGTCCTTTTGCTGTGGCACTGCTGGTATCACAGCCACAGCACTGTGGAATTCTGGGAGATTTAAACTTATAACAGCCAGGAAACAGTATTGTCAGCTGCTGCTTTTAGCTCCACTGAGATTAAATGTTTTGTAACACTATGGCTTGTTTGACAATGCAAAGTCAGTGCAGTCTGTATGCCAGACTGTCAGGAAATATTTTGCTGACTGCTGAATGTTTTGTCTCACCACATTAGCTCTAAGTGAGACATCATAATTCTGGCGTCATCGTCATCATCATTATGGACATCGTTGTTGTATGTCTCCTGATATGTTCTTCATATGTTGGTCAGATATTTCCCAAACTTCATCAATAGATTCCTTACATTGGTGGTTAACCACGCTGTGTCATTCAGGTGACATTGACCTTTGCGGTGTATGGTGCTCCCCTTCATACTTCATCTTTATAAAACCAACCAACCAACCAACCAACCAACCAACTAACCAATAAATCAAACCAATAAATCAATCCATCCAGTGTATTACTACTATATAATTTGTCTGTATATGCTGACTTAATTGTGTGATACCGTTACATACAATGCGCTCAACTATAGGTCACTCACCTCCCAGACAAATTACAACAACAATAATTTCTTGAAGTGTTCTTAACGATCCAATTGACGTGTATGGCATGTATTGACGTGTTTGGCACTTGCATACTTTGGACAGTCTGCCTTGACCCTTCAAAGGCGGGAAAGAAATATTGTCGTCTGCTAAATTTTCATATTTGTATTATTTTTTTGGTAAATAAAAAAGATGTTTTCGGCAGTACATGAGAACGTTCTCCATTGGAGACAGTTCTCATGTGCTGCTGAATTGTGTTTTTGTTTAAGAAGCAAGTTCAAAATTAAAAACAGCCGACGACAATTTTTGTTTCCCGCCTTCTAAGTTAAATACTATTGATGTATTACGTGGGTGATGACCAATTAAGGATACATTTCCCATCGCTGGCTGTGATCGCACTCTGTGATATTCCATTAACTCAGTGGTTAATGTCAGCACGGAACATCTGCCGATTTTGATTTGTGTGTAAAAACTTTTTTCTGTGATGTACTTGTTAAAGTGTCCATATTTATCCAACACTGCCACCCACCCAATGCGCCTCCACCCTGCACTGCTAATCCTAAGGTCAAGTGAATTCTATACGCCATTGTTAAACGGTTTCCGTTGTTTGCACATATGTGCAAACAAATAGCGCGTGCTGTTTGCACATGGCTTTAGGCAATGCTCATTCCGGGGCCGCTCGTAATGGAAGTGCCTTCATGACGTCACTACGCGGAAGTGCCTTCATGACGTCACTATGATTTTATAAAAGTACTGAAAATACTGAATATAATGCTCAAATTACATCAGTTTTTTGTTGGAAATGTAACAATAACGTTTGATCATGTCCAGCCATGTGCAAACGTTTGCTGTGGCCCTCGGGAACTGTTAATTTGAACCCGCGGCCTGCGGCCTTGGGGTTCAAACAGTTCCCTCGGGCCACAGCAAACGTTTGCACACGGCTGGACATGATCAAACCTTATATTGTTTTATGCTGACAAACTGAGATCCTCGTAGAAAACACGTTATGATATTGGAATAATGTTTCACCAAATGTTCAAGACAAGTTAAAATTTATTGAGATGTATTTTTATTATTCGAGCGCTAGGGAAGAATTATACATGTACAACCAACATCCAAATCTGAGGTCTTACAGATTTTATGCAAATGAACATATGTCAAGTCGCAGCACATATTTTGTGGGTTGAACTTTTTATAAACATGGGTCTTGCGCCATAAAATACAGTTATAACAATGTAGCTTCATTGCCTTTAGTGTATTAAATGTTTTGTTTGTTTTTTTTGTGCTAAATTTATTTTATTGCAAAAGTTTCCGTATTCTAAGGGTGGGTCAATTAACTGCCATATTCGATTATTCGCGATTCATAACTCCATGGTTCGGTGCACGAATTATACAATCTCCAATCATGCTCCGCAAAAGCTCCGCATCCCTGCTATTCTTAGAGTCTTCAAACTACAATGTACTTGAAATGTTTCCACTCTAGATTAATCATTAGTCCATTTGTCATCCACAAACACATACTGGCAAAGAATTTCAGGACGTTCAGTCCTTTGATATAAACACACCAAAACTAGACAAATCCGCTGGTGCAATATTGTACCAATTCTAAGCATGCTGATTCATTGAGTACTGAATTTTTAATTTCACCCATGAACATGGTAACGGTGCAGGCTGGTTTTAACCAGTCACGAGTCTATATGATTATGACCTCACGTTTGAATGTATGTTAAATTCAATCAATCAATCAACCGACCAGCTAATCAACCCAGCAATCAATCAATCATTTAATTGATCAAGCAGGTTAAATAGGGACTTGAACCTGTTGCCTTTAGCTGTTGATATGCTGTTAAACACCAGTAAAACAAATTGATCAAATTAGGTGATAAACGATGCTTTGTCTGGATATTTGCCATTCTAAGAAGATCAAGCTCACAGTGAAGAGAGATCTCTCAACGCATTTTGTCATTTGCTGATTTTGCGAAAACAATTAATAGTTGCTGAGGTGCTGAGGATGGCATTGCATGATTTAATTGTATCATTACGTAGACAAAATGACGGTGATAGATATTCATGTACTTATGTGTTCAGCTCATTATCCCGTCGCCGATAGGCAAGAGTTGATATAGCGTTAGTCCATGTACGTAAATGCGTACGTGCGTACGTACTTGCATACGTTAGTAACACCTTTAATTTTTCAGTAACTCCGCTTCACCGATTCGGATAATATTTGGCCACAACGTGTGTCTAGGGATTCTGCTTTGTTTTGCATATGACCTACGTCTGACCACCCAAGGTCAAGGTCACTGAGGACTTATGTTCACCTTGTTTGTAAGGCAAAAATGTTTTTTTTTTAATTATCAAGGCTGCCAGCGAGCAGATTAGCTTAGTAATAACAATGCCCTTGTTATGTGAGAGATATTGTGAAGTAGCCCGACACATTTGAGAATTTTTATGCTCCTGCCCCCCTCCCACCTCCACAACCCCCCTTCCACCTCCACAGTCCCCCTTCCACCTCCACAGCCCCCCTCCATCACCTCAACAGTCCCCCTCCCACCTCCACATGTCCCCCCCCCCCCCCTCCCAACAGCCCCCTCACTCCCACCCACCTCCCAGCCCCCCTCCCACCTCCACAGCCCAGTCTCGGTATAGCCATATATGTGTGTGAGAAATGGGGCTCGTGGGTTTTGTGATCAGTGTAGATCCAGATCAGCCTGTGCATCCGCACTGTGCTGTTTGATCAGGATTTTCACTGGTCCCAAATCCCATAGACCCCATTTCTCCCGTCACAGTCACATATAGTGTCTGGCCCATGAGTCAGTCCGTGTGTGTGTGTGTGTGTCAGTCCGTGTGTGTGTGCCCACATTCGGGCTCTTAACCCTTACACCGCTATATTATTTTTTGTCGTCTGCTGTTTATTTTCTATTTTCCATTTTTATCACCAAAAATATGCTTTGACAGCACTTTAGAATCATTTCCGACACGCTTCAACAGCACTTTAGAATCATTTCCATTGGAAATGATTCTAAAGTGCTGTTACACCATGTTTTTATTGAGAAATAAGGCTAGATATAAAGCAACAGCAGATGACAATTGTTTTGTGTAGCGGTCTACGGGTTAATGGGTTGGAGACATGGCCTGAGACAATTTAGCTTATTCTGTACCACCTTAGGAGGTCAGTCATTTGTTTAAAAACAATGGATATACCCAGTAAAGGGTGTGATGTAAGTTCGTCCGGTTAAGAAGTTTCAGTTTTACCCAATCATTTGATTGCCCATCTAATTTTATCATTGTATACATGTTTCTCATTTCTATTGTGTTCATCGTATTTTTAGCTCACCTGAGCGAAGCTCATGTGAGCTATTGTTACCGCAATGTGTCCGTCGTCCGTCGTCCGTCGTCCGTCGTCGTCCGTGAACATTTTCAAACGTCTTCTCCTCGGTAACCATTGGGCCTATAGTCACCAAACTTCATGATCATGGTCCTTAGGTAGGGGGATTACAAAATTGTTAAAATGACATCATTGCGTAATCCAAGATGGCCGCCGTCTAAAAATAGCACAAATTCTTCAAAAATCTTCTTCTCAAGAACCGCCAACCGGATTTCGACAAAACTTGGTAGGAATGATTGATGTACAATGCTCTTTCAAAGTTGTTAAAATGGTGACCCTGGGGTCAAAACTGGGCGTGGCCCGTGGGGTCAAATTTGGGTCAAATTTTATTTTTGACCGAATATGGTCAAGTCATGTATCGAATTGAAGGTATCAAAGAGGCGATCAAAGAGGCGATCACTCTGGTGCATTTTTTGTTGAAATCTGATGGTTATGTCATCCAAGATGGCCGCCGAAAGGTCAAAAGGTCGTTCTTTTATTAGAGATTTAAAAATTCTTCTTCACATGAATCGCTTGGCCCATGGTAGCCAAACTTAAAAGTTATGGTCCATGGGTGAAGCCTTTTCAGATTTGTTAAAATGGAGGTCATCGCTAATCCAAGATGGCCGCCGTCTAAAAATAGCATAAATTCTTAAAAAATCTTCTTCTCATGATCCGCCAGCCGGATTTCGACGAAACTTGGTAGGAATGATCAATGTACAATGCTCTTTCAAAGTTGTTAAAATGGTGACCCCGGGGTCAAAAATGTGCGTGGCCCTTGGGGTCAAATTTGGGTCAAATTTTATTTGTTAACGAATATGATCATGTTATATATCAAATCGAAGGTATCAATGAGGCGATCACTCTGGTGAATTTTTTGTCGAAATCTGATGGTTATGTCATCCAAGATGGCCGCCGAAGGTCAAAAGGTCGTTCTTTTATTAGAGATTTAAAAAAATGAACCGCTTGGCCCATGGTAGCCAAACTTCACAGTTATGGTCCATGGGTGAAGCCTTTTCAGATTTGTTAAAATGGAGGTCATCGCTAATCCAAGATGGCCGCCATCTAAAAATAGCACAAATTCTTAAAAAATCTTTTTCTCATGAACCACTAGCCGTATTTCGACGAAACTTGGTAGGAATGATCGATGTACAATGCTCTTTTAAAGTTGTGAAAATGGTGACCCCGGGGTCAAAAATGGGCGTGGCCCCGCCGTGGGTCAAATTTTATTTTTGACCGAATATGCTCATGTCATATATCAAATTGAAGGTATTGATGAGGCGATTGCTCTGGCGCAATATTTGTCGGAATCGGATGATTATGTCATCCATGATGGCCGCCAAAAGGTCCATTTATTTGAGATTTTGAACGTCTTTTTCTCAGGAACCACATGGCCGATGCTGGCCAAACTTCATAGGAAGTTCCGATCCTTGGGTGAAGCATTTTCAGATTTGGTAAAATGAGTCATCGCTTAATCCAAGATGACCGCCGTCTAAAAATAGCAGAATTTTTTTAAAACACATGAACTCAATGTCACATTCTCCTCTGGTGTTCATGGAGTCAGGTGAGCGAATTAGGGCCATCATGGCCCTCTTGTTATTTTTACCCTTATCATTTGATTGCCTACCACATTTAACATACTGTTTTACTATTAATTTCTTCTTCATCTAAATTGATTGGCCGTAAATGATACTCTTTTGTGTTGGTGGGCCGTTAAGCACCATTTCATTTCATTATGACTTCAATATTAATTTCAATATATTATGCATGTGTACAAATGCCACACATCCATGCCACCATGAATATGACCTTGACCTTTTGACCTTCACAACTTGGATTAAAGGTTTAGCTATTTTAGTCAAGAAGTTTGTCAGAGTTTCTCAATCTGTGACCAGGGGCATTTGTGTGCCGAAAGGCAACATTTTCTTGTTACTTATCGGCTTCATCACTTTCGGCGCTTATCCGACCCATTGCTTTTAATCCTTAGACCACCGCTACACACAACAATTGTCGTCTGCTGTTGCCTTTATATCTTGCCTTATTTCTCAATAAAACATGGTTTGACAGCACTTCAGAATCATTTCCAATGGAAATGATTCTGAACTGCTGTCAAAGCATGTTGTAAATTATTCTATGATCAAAATGGAAAATAGAAAATAAACAGCAGGCGACAAAAAATTAGATAGCGGTGTAAGGGTTAACTTTCCATACATGGAGAAAACCATATACTGACCCTTGTTTCGTATTGACCTAATTTTTATGTTTTCCCTGCTAACGGCTACATAACGCTTGCTTACATTGCAAGTGTCATTAGTGTGCTGTTACTGGCCATGCAAATTACTTGTCCGTAATGGAACCAAAAACTCCTCACTCTTAGAGACATGACTATTCATGTTTCTATAGTATCCGGTTGCATAATGCAACCGTATTATGCAACCGGTAAATTAGCCTGATAAATTTTGATGTTGCTTGTTAGCAGCACGACGGATGTTTCATTGATTGAATGGCAAACAGTGCAGATCCTGATCAGACTGTGCGGATCTGGGTCTACACTGGTCGCAAAACCTATAAGCCCCATTTCTTCGATCGCAGCCACGTTTGGTCACATATGTTGGGCTTGTGTAAAACCTTAATCAGTCTGTCAATCAATCAGCCATCAATCAAGCAATCAATTAATGAATCAATTATCGTGCAATTGTCAATTTGCCCGACATACAGGGATTCCGCTGGGGAAAATAAAAAAATTGCCACTTCAAAAAATAATGTTTTTATTTATTTATTTTTTTGAAAATTGTAATTTTTTTATCGCCAATTGTTTATTTTTATCGCCAATTGCGAAAGTGGCGATCGCCAGCGGAATCCCTGGACATATATCCGACTGTATCTGTACAATGACCTGGCGAGCTGTTTGTGACATTTGTGTGTATGCTGGATTACCCTCGAGCTGATTATTGGAAACCGCAGATTGTTGCCTGTCATCCAATTCTATAAATACACATGACCTTGTCTGGGAAAACCCACCGTATCAGCTTTGCAAGCTGCGGAAACCCAGATCAGCTGGCACAGCTGTGCAGCTCGTTCATGGTACATATATGAGACACGCCATGTGATTTTGTACCTTCGGACATCTGCATAATTTCATGAAGTACGTTTTCAAAATTTACAATATTTTTCATAAATTAAGTCGAAACGTTGCAACATTTTCAGAATACGTGCGGAATATAATGTACTCGTGACAATTTTGTTAACTTTTGACTTTATTTATGAAAAATATTGTAAATTTTGTAAACATATTTAATGAAAATAAACGCAGGTGTCCGAAGGTACAAAATCACATGGCGTGTCCAGGGCTCCAGATAATTAGGAATTAGTAATTGAGTATTTTCACTCCATCATATCTGAAGCAATTGGGTATTTCAATATTTAAATTGGGTAAAATAAAATCACACTACTGTTTACAGATCAACAGACAGCAATTATTGAATAGTTTGCTTCAAAATGAAAACATGTCTTGGCATTTCATTAGAATTGTCTCCTTATAGACAATTCTAATGAAATACCAAGATGTGTTTTCATGGAAAATAAGAAAAATATGCTATATTTGTTGTCTGTTTATTGTTTTCTGTAGCATGATAAATGTACCACAAATTTGTTATTGCTTTTTGATACTCTCTACTTCTGATTTCAATTGGGTTTTTGGCAATTTTAATTGGGTATTAACGCAAATAAAAACTTATCTGGAGCGCTGCGTGTCTCATATGATCTGAGCTGTTGTTGGGACGTTAATCCATTCCAGTTTAATTTACACTCGTGGGTGGGTGGTCGGGTGAACGGGACGGCGTAAATTAACGGTAGGGGTTCCTCCTTATAGGAATCATGATTTGCCTGGTTTGTCCCTCGGGTACGTTTTTATCTTTGGCTCTTTTGTTACCTGGGAGTTGAATTGGGTTGTTGCCCATTATAAAAGTAGTAATATTATTACTGATCCTACTGCTTTTGGGAGGGGGCCAAGTGATTCTGATGTGGCGAGGACCTGGCATCAGATCAGGATTGTTCTGATTTCAGGGCTGAATATATATTTATTTTGTATTGTAAATATTCAGTTCTGATTTTGTGATTTTCCCCCCATTGTACATTGTACTTGGAACATGTACATGTACTTGTACAGGTAATATATGGGATTTAGTACTAAACCCATTGACCTGGCCTTAAATGACCTTATCTGTTGATAGGCCGTTAAAACCCAACAAACAAACAAACAAACATCATCTACACTGGCTTCAGCTGCCAGAATCCGCCACTCCCCAATTGGGCGAGACAGCCCGGCCACATCAGTCAGATTCAGCCATTCTTGGCCTAACAGATTACGAATGACGGATGGCAGCTTAAACTTGCAGGAATAAATAATGGTTCTCGTGCAGAGACGGCCGTAGTATTGTTGTAGGAATAAATAATGGGTCTCCCACACAGACTACATGTATGTAGTATTGTATATGTATATATCTGGTACAGGCTGTATACATGTACAGTGGAACCTCTTTAAACTGGACACCCTGGGAGGTCCTCATGGTGTCTGGTTCAGAGATGTTTCACTGTAAATCAGCAAATGAGTGCTCCAAGATGTGATTGTGTGCTTTGTGAACAGAAACACACATTATTACCCGTCATAACTAACTCATTTCAGTGTAAGGATATGATAATTTTTGTTGAAAAAATCTCATGCTTGAACACGGCTGTGAGTGGTGTTAGACAACGTCAGATATGTAACAATATCGTTTTACCCATGGTTGTTAATCTATGAGATTTCTCCTTCTGTTGACATTGGCACGACCTGTACGTGACCTGTCGCGTCATAAATGACGCTTACTGAGTTTGCAACCAGTGTAGGCCCTGATCAGACTGCGCTTCTGCGCAGTCTGATCAGGGCCTACACTGGTTGCCATTGAGTAGAGCAAGCAGAGGACAGTGTCGTTCAGCGAAGATTCGGAACCACATAAGGCTGTATGGATGTGCTAGGTTGATGGGAGATATACTGCCATAACTGGCAATGTTTTTGATAAGCTTCTGTTTGTTGTGGCGGGTGATGTATATTGTGGCCGCTGGCTGGTAGTATACGTGTAATTGGACACAAAATTTTCCAGCCATATTTGGATTGTGATTTTTTTTTGTTCAAGCCTTAGAAATCTATACACCCTGCAGTCGTAATCATGTTTTACATGGTTCGTCATTCGGTCATATAAATTATAAATAAATAGCACTTTGTTGAACGGATGTTAAGCCCGAATGAATGAATGAATGGAGGGAGGGAGGGAGGGAATGAATGAAGTAATCAATCAATCAACAAATCAATCAATCAATATCAATCAATCAATCAATCAATTAATTAATTTTAATCAATCCACCAACAAACCAATCAACCAACCCACCAACCCACCAATCAATCAATATATCATATGTAGCAATATATATTTATAATTATGTACACAATTGTACATGTAGTAAAGTTCAACAAATGTTCAAATTTATATATTCTGTGGCAGAACCTGTCTGCAGTAAGCTGGGGATCAAGCTCTTCACAGTCGATCTGCATCCCATAATGCACTTGTTAATGTTTAACTATCAGAATTCGGAAACAAAAAATTGTCGTCTGCTGTTGTTTTATATTTTATCTTCTTTCTCAATAAAAACATGATTTGACAGCACTTTAGAATCATTTCCACTCTGCATTGTAAGCTTTACAACAAAATTGATGGCTGGTAGGGGAATTGGTGGATACATGCACAAAGCGTGAAACATCGGCAAAACCTATGAACAATAATGCCTCTATCCCCACGGGATTTATATAGCGCCATTATTGTTGCCGCATTTGCCAGCGATTCACAGCGTGTAATCAACGCCTCACACGTTTGGGAAAGTAATAAGTTTTGGAAGGAGAAAAGAAAAAGACAAAAGCTTTTGAAATGCGAATAAGCCTAAACATCAGGGCTCCAGATAAGGAATTAGTAATCAAGTATTTTCACTCCAGCATTTCTGAAGCAATTGGGTATTTCAAAATTTTAATTGGGAAAAATAAAATCACACTACTGTTTACACATCAACAGACAGCACTTATTGAATTGTTTGATTCAAAATGAAAACATGTCTTGGCATTTCATTAGAATTGTCTCCTTGGAGACAATTCTAATGAAATACCAAGATGTGTTTTCATGGAAAATAAGAAAAATATGCTATATTTGTGGTCTGTTTATTGTTTTCTGCAGCATGATAAATGTACCACAAAATTGTAATTGCTTTTGATACTCGCTACTTCTGATTTCAATTGGGTTTTTGGCAATTTTAATTGGGTATTTAAGCAAATACGCAATTTATCTGGAGCGTGATAAACATGCTGACTGCTTATTGCGAAATTGCAAATGCAATTCACTAATTGACAATTTGGCTCTAGTCGCTGTTTCATGTACTTGCTTGTTGTCTATTTCAGATTATCAACATTCAAGACATTCTCAAGCAGTCGACACTGGACGACATGAAAGATGTGTATCCTTAGCGGGCAATGCATTATGGGAAACACCAATTTTGATTTCACCAATTGTATTCATTCGGAATACATTTTTACGTGTACATAACTATTGAAATGTATTTGGTTCTTTTTTTCTTATTTACCGTATTAACGCTAAATATTCGGACACACTTTGCTTTGAGAAACCCCTATTAACCCTTAGACTGATATCTTATTTTTTTATCGTCTACTGTTTATTTTCCATTTTTATCATCAAAAACATGCTTTAACAGCACTTTAGAATGTTTTACTACATGCTTTGACAGCACTTCAGAATCATTTCCATTGGAACCATGTTTTTATTGAGAAATAAGGCAAGATATAAAAGCAACAGTAGACGACAATTGTTGTGAGTAGCGGTCTAAGGGTTAAATAGGGGTTTCCCAAAACTAAGTGTATCCAAATACACTGTTATTGTGATGAAACCAGTACAGCCATACTAACTGTAACTATTGGAACACTTCTTGCCATCGGAAACCATAATATGTTAACAGGGTCTAAACTACCATGCCTATAGGGGCCTTATATAGGCCCCTTCCACAAGCCTAAGGGCCTTTTATTTTTCCCAAAATGTAAAATAAATTCCCAGTTGAAAAGTAAAACAAAGTGTCATCACAAATATAATGGTCATAAACTTGATAACCTACTCAAGCAGGGATTCTGATGGGGAAAATAAAAAAATCGCCACTTCAGATTTTTTTGAAGAGGCGATTTTTTATCGAAAATTGTAATTCTTTATCGCCAATTGCGAAAGTGGCGATCGCCAGCGGAATCCGTGCTCAAGAAAATGCAGTAGAAAGAATCTCAATGCAGTTACAACTCACTTGGAAGTGTTTGTAGTGCTATTTAGCTTGCCCAGTTTGCAAGGATGTCACATTTCCAAATTTACCCGATTCACACGCTATTTTTTCCCAAAATCTTTTTCAAGGGCCCCTTCCCAAAATGTGTGGTTTAATCCCTGGTGAATTGTGTCCATATAGTTAGGGTTATTACGTTATCAAAGTACATGTTGTGACCACTCATTTGAAAATAGTGGCCACCACATGTACTTTTGATAAGAAATAAAGAAATTATTTGTTGTTTTCCATAAAAAATTGTGTATCCTCAGAATGTAATGGGTTAACAATGTTATTATTGTTTTGTGTATATTATATGAGTTGGTTCGTACGGAGCCTCGCAGGGCACATGGATTATTTTTTTTAATTTGTTCCCATGAAATAACAATTTGTTCCCTCAATTTAACAATTTGTTTCCTGGAATTAACAATTTGTTCCCATGATATAACAATTTGTTCCCTCGAATTAACAATTTGTTCCCACAAGATGACAATTTGTTCCCTCAATTCAACAATTCTTTCCCTCGAATTAACGTTCGTTCCCACGATATAACAATTCATTCCCACGAATTAACGGAACAAATTGTTATTTCGTGGGAACCAATTGTTAAATTGAGGGAACAAATTGTTAATTTGTGGGAACAAATTGTTAATTCATGGGAACAAATTGTTAATTTGTGGGAACAAATTGTTAAATTGGATGAACAAATTGTTATTTCGTGGGAACGAATTAACAAAAAAAAGCCCATTGCAATTATTTGGCAATAAACTATGTTTAAACTAACAAAAAAAAAGATTTCTACGTCCCTTGTGGGGCTCCGGATCCGTAGGTTTGTGAGAATTTTGAATATAGATTTGTCACCATTCTGCCCTGTGTGATGTCTGGTATGGAATCGACCACATGAAGGGCTGTTTCGGTTGCCATGACCAGGGCTCCAGATAAGGAATTTGGCATTGGGTACTGTTACTCCATACTTTTGAAATCAATTGGGTATTCTCAATTTTCAATTGGGTATTTTAAAAACGTTACCCCATCAATGTTTTTCAATTGGGTATTTCCATATTTTGATTACAAAAACCGATTCGGAAACAAATCGTAATAATTGATGTATTAATGGTAATGTTTTGTTGTTCATATAATTAATTGAAGCAGTGTTATACTTACATGTGTATGGTAACACAGCTTTACTTACTTATAAGAACACCAAAATGATTAGTTCCAAGTTTTCAATGATTCCAAGTACATATAAGTAACTGTTACTAGAGTAATTGCATGGGCTTATGGCATTTGTGACCTGTGTAGTTCCGGATCTGCTAGCACACTTATAGTTACAAGTTATGTAACAAGCAGTATCGTGTATTCAAAAATCATGCGAGATGTTTCATTATCTGAATGACAAACAGTGCATACGCTGATCAGAAATGCTTTGATTGGCAGATTGATCTTTGCAACACGGGATCCAGTTTTTTTTGCCGACCACGTTTGACAGCAATTCATCAATAATGTAAATCACGAATAATTTGGGGTCTCCACACACCGAGCTCAACAAAATGACTGTATGATGCCTTGTGTAATGGATTGAGATTCCATCTTTGCATCGGTCGTAAAATAAATCGAAATAAGGTTAACATTGGTGGTGGACTTTTGCAATTTTTTTCTTCCACGTTTGTGGTGGCCGCCATTTTGTTGCGCCATGTGTCACCAATTGTCTACGAAAAAAAGCTGACATGATCCGATTGGTGTTTTTTTATTTATATTGTCTATCGCTACTACGATTATATTAATTGGTGAATTCGGGCGCCGTTCAACTCGTCCTATTTTAACTTAGTTAATTCGACCGCCATTGCATTCAACGTGTGCGTTGGTCGAAATAGTAATAATGTTACCATATTTTCATTTATTACTTATGATACTGTCCCACATGTAAAATATAAACCTGACACATTCAAAATAATAAAATGTCTGTCACGGACGTTTTTCGTTGCATCTCCTTGAGTAGACTCGGTGTCGCCGAAACAAGCAGTTTCACATCGATTTCAATTTAAGAAAATAGACTAGTAATGAGCCTGGATGTCCGGTTCACAATAGTGTCGCATTGCCGTTTTTATTCCACAATTATTGATTTGAAAATCAGTAATATTTTCCGTAAATGACGTAATTGACAGGCCCTCTTATCCGATTTTTTTTCTCAAAATCAATATGGGCAAAAACGGCCGATGCGATAAGGGTGGAAATTTTAGATTTTGGTTCATTAACTTGGAACGGTACCCGAAACAACTGCCGTGTGATGGGTTACTAGAATTTCGAGTTGGACCCATTTTTCCCCCACTGAGTCGGAATCTCTCCCACTATATCCTGGAGTTCAAATCGAATACACCCGAAAACTGGTTTCCAACCCTAAAAAGAATTGCGTACCGGACATTTTAATTGCTTTTTGGTACGCATTGTCTCTGATTTTAATTGGGTTTTTGCATGTTTTAATTGCATATTTACGCAAATACGCACCTTATCTGGACCTCTGCATGACTAGAATACATCAGCTCTAGACGGGGTGTGCTAAAAGGTGATTTGCCCTAAGCATATGCTGGTTAACAGAGCACTGGATTCATGTCACAACATACAATGACCTTGACCTTGTGTAGAGATATACATATATTGTTACTCCATACAATGACCTTGACCTTGTGTAAAGATATACATATATTGTTACTCCATACAATGACCTTGTGTAGATGCAGCTCCATTATAACGCGATCGCGTATAGCGCGATCTCCCATTATAACGCGGGTCTCTCGTGGATCCCAAAAATATATTTCAAAAATAGAGAAAAAAGAAGAAACGTGATGTTTGTGACTGTCATCAAAGTACAACTACCGCGCATGTCATACCGGGTTTAGAAGGTTCTTGAACCAGTTCCCACATTTAAATATAAGATAATGGAATTCCCGCAATAGTTGGTAACCGAAATGCGGATGATACCAGTACCCGTGCATGTCCCGAAATTTTATAACGCGATCGGATTCGATCGCGATTTGAAATCTTGGACCCCGACCATCGCGTTATAATGGAGCTGCAGTGTAGTTGATTTATACAATGACCTTAACCTTGTGTATATATATAGTTGCTCTATGCCATGACGTTAACCTTGTGTATACAGTAACATATAGTTGCTCTATGCCATGACCTTGAGCTTGTGTAGATATATAGTTGCTCCATGCCATGACCTTGACCTTGTGTAGATATATAGTTGCTCTATGCCATGACATTGACTATGTGTAGATATATAGTTGCTCTATGCCATGACCTTGGCATTGTGTAGATATGTAGTTGCTCTATGCCATGACCTTGACCTTGTGTAGATATGTAGTTGCTCTATGCCATGCCCATGACCTTGTGTAGATATATAGTTGCTCTATGCCATGACCTTGACCTTGTGTAGATATGTAGTTGCTCTATGCCATGACCTTAACCTTGTGTAGATATGTAGTTGCTCTATGCCATGCCCGTGACCTTGTGTAGATATATAGTTGCTCTATGCCATGACCTTGACCTTGTGTAGATATATAGTTGCTCTATGCCATGACCTTGACCTTGTGTAGATATATCGTGCAATGCCTGATGGAGACGGACATGTACAAGCTGTTGAAGACGCAGCACCTGAGTAACGACCACGTCTGCTACTTCCTGTACCAGATTCTCCGTGGCCTCAAGTACATCCACTCGGCCAACGTGCTCCACCGCGATCTCAAACCCAGCAATCTGCTCCTCAACACGACCTGTGACCTTAAGGTCGGTACTGCTCTGTTTGATAATTATAGGTCATTTGATTTGTATGTGGATATATATGCGTTCCGCAGCGTGAGATATTGCGTTGCGGCGGAACAAGTGGCATTTGTCCACATACAAATCAAATAAACTTTTTATTATATACGTAAATCACTCACAATTTATTTGCGCCTCAAAAAATATACAAAACATAATTAAAAGAAACAAATTAGTGGTGATTTAGAAGGAACTATTTTGCGATGTGAAGCGTAGTTCCGGCACTAACCAATATGAACTCGCGAGACGTTAATATGGAAAAATATTGACGTCTTGCGTTGCATTGTGTTTCAATGGGAAACGAAAGTACGTATATAATACTCTCTAATATTCATCTTTCACCATTGACCTTCAGATCAATATTGTTGCGTTTTGTACAAATCTGTCCTGATCAGTAACTTTCAGCTTGCACAACCTACAATGTCTGTTTCACGAAAGCTGCCCAAATTTTGCGGCCATATAAACAATTCAAAAACAACATTTTTAAAAGAAAATTTAAGAATGACCCTTCTTTTTATTTCGTGAAATTTGGTCAAATATTGATTATATTGCGAAAAAACAATTTCCCCATGTTAAATCCCCATAGACATCTTCACATTTAACATGGGGAATATTTTTAGAATTTCAGTAATCCTGGACCGATTTTCAAAATTTAACTTTTGTTTTCTTAGTTAAAATAGATCATTTCCAAGCTATCTAGCTAGGTTTCCAATTTCCAAAATTTTTAATTTTTTGACTCCTCCCACACTCCTCTACCTCTTTTTCCCCCATGTTAAATTCCCATAGAGAAATCAATTTTTCGTAATAAAATCAATATTTGACCAAATTTCACGAAATAAAAAGAGGGCTCATTCTTAAATTTTGATAAAATTTAACATTTAGCAAAAAATAAAATTTTTGCATTGTCTATATAGCCGTAAAATTTGGGCAGCTTTTGTGAAACAGACAGTAGTCATATACCGGTAGTTGTATTGGACAAACTTGTGATTGTCATCTTAATGACCTTGGCCTTGGTTAATATTCCTCAGTTGGATAAAATATTACTTTCATCTTTATGATCTGTGAACTACAGTAATTATTGTTGTGTTAAAACAGGGTTCGCACAGAGCTTGAAAACTCCTTGAATTTTGTTTCTGTCCTTGAAAACTCCTGCAATTTGGTTCTGGTGCTTTTTGTCCTTAAAAAGTCTTTAAATCCTGGGAAAAACTCCTTAAATTTGCATAGTGAGTACTTGAATCTCATGCAAGTTTTTAATTGTCGCGAAAATATTTTATTATTAATAAAATTTACCAATTTTGGCTGGGGTGATGCAAAAACAATTTGCGTACGGAGTTCATTATGCGGTGCGACTGCAAAAATAAGCGCGGATGTATCAGCAACAACAACAACGGTAAATTTGGAATTGTTACAATAGATACGGTTGTAAAAATCTGATTTTTTTATTCCGAAACACTCCTTGAAAAGCTACAAAAGGTCCTTGAAAAGTCCTTGAAAGATCCTTGAAGTCTGTATGAACCATGTAAAAACTGTCACTAACACCTTTAACCCTTCCTACGCTGTTGACGGAAAGTTTGCTGTTTTTCATTTTTGCTTTAATTCTTAAGAAAAACCTGGTTTTGACAACCAACCAACCAACCAACCAACCATGTATATATTACTAGAGTTGTGCTCATCCATTAAATGTTGACCAGTTTCATAAGAAACTCGGCATAGCCTCATTTCTTATGAAATCAGTAAATTAATTTATTAAATATCCTATTAAATCCTCTATATATAATGTCCAGATTTGTGACTTCGGGTTGGCACGGGTGGCCGACCCCCACCACGACCACACCGGCTTCCTCACAGAGTATGTGGCGACGCGCTGGTACCGTGCGCCTGAGATCATGCTGAACTCTAAGGGATATACGAAGTCGATCGACGTCTGGTCCGTCGGCTGTATACTCGCCGAGATGTTGAATAACAAACCACTGTTCCCCGGCAAACATTGTAAGTCTACTAACCAACTAGCCAGCCAGTCAATCAACTAACCAATAAATAAAACAACACATCCACCAATCAATCTACCCTTGTAGATGTAGACCAGCTGAACCTATGACTGGTAAAGGTGTGTTTACTCCATTCAATCAATCAATCAATCAGTCTCAACCAACCAATCAAAGAAACAAACAGCCAACCAATCAGTTAACCAACCAACCAATCATTTCAGACCTAGACCAGCTGAACCTGATGGTAACAATTAACCCCCCCCCCCATTCAATAAAATATTATTCTTTAACCAAACCAAACCAAACCAAACCAAACCAACCAACCAACCAACCAACCAACCAACCAACCAACCACCAACCAACCAACCAACCAACCAACCAACCAACCAACCAACTAACCAACCAACACAACCAACACAACCCAACACAACCCAACACAACCAATCTTCCTGCAGACCTGGACCAGTTGAACCTGATCCTGGGCACGTTAGGTTCACCGAGCCAGGAGGACCTGAGCAGCATCGTGAATGAGAAGGCTCGCGGCTACATCCAGTCGCTTCCCTACAGAACCAAGGTTCCCTGGAGCCGTCTGTTTGCCCGTGCCGATGCTAAAGGTTTGTGCAGCTCCTAGATATGTACCACTGCTTGTTATATAGACCAGTCTTATCAATTTGTTTCCGAACTTGGAACATCGTCAGCAACTAACCATAGAAGTACTTCCTGTTTCCCTGGGCCGATGCTAAAGGTCTGTGTAATACGGGTAGTGCAGCCCGTAGTTATATATACCAGTTTTATATGTGTCTGTGACTGCAGAAATGGGGCTTATGGGTTTTGCGACCAATGAACCGCTTCACCAATTTTGATAATGTTTGGCCACAATGTGTATGGTGGTGGTGCTTCATTTCCCAATCACCCCACGTCTGAACGCCCAATGTTAAGGTCACTGAGTACTTATGTTCCTATTATTATCAAGGCTGCCAGCGAGGGGATTAGCTTAGTGATAACGATGCTAGGACTTACAGTGATTCTGTTGTGGTGAGTACGTGGCACCATATCAGATTATTAAACTTTCAGGGCTGAATATATTTTTTTCTGTAAATATTCTGTTCTGATATTGGTATTTCCCACACCCTCTATCCATACAGGTGAAATACGGGATTTGACCCCATTAACCCGAGCTAAAATTACTAGCTGTTGACAGGCCATTAAACATCATTAAATAAATAAATTTTAACATTGAAGGAAGTTCTCTTATATTTCAAAGTGATAGCTTCATAAAATAATGTTTCACACATTGACTACAAATGATACCAGATTAAATAGGGGTTTCCCAAAACAAATTATATCCAAATACATTGTTATTGTGGTTAGACCACTACTGCCATACTAACCCTAAATATTGACACACTCACTGATGTTACCCCAAATAAATGGTGTCCGAATATTTAGGGTATTGCGGTAGGTCTATAAACGATTATTTGATTGCTAGTGTGAGTATTGTCTTCACTGGAATTAACGTCAGAAATGTCACAAATGACGTCTCGTGGGCTTCTAGGAAGATTTATTTACTCCGACAAATATACGTGAAGAATCCACATTAAATCGCATGGTTTTGTGATAGTTAACGTTTAGAGATGTCAAGATCAAGCAGTTAGCTCATTTAAGTTAACCCTTAGACCGCTACTCACAACAATTGTCGTGTGCTGTTGCTTTATATCTTGCCTTATTTCTCAATAAAAACATGGTTTGACAGCACTTCAGAATCATTTCCAATGCATGTTGTAAATTATTCTAAAGTGCCGTCAAAGCATGTTTTTGATGATAACAATGGAAAATAGAAAATAAACAGCAGACGACAACAAAAATAAGAGTTAAAGTTTCAACCGTCTATAATTGGATTTTATAGTTGCTATAATTGGATTTTATAGAGGATCTTACACGAGTGATGATTTATTATTTAGTGAACAAGTTTATAAGGATATACAAAGTTTCTTATTAAGTTGGTCGGTGCATTCAGTAAATTTGGTTGTTAGATTTTGTTTATTGCATAAACACAGTAGCATTCATTGAAGCTTAACTGATCACACAATATGATTTGTGTAGCAGTCTCACCCGAAGTCCGATTGATTTGATCCATATTTTCATTCTATAGTCAGTGGGTGGCAGGTGGGCGCACGCGATGTGTAATTTAACGATCGGGGTTCATCCTTACCGGAATCGCGACTGGAGACCTGGTTTTGTTCTCGATGTAAATATTCCGTTCTGATTTTGGGATTTTCCCCCCAGTGCAGCAGGTTAAAATGGGATCGAAGAGGCGCGGCTATAGTCGGCGCTTTTTCCGTCGTCGTCATCCGAGTCGTCCGTTTTTTTTGTAAGGCAAATGCGTTAAAGTTATTTTTTTTTCACAATATCTCTTTAACCCCTTGCCAGACATTGATAATATTTCACATCAATGTTTGTCTAGGGATGATGCTTCATTACGCACACCCCCACATCCAAATTATCAAGGTCAAGGTCATTTATTTCCTTGTAATTGTTCACTGGTTTTGTAACAGAAATGCGTTCCAAGTTATTGTTTTT
The DNA here is from genome assembly GCA_029237695.1 of Conchocele bisecta. Taxonomy (NCBI): domain Eukaryota; kingdom Metazoa; phylum Mollusca; class Bivalvia; order Lucinida; family Thyasiridae; genus Conchocele; species Conchocele bisecta. The sequence continues at coordinate 80,315,889 of CM055277.1, forward strand.
TCACAATATCTCTTTAACCCCTTGCCAGACATTGATAATATTTCACATCAATGTTTGTCTAGGGATGATGCTTCATTACGCACACCCCCACATCCAAATTCTCAAGGTCATTTATTTCCTTGTAATTGTTCACTGGTTTTGTAACAGAAATGCGTTCAAGTTATTGTTTTTTCACAATATCTCTTTAACCCCTTGCCAGACATTGATAATATTTCACATCAATGTTTGTCTAGGGATGATGCTTCACTACGCACACCCCCACATCCAAATTCTCAAGGTCAAGGTCATTTATTTACTTGTAATGTTCACCGGTTTTGTAACAGAAATGCGTTAAAGTTATTGTTTTTTCACAATATCTCTTTAACCCCTTGCCAGACAAAGATAATATTTCACATCAATGTTTGTCTAGGGATGATGCTTCATTACGCACACCCCCACATCCAAATTTTGAAGGTCAAGGTCATTTATTTACTCGTAATGTTCACCTGCGTTAAAGTTATTGTTTTTATGCCCCCGCTACCGAAAGGTACGGGGGCATATAGTGTTACCGGCGTCCGTCCGTCCCGTACGTCACGTCCCGTACGTCCGTCCCGTCCGTCCGTACGTCCCGATATTATATTCTTTAGTAACTTCTACATGGCTTCACATTTTATGTCACTATTTATACACGTGATACATATGAACATCCCTTACACACTCCACCCCCCAGTACTTCGACCTTGACCTTTGGCCTTTGGCCTTGACCTTTTCCACTTTAAATGTTTGCTTGGCACTTTGGGACAAATCTACGTGCACGTTTCTCAATCCTACACTAACTTCTCGATACTTTTGCCAATCGCTTAAATATTTATACACATGATACATATGAACATGCCCTACACAATCCACCACCCAGTACTTCGACCTTGACCTTTCACCTTCACCTTTTCTACTTTAAATGTTTACTTACCACTTTGGGACAAATCTACGTGCACGTTTCTCAATCCTACAATAACTTCTCAATACTTTTGCCAATCCCTTAAATATTTATGCACATGATACATATGAACATGCCCTACACACTCCACCACCCAGTACTTCGACCTTGACCTTTGACCTTCACCTTTTCTACTTTAAATGTTTACTTAGCACTTAGGGACAAATCTACGTGCACGTTTCTCAATCCTACAATAACTTCTCAATATTTTTGCCAATCACTTAAATATTTATACACATGATACATATGAACATGCCCTACACACTCCACCACCCAGTACTTCGACCTTGACCTTTCACCTTCACCTTTTCTACTTTAAATGTTTACTTTGGGACAAATCTACGTGCACGTTTCTCAATCCTACAATAACTTCTCAATACTTTTGCCAATCCCATTAAATATATACATGATACATATGAACATGCCTACACACTCCACCACCCAGTACTTCGACCTTGACCTTTGACCTTCACCTTTTTCTACTTTAAATGTTTTACTTTGGGACAAATCTACGTGCACGTTTCTCAATCCTACAATAACTTCTCAATTCTTTTGCCAATCGCTTAAATATTTATACACATGATACATATGAACATGCCCTACACACTCCACCACCCAGTACTTCGACCTTGACCTTTGACCTTCACCTTTTCTACTTTAAATGTTTACTTTGGGACAAATCTACGTGCACGTTTCTCAATCCTACAATAACTTCTCAATACTTTTGCCAATCCCTTAAATATTTATACACATGATACATATGAACATGCCCTACACACTCCACCACCCAGTACTTCGACCTTGACCTTTGACCTTCACCTTTTCTACTTTAAATGTTTACTTAGCACTTTGGGACAAATCTACGTGCACGTTTTCTCAATCCTACAATAATTCTCAATACTTTTGCCAATGCTTAAATATTTATCCAAAAAGATACATATGAACATGCCTACACACTCACCACCCAGTACTTCGACCTTGACCTTTGACCTTCACCTTTTTATGCCCCCGCAACCGAATGGTGAGTGGGGCATATAGTGTTACCGGCGTCCGTCCGTACTCGGGTAAATGCTTTGTAATCAAATATGCCTCGTTTTCTTTGGCTGCCAGCGGGGGCATTTGTGTGCCGACAGGCCACATTTCTAGTTTCACAATATCTCTTTAACCCCTTGCCAGACATTGATAATATTTCACATCAATGTTTGTCTAGGGATGATGCTTCATTACGCACACCCTCACATCCAAATTCTCAAGGTCAAGGTCATTTATTTACTTGTAATGTTCACCGGTTTTGTAACAGAAATGCGTTAAACTTATTGTTTTTTCACAATATCTCTTTAATTCCTTCCCACACATTGATAATAGTTCACATCAATGTTTGTCTAGGGATGATGCTTCATTACGCACACCTCCACATCCAAATTATCAAGGTCAAGGTCATTTATTTACTTGTAATGTTCACCGGTTTTGTAACAGAAATGCGTTAAAGTTATTGTTTTTTCACAATATCTCTTTAACCCCTTGCCACACTTTGATAATATTTCACATCAATGTTTGTCTAGGGATGATGCGTAATGAACATCCAAATTCTCAAGGTCAAGGTCATTTATTGACTTGTAATGTTCATCGGTTTTGTAAGAGAAATGCGTTAAAGTTATTGTTTTTTCACAATATCTCTTTAACCCCTTGCCAGACTTTGATAATATTTCATATCAATGTTTGTCTAGAGATGATGCTTCATTACGCACACCCCCACATCCAAATTCTCAAGGTCAATGTCATTTATTTACTTGTAATGTTCACGGTCAAATGCCTCGGCAGGCGCGACACCGCTTCCGTGGCGGAATTCTTGTTTTATGTCAAAGCATTTCTTCAACCTTGACCGTTTTCGTATTTTAAACATGCACTTCTATGACGGTTTTTGTGATGTTTACTTTAGTACATGCCCATGATCACGTTACAGTCAAATGCCTCAGCAGGCTCGACACCGCTTCTGTGGCGGAATTCTTGTTTAACGTACCAAATAATCTGCCAAACCCTATGACACATTGACTACCTACATACATACATACACACATACACACATAAAGTTAACCGTTACTATGCTGAATTATTTTTTGTCGTCTTCCGGAAATGCTTTATTTTCAATATTTCTCTACAAAAGCCTGTTTTGAAAGCGCATGAGATTCGTCTCCACTGGAGACGATTCTCATGCGCTGTCACAACAGGTTTTTTGTTAAGAATTAAGGCAAACATGAAAAACAGCAGACGACATTTTCCGTCTCCAGCTTAGTAATCACTCACAGGCGTTCAGTCTAAATCTCTGATTGTGGTTACGTTCATGTTATTTTGTGTATTCCAGCTTTAGATCTGTTGGAGAAGATGTTGACGTTCAACCCCCACAAACGTATAAACGTGGAGGAGGCGTTGGCCCACCCCTACCTAGAACAATACTACGACCCTGCTGATGAGGTATATACTGATGTGTAGGGGTGGTGAATTGGTCAGTTAGTCAGTCACTTACAATAATTCAGTGAATCAGCCGATGAATCAATCGGTGAATGCATGAATGAACAAGCAAGCAATGAGGCAAGCAATGAGGCAAGCAACCAAACATTGCTGTAAAGCCTGCAGTAGACTTTGCTATTAATAATGCATGGCAATTAATTATATTTATCTAATTAGCAGATCAATTGATCGATCGATCTCGATCAATCAATCAATCAATCACACTAACAATGTCAATTAATCGTTACAGCCAGTGGCTAATCAATCAATCAACTAACCAATCAATCAACCAATCAATGTCAATCAATTGAATGATACAAATCAATCAATCAATCACTTATCACAGCCAGTTTACTTTCTCTAATAATGAATGAATGAATCAATCAATCGGTTGTAGCCGGTGGCAGAGGAGCCATTCACGTTTGAGATGGAGCTTGATGACTTGCCCAAGGAGCAGCTGAAGGAAATGATCTATCAGGAAATCGATGATCTTACCGTGAAAAATCAACGAGCAGGTACGAGATGCATTAGGAAATTGAGGATTATACATCAACATATTAATGAACAAGTAGGACATTGCGTGAAGCAATATTGGTTAATAAATCATGTGAGCATTTCATCCGACGTATGAGCGAAGCACAATTGGAATTATAATGTTCTCTGTTGGCAGATTTCTATTTAGAGAATGGCTGACATACTTTTAAGTTGATCAAATTCTCCAACTCTCAACCGTCTCATCGATATTAACCCTTTCACCCATAAGTAACTGGAATGGATTTTGATACATTACTTTTGCAACCAATCCAATCATCACAAAATGATTTTCAGTCTTGTCCATTTATGAAAAGGGGGTGATTTGTTCTCAAAAATATGAAAATTACTTGTAAAAAGTGCAGATCCTGATGAGACGGCTCGTCACGAGCTGGCTCATCTCGGTCTATACTTTTTGCCAATACCACTATACAGGCCTGTGGTGTTGAAAGGGTTAATGAGACAGTTGACTATATTGATCAAATGAAATGGTATAATATTACATTTGGCAGGGCCTCAAAGGTGCCATAAGTCAATCGACAACCATCATGGTGTCCCATGTTAAAATCAAAATACTGAAAGTACTGAAATATGTTATCTCTCTTGCGAATCTAGAGACTGAAAGGTGCATATTTCCTCGATCATCATCCAGGGGCAAATGTACTGTGATGGTGCTAAACCCATTCCCATCCATATGTTTTCTCTAGAATAAATTACTGTTTGAAACTCCCAGAAACTAGCGACTAACTGGTCACTGCTACCTAACTGTGAGAACTAAAGATAATAGCTGCTGTATTCATACGCTCGAAATGTCTTGGATACGTATTTTCAGAATTTAACTGATAAACTGAGCACAAAACTTTGAAAACTGTAGAGAACAGTATATATGTAGAGTTTTAGATACAAAGCAAGACGGACCAAAACGCCATAGGATAAGTTGGCACAGGGCACTATTTTCTTGGTCATACTCGCCATTTAGGCATAGCACTGTCAATGGCTGCCAATAGAAATTTGTGTGACATAATATTCTATCTCAAGGGAGATAACATAAAAAAAGGGCATCTGAATGCAAAGTATATCACTTTCATATGTTTTGTTTGACATATTTCATATATTTTTCAAATTCTTTATGCAGTTAAGATTGTGTTATCACGGAAGTGCTTTGACGGCATATGTTTCCGTGACTGGAGAAATGGGGCTTATGTGTTTTGCGGACCAGTGTAGATTCAGATCAGCCTGTGCACTCTTCGCTATTCCATCAATGAAATACCCGTCATGTAACATAGGTAGTAGTTATCAGGCTACGCGGGTGCTATTTAATCTGGTCACAAATCCCATAAGCCCCATTTCTCCAGTCATAGCCACATAGTCTTCATTCCCTTACTCAAAGTCCTGGGGCCCGTTTCACTAAACATCGTACGACTAAAATGTTCGTAATTGCAAAATTATGATAGTCTGTAAATTTCACATTAACAATGTTTTCTTGTAAACAATTATTGGATTTACATTTATTGAGCATAGGCTGCATATGCAGCCTATGCTCAATAAATGTAAATCCATCAATTGAAGTTTCCAGCCGATCTTAAATTTGCACTTACGAACATTTTAATCCTACAAAGTTTAGTGAAACGGGCCCCAGGGGACCGAGGAAAAAACATTGAGTTAACGAAAGTTATTATATTGGAAAACATGTACTTGGGACCAAGGAATTTAACTTTCAGTTATCAGTAGTTTGACTTAACCCTTTCACCCCTAAGTAACTGGAATGGATTTTGATATGTTAATTTTGCAACCAATCCAATCATCACAAAACTGTTTTCAGACTAGTCCATTTATGATTTTTTTTTGGATTTTTTGTAATAAAAAATATGAGAATTACTTTCAAAAAGTGCAGATCCTGATGAGACGGCTCGCTATGAGCCGGCTCATCTGGATCTGCACTGTTTGCATAAACCGCTATAGCGGGCTTTCAAAGAGTTTGAAGTAATGTGCGTAGACTATGTGAATATATTTACTACAATTTCCAATCTTCTCTTTGCAGGTGTGGGGTCATAGGGACACTGCTGCTCTACTGTTGAACATGCCATCTTCATGTTACACATATCTCTTCATATCATGGCCAATCTGTACTGAAGGTCATCGCGAAAGGTCACGGGTCAAGGTCACAGCTCAACAGATTTGGGAGGATGTTAACGATAGGAAAACTTGAGTGGGAGAAGGCAGTTGATGTTGAGCTTACATTTTTACATGAAAATCCAGTCAAAAGTTGCTCAAAATTTAATTTTCTTTTTGTTGTATTCTGGAATTATGGCAGCTTTTGATTTGTATTTTTTGGCAGAAATTGGAAACGCTTTTCTCCACTTCAGGTCTTGGTTAAACAAATGGCCGCCATAATATTACATGAAGGTTGAAAGTAGTTCTAATAGCAGATCTCATTGTACCACACTGAATGCAGTGTAGTTAACTCTTTGCATGCTGGGAAATTTGTGGGCTATAAATAGTTCAAAAATATAGATGACAATTCATTATATATTTTGTTTTATTTCTCCCTATAAATATCATTAATATGTCTTGGAATTTCATTAGAATTCCAAGACCTATTTGCTGTCAAAAGAGAAATAAGAAACATACTCGCAATTTGTTTAGATGATATTTTCACCGCTAGCATGCAAAGAGTTTGATAGTAGAACGTTTCTCTTGTTGAAATCTGACATGCCATGACAAAATTGGGCTTATTGATTTGTTTGTGCCGTCTGATAAACTGGCTTGTTATATATGTTTCCCATTGTAACGGAACTCGTGCATATATCCACATTCATATCAAATATAGGTCAAGGGCGTCAAGTGATAACTTTGTGTAGCATTGGTACCTGGCTTAACATGAGGATATGGAACTTTCAGTGATAAATTTACCATTTTTCTCCCAAGACGGACACTAATCTATTCAGCCGCCTGTCCCACATTAGGCTCAGTAGATGCACTAACTTGATCGTGAACCGTGTAGACCACGATTCTCAAACTGTGCATCTGATCTGGTTCTATAGAGATGACAAAGACAATAATCCCTTTTTTGTCGTGGTGAGTTAAAACACGGTGACTTGCAGCAGTATCAGCCATTGTTGGGCATTGATAGTCATGTATCAAACTTTACCGACAATTATTTTCTATTTTCTTTATAAATGAAAGTACGGTATACATTGTTACCACTCGAGACGGTTCAATTGAGTGGGTAACAACATGTACTTTGGTGAGAAATAAGAAAAATAATCATTTTTAACTGTGTCAGAGAAAATAGTGTACCGTATTTAGCCGTGTATTGCGCGCATTTTTTCAGCACCATTTTTAATCCAGAAGTCGCCCTGCGCGTTATAAGTAGGAACATAAATTTCAAACATTTTTTCCAACTGATTTCTGCCAGTTTTACGCAAACAAAACAAGCCCGGAAACGGAAATATAAATTTTTGACAGGTGTCCGCTATGACGTTGAAATACGCATAGTGTGAAACAAGAGAAAAGGAATTGATCGATATGAATGGGTGCGGTAAGTATAGATTGATGGTAAATTGGTATCTTTTGGGATTTAATATAGCCAGGCTCGTAACATAAGAGGCTACGTGTATTAGAGGAAATTTACATGTTTTCTGTATTTACGCTGGTGTACCGATCTCATATCGGTCAAATGTTGCCTGTCGGGTATTGTTTGGTTGTACATTTTCAATGTGACGTCACACGTCTGCCATCCTGTGAATAATTAATGAGAACAGATCTCAATCCCATAAGCGCTTGATGTAAGCTTTTAGATGCTAAATCAAGCGTCGCGCACATTCAGATCGCACTCGGTAATGGTCGTTTTTCGTTGCTAGGTGCCGACTGACTGTTACTATTTTTGTAAAGTATTGACAAGTATTCACGCATCAATACCTTATGACATGTGCGACCAGCATAGCCCCTGATTCATCTGCGCATACACTGTATGGGGCTATGCTGGAATGTCGTGTATTCAGGTAGTACCTATGTATATTGTTAAACCTAATCAATAAACAGTGATTACACACTATCTGTACCTACGTATATCCACGGTGGTCCACAGTGTCAATATTTGGCTGGGGGAGGAATTGTTTATGGCCCATTTCTCTTGTGCAGGTCACTAGTAGGAGTTATTATCGCCTTGGGGAAGAAGTTTACACATGGCTGCTGTGTGTTTGCGATTACGGGTAATTATGTTATACACGAATGGCAAATATGGTGGAATTATATACAACAAATTTCTTCGTATAAAGTAGGTTCAATAAGTTTATTACATGCATCTTGAATTTTTATTAAGCATATTAATGAGTAAATAACAATAAATATAACATACTTTTAGACAATATAAAGTCTAATTTATGCCATAAACCGGACCTTTGGCGATCTTTTTCTCTTTGAGAGAGCCTAACAGCACTCGTTCAGCATTGTGGATGTGAACTCGGAATGCAATTTTCTTACACTCGTGATGGAATTTCCGCCGATTTTTTATTTTTGTTGCGCGCTATAGACGCGAACAATTTTTTCCCTGATTTTTCCCCACAAAATATAGATGCGCGTTGTACACCAGTGCGCGCAATACACAGCTAAATACGGTATCTTTCGCCCATTTCAGTCGGATTTTGTTTATTTCTCCATGAAGGTATATGTTGTTACCACTCATTTGAACCGTCTCGTTGAGACGGTTCAAATGAGTGGTAACAACATATACTTCTGATTTTTTTCTCATAAAAGTTTCATACTACTATAATTGTATCCCGTCTATAATGGGTTATTAACTTATTAGCATGAAATTGGTTAAATAAGTCATCGGAAATTGATATAAAATCTGTCCGTGAATTTAACCCTGGAAGGAGGGACTAAAATCATATCACATGACCTGACCGTATAACTATCTATCTACCCACCCCTCGTTGTTATATCAGCTGGTCTTCCTCACATCACCGATATATATACATGTATAGTCCATTGGGCATCATTTGGACTGTATTGTTGGAGTGAAAACTATCATTTTTATTTCTACTTGAAACTATATGTTGTCACCACTCATTGGAACCGTCTCGTCGAGACGGTTCCAATGAGTGGTGACAACATATATTTTCATTGAGAAATATGCATTTTTTTATTATATTTTTTTTTAGAAATTTACCACTAAATCTGTTTTTTTGTATGATTAAAATTAAATCATCTAAGCACAAAATATGTTACTGAACTGCTTATGGTTTCTGTATTGAAATTTGAAATTCGCTTGAAATTCGCAGTTTAAGCTGCCATAACAGTTCAGTTTCTAGCGTGATGTCGTTAAACTATCTTCACTGTACACTGTATCTACACAATAATAGACATGCCATGTGATTTTGCACCTAAGAACATGTGCAATATTTCATGAAATAAATTTAAAAAAATTATGATTTTGTCCGTAAATGACGTCAAAAGTCAATGAAATTTTAATAGCAACTGCGGAAATTTGCTATGAAAATTCCGTCATCGTTCGACGTCATTTACAGAAAATATCACAATTTCTGTAAATATATTTCATGAAAAATCACACATGTTCTTAGGTACAAAATCACAATGTGTGTCTTGTACGCAGTTTTTACTACTGTTGGTAATGCGAGGTTGACTTTCTGAAATGTGTTTTTTTTTCCGTTTATATTTTTCTGATAGTTTATTTAGCTGAATATATATTATAACTACCACTACCATTGTCATTTTGATCCAGATACTGGTGGGATGGCTCGGCATTTAGAGAAAATTCATATTATATTAGAAATATAACCAAAATTTGTGATATTTGTTGAAAGGAAAACCGCAACAAATGATCAAATTAGTGTGTTTTTCGGTTGACCGTCGAAACTAAGTATCGTCCATATGAAGCTGGTTGTTATCATAAATATCAAATTCCATTTCCTTAATTGTTCGCAAGCTTTCATATCCCCATAATTTCCCATGATCATAAGTGTATTTTATTCTGATTAAATGACGTTCCTTTGATAACGGCACATGATAACTAGTCTGCCTGTTATAGCACAGGTATGCAAATGTATTTATGTAAAGCAATTTGAATGCAGCATTGAATGTGGATCTGCATAATACTACCACAATTTCCTACCTGTATATGTGGCTCTGACTGGAAAAATGTACAGATTTGCAACCAGTGAAAATCCAGATCAGCCTGTGCATCCGCACAGGCTGATCAGGATCTGCACTGTTTGCTATTCCTTTAACGAAAACCTGTCGTGCTTCTTCTAACAAGCTTTATAGACCGTTATCCAGCTACAGGTGTGCTACATATGATAATGCATGCCCTCTGTCACGTCTTAACTTTCTGGAACTGAAAAATGTCGTCTGCTGTTATTTCATATTTGTCTTATTGCTTTAATAGAAAAATTGCATTAGAATCGTTTCCATTTGAGACGATTCTCGTGCGCTGTAAACAAATGTTTTCATTGAGAAAACATAAAATGTAAAATAAATTTGCATACGACAAAAATTTAATTCAGTATTGTAAGGGTTAAATAAAAATGTCATTCAGTACAGTGAAACCTCTCTAAACTGGACACCCTGGGAGGCCCCCAGTGGAACCTCTCTAAACCGGACACCCTAGGAAGTCCCCAGTGAAACTTCTCTAAACTGGACACCCTGGGAGGTCCCCAGTGAACCTCTAAACCGGTACCAGGTCGGGAGGGCCCAGTGGGACCTCTTCTAAAACCGGACACCCCCGGGAGGTTCCCCAGTGAAACCTCTCTAAACGGACACCCTGGGAGGTCCCCAGTGAACCTTCTCTAAACTGGACACCCTGGGAGGTCCCCAGTGGAACCTCTCTAAACCGGACACCCTGGGAGGTCCCCAGTGAACCTCTCTAAACCGGACACTGGGAGGGTCCAGTGGAACCATCTAAACCGGACCCTGGGAGGTCCCCAGTGAAACTCTCTAAACCGGAACCCCTGGGAGGTCCCCAGTGGAACCTCTCTAAACCGGACACCCTGGGAGGTCCCCAGTGGAACTCTCTAAACCGGACACCCTGGGAGGTCCCCAGTGAACTCTCTAAACCGGACACCCTGGGAGGTCCCCAGTGGAACCTCTCTAAACCGGACACCCTGGGAGGTCCCCAGTGGAACTCTCTAAACTGGACACCCTGGGAGGTCCCCAGTGGAACCTCTCTAAATGGACCTGGGCTCCCCCGTTGCATCTCTTCCGGACACCCTGGGAGGTCCCCAGTGGAACTAAAGTGAACCCTCTCTAAACAGACACCCTGGGAGATCCCCAGTGTGGACAACCCTCCCTCTCTAAACCAGACACCCTGGGAGGTCCCCCGTGGAACATCTCTAAACCGGACACCCTGGGAGGTCCCCAGTGAAACCTCTCTAAACCGGACACCCTGGGAGGTCCCCAGTGAAACCTCTCTAAACCGGACACCCTGGCAGGTTCCCAGTGGAACCTCTCTAAACTGGACACCCTGGGAGGTCCCCAGTGAAACCTCTCTAAACCGGACACCCTGGGAGGTCCCCAGTGGAACCTCTCTAAACCGGACACCCTGGGAGGTCCCCAGTGAAACCTCTCTAAACGTTTAGAGAGGTTTCACTGTAAATCAGGCATTTGACTATTCTGAGGCATGTTTGCGTGCTTTGAAATCAAGAACATACCGTCTCGTCTGAGCTAAATGACCAAGAAACCGATCACAGTAAAGGGTTTAGATGTTTCCTCGGTGTCTGGTTTAGAGAGGTTTCACTGTATGATGTATCAAGAGGAAATGGCCAAGTGACTGTTGCTGTGGTGTGGACTTGGCACCAGGTCGGGTTCTAATTTCAGAGCTGAATATATTTTCTTTTCGATGTAAATATTCCATTCTGATTTTGGGATTTCCCCCCAATGCAGCAGGTTATATACGGGATCGAACCTGTTGGTCCGGCCTTAAATAACCTTATATGTTGATAGGTCGTTAAACACCAATAAATCAAATAAATCCGTGGTGTACGGTTTAGAGTAGCTCCACTGTACGATGTATCAAGATGGCTGTGGTACGGTTTGTCAGATAGAGTATGTTCATCAGGGGGCCGTTTCACTAAACTTCATACGACTAAAATGTTCGTAAGTGGAAAATTATGATAGTCTGTAAATTACACATTAACAGTGTTTTCTTGTAAACAATTATTGGATTTACATTTATTGAGCATAGGCTGCATAGGCCAGCATAGGTCTGAAATGTCCAGACGATCCTAAATTTGCACGAAGTTTAGTGAAATGTACCCCAGGACCCTGGATTATAATGTAGGCCATGATCTGACAAAACGGGACTTATCTCCTTACTCACCAGTGTAGTACCTGATCGTCTGATTGCTTGTACTGTACATACAGCATCTCTCAAACGATATGAGATTTATGAAACAAATTTATGCATTGAGCCGCTGGTAAGGTGCATAAAATTGGGGACAAATGTTCGCTTGATGGTTGTTTAACCTTTTGAACCCGACAACCCGTTGTATTAACGGGGTTTGCAAACAGTGCAGATCCAGATGAGCCGGCTCGTAACGAGCCGTCTCATCAGGTTCTGCACTTTTTGCAAGTATTCTTTTTATATGTTTTCACATCCCATTTTCGTAAATGGACTAGTCTGAAAAGCATTTTGTGACTGGTGGACTGGTTGCAAAATTAACATATCAAAGTCCATTCCAGTTACATAGGGTGAAAGGGTTAAAATTCATTGATCAAATAGTGAACAGTGTAAACCCTGATATGGCTGCTCTGGTGATCAGGCTGGTCTTACTCTGCACTGTTCACACGGTTGGTAATGCCCGGATTTGTCAGATCTTGGTCAATATATTGTTATCGTAGATTGTTCTAACTAACACCGTTTGGTTGGCTGATCTGAGCTGTGCTCAGGCTTAGCCAAGAAAATGTTTGTTTTGTGTTAAGATTCTGTTGGTGTTGCTCAGAAAAACTATTCTAATCATGGGACATGGGACTCCATATGAGAAACGCCGTGTGATTTTGTACCTTCAGACATCTGCGTAATTTCTTGAAATATGTTTACAAAATTTACAATATTTTCCTTGAATGGCGTCAAAAATTTGCCAAATTTTCAGAGTACATGCTGTCAACTTTTGACTTTATTTATGAAAAATATTGTAAATTTTGTAAACATATTTAATGAAATTACGCAGATGTCCGAAGGTACAAAATCACATGGCATGTCTCAAATTAGCCTCGGGATTGGCAGATGGTCTCCTGGTAACGAGAAATACAATCGGACCCTGTTTTTGGCGGGAAAAGAATATTCTCGTCTGCTGTTTTTCCTACTGTATCTGTGTTATTAATTAGCAACAATATGTTTTGATAGTACATGAGAATCCTCTCCAAAGGAGACGATTACCATGCACAATCAAAACATGTTTTTTGTTATCGAGAAACATAGAAGATATTGCAGCAGACGACAAAGTGGGAGGTTATGGTTATATTAATGATGAATCCATCCTTAAGGATTCATATGCTAATGGTGAATCCTATTGGGTTTCACATCTGGGGCCAAGTGATCCACTGTAGTCAGGGTGTCTGGCACCGGATTAAAACAGCGGCATTCAGTGCTGAAAGTTTTTATCGTATTTTCAATGCTGAATGTACAGTACCTGCACTACAGGTGAATTCTCGTCTGTATATGACATTGGTGTTGAACAGATGTTAAACCCCATTCAATAAATCAATCCCCCATACAGATACATTCCCGTCTGTATATGACATTTCTGTTGGACAGACGTTAAAACCCAAATCAATCAATTAATCAATCAATCGGCCCCATGCCCAACCCTCTGCTTTTCGGAGTCCCAATATATGTATGTACTCAGATTCCTAGAATTGCTGTACATTTAACTTAACCCTTAGACCGCTACACACAACAATTGTCGTCTGCTGTGCTTTGATATATTGCCTTATTTCTCAATAAAAACATGGTTTGACAGCACCTCAGAATCATTTCCAACGGAAATGATTCTGAAGTACTGTCAAAGCATGTTGTAAATTATTCTAAAGTACTGTCAAAGCATGTTTTTGATGATAAAAATGGAAAATAGAACAGCAGACGACAAAACATTAAGATGGCGGTGTAAGGGTTAACAAAGTGTTCAAAGTATAAATACCTTTATTGACTGACTGTTCTATAGTCTATATCACTATTATATTGATTGTTTACTTTTGTTGATGCTTTGTATACAAAGCACGGGGGGTGGGTGGGGGAGGATGTGCAGATGTGACATTTATAACTAGCATATACCCTGATTATACTGACATATCCCAGATTATACTGAAATACCCACATTCTGAAGTACATATATTTTTTCTCAATGTAAATATTCCATTCTGATTTTTGGATTTTTCTTCCAATGAAACCGGTTATAACGAGCTTGAACCTGTTGGCCTGGCCTTAAATGACCTTAGCTGTTGATAGGCCGTTAAACACCAATAAACAAACACAACCCACAGCATATGTATTTAGACTGTATTGGCAAACAAGAACTAGTATGTACATAATAAGTTATTTGGATTGGATTGAAAGTGAAAACTTACTGTTACATGACTGCCATTGTTTGACACCGCTCACAGCCATTTTCAAATGTACATCACGTGCTGTTTGACCATAGCTGTAGACAATGCTCATTCCGGGCCAAGCCACTACCTACGTAATGCATGTGTCTTATGATGTTACTAGAACGTGCCATTACGTCACCAGACCAGTTCACAACGGTCGCACGGAAATTTTGAAATTGATGTGGCTGCATCACGCGACGTGTACTGCGGCCCCGGAATATGTATGTAAGTCAGCTGTTTGAATGGAGCACATTATCAAAGTTCTGAATGTACTGCATAAATGCTCAAATTGTGTGATATTTCTGGGGGAAATGTAACAATAACGTGCGACCATGTCCAGCTGTGGCTAAACGTTTGCCGTGGCACTCGGGAACTGTTTGAACCCGCAGGAGTTCCCTCGTGCCACTGCAAACGTTTACCGATGGCTAGACATTGTCGAACCTTCTTGTGCTGTTTATTAATGTCACTCCCGTAGTTCTCTCGCCTCGCTCTCTCTGTGTTCACGTATATTTGATTGATTATCATGTGCATGTATATAGACTATTGTTATATCATCGCTTTTTTGCTAATATACATAGGGCTTTTTGGTGTATTATATTTCTAGGTATACTAGACATGTAGGGTATCATAGGGGCCCCACGAGGGGCCTGGGTGGCATCAGCCAAGTCGTGACAGCATCTCTCTGAAACTAATTAACCCTTGCACCCCTAAGTAACTGGAATGGATTTTTATATGTTAATTTCCGACCACTCCAACTGCCACAAAATGATTTTCAGACGAGTCCATTTATGAAAAGGGGGTGTTTTTTGTTCTCAAAAATGTGAAAATTACTTGCAAAAAGTGCAGATCCTGATGAGATGGCTCGTCACGAGCCGTCTCATCTGGATCTACACTATTTGCCAATACCACTATACAGGCCTGTAGTGTTGAAAGGGTTAATAAGGATAAGTAATTGGCTGAGACAAAATTGGCTTACTGAACTGGCGAGCTGTGTCACCATAAACTGGTCTGTATCTGTGCAGTCTGTCGAGACTCGCACTGTTTTCTACAAAGACCCCATTAACCCGGCCTAAAATACCCATAGGTGTTGACAGGCCGTTAAACAACATTAAATCAAATCAAATCGATAAAGGAAACATGCTAAATTGAAGGAATCATTGGGGTACAGGGACTGACCCCCGCTCATAGAGTTAGCCTTCTTCTTCCACCGACCCCCTTTAAATTGTTTTGCCCATCACAACAGGTGAAATATGGGATTCGACCCCATAACCCGGCATATAATGACCGTAGCTGTTGACAGGCCATTAAACACCATTAAATAATGTTTTGCAAAGTATTCAGGTGTATACGGCTTGCTTATCAGGAGCTACACTGGTCAACCCAATGTGGCAAGTCGTATATCACAACCCAGACATGTAAGCTGATCTGGTGCTATGCTGGTTGTCCCATGTTGCCCATGTTGTCACGGCGATTCACTTGTATATTAGTGTTTACTACACCAACTTGTTTATTACACCGACTAAATCATTTAAACTTTATTTTCTTTCATCTGGGCTGCAATCTGATCAACAACTTATTAACTTTGCGACCAGTGTAGACCCGGATCAGCCTGCACATTCGCGCAGTCTGATCAGGGTCTGCACTGTTCACCATTCAGGCAATGGAACATCAGATATGCATCCATAAAACAACGCAAATTGCCATCGGGATAAGTATGTTTGTTGATGGATCTACATTGGTCGTGGGAATGAAACCAACACGGGTTGGTCAAATCGCGGTCCATATATGAGATAAGGCATGTGATTTTGTACCCAAGATCTGCAGATAAAATATTTACCAAATTTATGATATTTTCTGTAGATGAAATCGATGGTTGACAAAATTTGCATTTGCTATGAAAATTTTGTCAACTCTTATGTCATTTACAGAAAATAGCACATCGTCTTGCGTAAAAAATCAAATGGCTTGTCTCATTGTGTCTAATCCCCCGTTTCCTGTACATTGAACCCTGGGGTTGTCGTTCAGGAGTTGGCACATTCATTTGTTCAATTCTACCATTCCACGTGACATAATCATGTCCTATATCTGTCTCCCTCGGTCGTCATTGTGTCGTGTCAACTCTCGCACTCAGCAGGTCAAAAGATTTCATCACTCTGACATGAAAAATACCATACTAGTGTTTGGACTCTTCCATTAACCCTTAGGAGCGGGAAACGTAAATAGTCGTCTGCTGTCGTTTTACATTTTATCTTCTTTCTCAATAAAAACATGGTTTGACAGCACTTTAGAATCATTTCCATTTGAAATGATTCTAAAGCGATGTCAAAACATGTTCTTGATGATTAAAATGCAAAATAGAACACAAACAGCTGATGACAAAATTTAATTCAGCAGTTTAAGGATCGATATACCAATCTTATAATATGTTAACTAACTTCGAAACTCATGAGTAACTTCCCTTTTCTCAATGGTGAATCTTAATAGGATTCACACATGGGACTATTAGCCCTTAGACCGCTACTCACAACAATTGTCGTCTGCTGTTGCTTTTATATCTTGCCTTATTTCTCAATAAAAACATGTTTTGACAGCACTTCAGAATCATTTCCAATGGAAATGATTCTGAAGAGCTGTCGAAGCATGTTGAAAATTATTCTAAAGTGCTGTCAAAGCATCTTTTTGATGATAAAAATGGAAAATAGAAAATAAACAGCAGACAACAACAAAATTAAGACATTGGTCTAAGGGTCAACCGTTTCACCCCATAGTAACTGGAATGGATTTTGATGTGTTATATTTCCGACCAATCCAGTCGTCATAAAATGATTTTCAGACTAGTCCATTTAGGCCAGTTTTTTTTTATTTGTTGGTTTACGGGATTTTTTTTTCGCGAGATCGGGTCGGTCGGTCGGAAAAAAATAAAAATAAAAAAAAGTTTTTTCAATTTTTTTATTCTTTTTGGCACAGGGTTGGGTCGGTCGGGGAAATAAAAAAAAAAGAAAAAAAGTGTCGAACGCGGATGCCACCGGCGGCATATTGAAGAAAGTGACAAACGGGTGAACCTAAAGTGTTAAGTCAAAGGGTGAAGGTCATATGTAGTATGGCAAGGCAGGTGTAGCATACATGCAAATGAATGAAGTATGGAAATATTGAAGCAGTTAAGCAACTTATGTAGATGCTATGGCCAGTTTGAGAAACTGTGACAAACTGGTTAACCGAAATTGCTAAGTCCTTTCAGCAGCCCTGTGAAGGTCAAAAGGTCAAGGTAATATAAAGTATGACAAGGCAGGTATAGCACACATACCAATGAATGATGTGTTGAAATATTGAAGAACTTGAGCAACTTCTGTAGAAGATATGGCCGGTTTGAGAAACTGTTACGCAGTGGTTAACCGAACGTGTGACGGACAGACGGACGGTCCGAACACCATAAAAATCACATTTTTAAGGCACATGGTTGGGTCGGTTCACCTTTTTAAGGCTCATGGTTGGGTCGGTTTGTGGTCGGTAAAAAACAAAAAGGCCAGTGATTGTGATAGAGTGAAACTTGTGTTAACCGGCATCGTCTCGGACCAAGAGTTTGTCGGTTAACGTAGGGAGTCGGTTCAGCAAGTTTCTTTATATTCTACATAGCAACTCAGTTTCATATTCACATACTGTTGAATGTTGATCACTGTGAATGGGTTGCGTAATGCGTACATATTAATACCGTATCTGGTATAATTAAATACAAGACAACGAAGCGGCGATATAGTTGAAACGAATATCAGTGTGGGTGGCACGAGTGTGGATTTTTGGCAGGGCGGTAGAGGACCCTAGGAAGAACGCATACATGAAATATGAAGCACATCGCAGCAAGAAAACAGAAAATATAGGCCATTTACCCGAGCGTTAAGGTTTTGAATTTGTGCATTCAATCTGAAACGGAGATATATCAAATCATATTGAAGATATATCAAATCATATCGAATCGTCCATTCGCAGGTTGTTGTTGTTGTCGCTGCTTTTTCTCGGCACAGCAAAAAAAAAAATTTTTTTTTTTTTTTTTTTTTTTTTTTTTTTTTTTTTTGGATCGGAGGTAGTAAAAAAAATCAAAAATAAAATCGGAAATTAAAATTTTTATTTTTTTCCACATTGTCAAAAAATCGGGTCGGCAGATCTGTAAACCAACTAATAAAAAAAAACTGGCCTTATGAAAAGGGAGATATTTTTGTTCTGTGTGTGGCAGGTGGGAGCATGCGATGGGTAATTTAACGATCGGGGTTCTTCCTTAATACCGGAATCCCGACCAGAGACCTGGTTTTACCCTCATGTACGTCGTTGGCATTCTTGTATGTGACAGTTGAATCTGGTTGTACCCTTTGTGCAAGTATTACGATTATTCGTTATCTTATTACTTTTAGGGGAAGTGGCGCTGGTGTGGTATGGACCTGGCACCAGGTCAGGTTATTCTAATTTCAGGGCTGAATTTTTTTTTTATGTAAATATTCCGTCAAAAATATTCCCCCCCCCCCTCCCCCCCCCCCAATGCAGCAGGTTAAATACGGGATCGAACCCGTTGGCCCAGTCTTAAATGACCTTAGTTGTTCTGGCTCATCTGGATCTACACTATTTGCCAATACCACTATACAGGTCTGTTGTGTTGAAAGGGTTAAAAGGATGCCTGGCACCAGATCATGTGTCTTTCAGTGCTTAAAATTTTTATTGTAATTCCGTACGATATTCTCCCCATACAGGTGCATTGCCATCTGTATATGATCTTTCTGTTGAACGGATTTAAAATCTCAATCAGTCAATGAATTGTCCTTGTATATATTGGCTTCAATATCTTTTTCTTGCCTTCATGTTTTTTTCTATCATTCCTCAAGTTTGTCAGTTTTATTCATGTGTTTATATACAATATATTTATTACCGTATACCGTACACAGACTATTTTTCTGATGTTGTAGCGTTTGTGACGCGACTAGCTGTAGCCAATTTCATCAACATTGCAAAGTATACTTATCTAGCAAAGTATACTTTGAGGGAGTAATCATTTATTTTTCCAGAAATGCATTATTTCATATAGAACTAACGACTTCATATATTTGATAAATTAAAAGTATGCAGAATTATTGTACTGAATTTATTACATTATCACAGCCAAAATGTATGGCTGTGATAATGTAATAAATTCAGTATAATAAAAATTAATAAATTTATCCTTAAATTGAAAATTTCTCCCTCAAAGTATAGTTTGCTAGACAAGTATACTTTGCAATTTTGGTGAAATAGGCTACTGGTCTATTGATTAATAGACTAGTAATCTAAAGGTTGGAAGTTATATTTATTGATCTAGCTTGAATTACGGACCGTGCCCAACCCTTTCACCCCTAAATATATAACATGTTAATTTTGTACTATTCTATTCAACCGTATGGGTTGCAGGTGGGAGCATGCGATGTGTAATTTAACAATCGGGCTTCATCATTACCGGTATCCCGAACGGAGACCTGGTTTGGCCCTCAGGTACGTTTTTGGCATTCTTTTATGTGAGGGTTAAATCTGGTTATACCCCTTGTATGAGTAATCCTATTACTTTTAGGGGAATGGGCTAAGTGACTTTGGTGTGGTATGGATCTGGCACCAGGTCAGGTTATTCTAATTTCAGAGCTGAATATATATTTATATTGATGTAAATGTTCATGTTCTGATTTTGGGATTTTCTCCGATGCTTCAGGTTACATGCGGGTTCGAACCTGTTGGCACGGCTTTAAATGACCTTAGCTGTTGGTAGGCCGTTAAACAACAATGCATCAAATTTATTCAACCAGAATGACGGAAAGTGAGGGCCAAATGTGACCAGCGACGTTCCAGATCAGACTGATCTGGGATGACTGGTCGCATGTGTCATAATGTACCTTCTCTGTCGAAAGCCAATGTCCCGGTTAACAATTTAAATTAGTTAGAATTATAATCTTTTTCATTGAACCAAACACGTAATAGTTTACATTGTGTTGTTCATTAACCATTTCCGCCAGTCGTGATGCTAGTAAGTAGCCTTTCTAACATGCCTTTTCTTCTACAATAATTATTATCTTGATACCCATTACACAAAGTTGACAATTTTTGAGCTGGCTCCTCTGATGTTGATCTCTCTACTGTTATGTGGTTTCTGGTGAGCCCATTAACACAAGTACATGTACACAGTGTTTATGGACAGTTTGTGAAAGCCAGTTTCTAAATATAACATATATAAATGATAAGTCAATTAAGTCACATTTTGCAATATTTTCAAACAAGTTTGTGCCCCGTGCAGGCACCAGGGCGGGATCAACTGATCCTGAGAATAGTGCTGCAGTAGCCATTGCTTGTCGTAAAAGGCGACTAAACTGGCTTAACGATTGGGTTCATACTTTCCGGAACCCACTATACCGGATTTGGCCCTCATGTACATTTTTGGCTTTCTTGTATGTGAGAGTTGAGTCGGGCTATACCCCATATATAAAAGTAAGATTAGCGCTAATCCTATTACTTTTAGGGGATGGGATAAATGATGCTGGTGTGGCGAGGGCCTGGCACCAGATCAGGTTGTTCTAATTTCAGGACTGAATATATATTTTGATTGTAAATATTGAGTTCTGAAGTTGGGATTTACCCCCCTTGGACAGGTGGATACGGGACTCGACCCCGTTGACCCGTCTGCGTGTAGACTCCCTGAGGCTTGTACCTCTATGTCAGAAAAGCGGACGTTAAACCCTATTCACTCACTCACTCACTCAAACAAGTTTGTAACATTAGCACTTGGCAACGGCGTGGGAGTGGGGCTCAGGTCTCTGTCAACAGGGGGCCGTTTCACTAAACTTTGTACGACTAAAATATTCGTAAGCGCAAATTTAGGATTGTCTGGAAATTTCAATTAATGGATTTACATTTATTGAGCATAGGCTGCATGCAGCCTATGCTCAATAAATGTAAATCCAATACATGTTACAAGAAATAATTGTGAATGTGAAATTTACAGGCTATCATAATTTTGCACTTACAGACATTTTAGTGGTACAAAGTTTAGTGAAACGGCCCCCAGGTTCGGTCGCCAGGTGATACCATGTCGCAGGTGCTGACTATCACGACACAAGATTACATTTAATCTATGTACGTGCTATCGCATTCTGTTAATGTGGACGTTTGTTAGTTCCTTTGTTTTTGAAACTGAATTTAGGATCGTCTCATCTCACTCTACACATATTACATGCAATTGTAATATTTAAATATTATTGTTTTATATCTGATGTATCATATTATTAATTGTGACTGAGGAAATACGGACTCCGGCTTTTATGACCAGTGTACTCTCTGATCAGTGTTTGTGCACTGATTGCCCATTAATGTAAGGATCAGTGTTTCTGCACCGATTGCCATCCAATCTGTCAAATACATGTCGTGCGTGCTTCTGATGAACTACGTTGATCCTTATCAGGCTTCTACAGTGCTACCACCGCTCAGGAGCTGGACTGGTGACCAATGCCATAAGTCCTATTTTCTCCAATCACAGCCACATATAGTAATCGGCACATGTGTCGCGCCTAGATGTAACGTTGGGCCTTCCAACCCGGACAGTGTGTGCATCCGTGCTACATGACCAGGGTCTACACTGATCAAACAGTGTAGAAGCTGATCACACGGCATGGAGGTACGTTGGAAATGTCAACGTATAGGCTGCATGCTGTTAAGTAGACCTTAGAAAAACTTAAGTGCTACACTATACAAAAATGTGCTATTAATTTATACACCGTGAACTGTATTGGAACTTGTCCATTTGTATCTTAAATGTAGCGATGCTGGTTTAAATATTCTGTAGACTCACAAGTGCTACTCTGTGCCGACGTAAAATGTTTCACGTCGAAATAGGCGCCAGATTCCTTACAAATTCCCATTCAGTTAACCCTTACTACGCTGAATTAAATGTCGGTTTCTGGAAATGTTTTATTTTCAATATTTCTCGACAAATCCTGGTTTTGACAGCACATGAGAATGGAGTGGAGACGATTCTCATGTGCTGTAAAAACCAGGTTTTTGTTAAGAATTAAAGCAAAAATGAAAAACAGCAGACGGCAATTTCCGTAGGAAGGGTTAATTCAGAAGATACTGCATATAAACAATTTTTCGTTTAGTAACCGGCACAAGAAATTTGCGCTGGTTACTAGACGAAAAATGTGTTTATGCGATCTCAAGAGCCGAGTGGCATTTCATCAGGAAACCGGTGCATTCTTTGACGTGAAACATTTTGCAGCGCAGATTGCAGCACTAATGAGAATGAGATACATTCACTGTCTGTTTACTCGTTTGTATGTCTATTACTTATAATGCATTAATTTACTATCTGTTTATAAATGTTTGTACCACTAAATTATAAATCGGAATATAAATGGTTCCCTGCTAACGAGTCTTGGCATTTGTTACCAGTGATGTTGAAAATCAGCTTTAAGCTTTCTTCCCAGTACGTATTTATCATCATATGGAGACGAGAGGAGGCGGTAGGGTATGTTGTCAACTCATTGACGGGTTCCACATGGTAGGGCCATACCATTGTTTTTTTCTGTTGACCGTCCACCCAGATGGCCAAAACCTACTTCGTATCCGGTTAAAACAAACAAGGCCTTGAAAAAAAAAAACTGACTAAATTTATGTTAAAAACTTTTCCTCAACCATGTGCAGAAGTTTTTAACATACAATGTACATTTAAATTGCCGCCAAATATGAAAAAGCACTCTTATTAAGTGTAAATTCATGAGCATATTTATAACTGACAAGTCCCAAATCAATTTTCATATTACTTCACCGGTAATTAGTGTAAAATAGCATATTTTTTGTTTTACAGTTTGTTTTTGTCACAGAACCACTCTCAAAACGTGGACGCTTAACAAACAAAAAACTTGGTGTGGCCTAATGCATATCGCCTCCCTCAGTCCGTCCGTGTATTGCCAAGCATGTTTCTCGAACGTAAATGTATAAATGTTTTATAGCATGTCTGTGTTTGTTGTAATCCATGTACGTCCAATCCCAGCTATGTTGTAGATGGAGAGCCCACCTGGGGGCCGTTTCACTTAACTTCGTACAACTAAAATGTTTGTAAGTGCAAATTTATGATCGTCTGGAGTGGGTGGTGGTCGGGCGTACGAGACGGCGTAAATTAACGGAGATGTTCCTCCTTATAGGAATCACGATTTGCCTGGTTTGGCCCTGAGGTACGTTTTTATCTTTGGCTCTTTTGTTACCTGGGAGTTGAATTGGGTTATTGTCCATTATAAAAGTAGTAAGATTATTACTGATGCTACTGCTTTTGGGAGGGGCCAAGTGATTCTGGTGTGGCGAGAACCTGGCATCAGATCAGGATTATTCTGATTTCAGGGCTGAATATAGTTTTGTTATCGTAAATATTCAGTTCTGATTTTGGGATTTTCCCCCCATTTGTACATGTACTTGTACAGGTAATATATGGGATTTAGTACTAAACATTGACCCAGCCTTAAATGACCTTCGCTGTTGATAGGCCGTTAAACCCCAAACAAACAAACAAACAAACAAACAAACAAACAAACAAATGATCGTCTGGAAATGTCAATTGATGGATTTACATTTATTGAGCATGGGCCGCATATGCAGCCTATGCTCAATAAATGTAAATCCAATAATTGTTTACAAGAAAATGTGACATTTACAGTCTAACATAAGTTTGCACTTACAAACATTTTAGTCGTACGCAGTGGAGTGAAACCGGCCCCAGTATTGTGGATAGAGGCCAATCTTGGCTCAGTAATTTAACCTTGGACATGCGAATCACATGGTTTGGCCATATAACAAAATATGGATGGTGATAAACAAGCATATGGTGTTGGGATATACAGTGAAACCTCTCCGGCTTAGAGAGGTTTCACTGTAAATCAGGCATTTGATCAAGCTGCTATGCAATCACAAACGGACATTATCACCCAAGATAAATGACAAGGAAACTCATCAAAAATAAGATCACAGCTGTTTTCTTGGTGTCTGGTTTAGAGGTTCCAATGTACGACACAACTCTGGTTGCAGAGATACAAATACAATGTATAGAGAATAGCAGGTTAGTGCTGTGAATGGGGAAAATATCTGGCAAGGCTTAGGAAACGGGATGGGCGAGGCTCTGCACTATTAAACCTACTATTCTATTTATCTCGTCAACACCCTACAAATAGCTTTAAAATGCAAAAAAAAACCAGCTGCATCCTCAAAATTGGAGAATCACCTAGTGTGACAACCGCACATATTCATACGCAGTAATAAGGGCGTATTGACGGGATATCAAAAATGTTTCACGGCACATACACAGTATTGAACGGAGAAAATAAACTTTACTGCAGATTTGGATACGCTGACAGAATAATGTCAACGTGATCTCCACTTTCTACAAGTGAGCTCAACAAATAGGAACTTGTTGAGGTCTTGACCACTAGCTCACTGTAGATGGATTGATTGATTGATCAACAACAAGGTCATATACAGACGGCTTGTGCAAGGCCATATGAGACAAGCAATGTGATTTTGTACCTAAGCATATGTGCGACATCTCATGAAATAGTGCGCAATAGAATTCGCATTTGCTCTGAAAATTTCATCAAACTTAAGATGTTTTGTTTGTTGGGGTTTAACGGCCTATCGACAGCTAAGGTAATTTAAGGCCGTGTCAATGGGTTTAGTACTAAATACCATCCGAATAAACCCGATCTGATGCCAGGTCCTCGCCACACCAGAATCACTTGGCAGCCTCCCAAAACCAGTATGATCAGTAAAAATCTTGCTACTTTCATAATTGGCAATAACCCAATTCAACTCCCAGGTAACAAAAGAGCCAAAGACAAACAAAACGTACCATGAGGACCAAACCAGGCAAATCACGAGTCCTATAAGGAGGAATAACTACCGTTAATTTACGCTGTCGCATTCGCCGACTAACCACCCGCCAACTTAAGATGTCATTCACAGAAAATATCACAGTTTGTGTAAATCGCACTTCTTGGGTACAAAATCACATGGCTCGTCTCGTATATAGACGGGTTATACATGTGCAACCCACATTGAAGAAACAAAACAATAAAGCACTTCACCAAATATTTAATTGCAAAATACAAAGTGTATGTATACAGATATACGTTTAACATTGCCACAACAGCGACAATTAATTGTGTGAAGATACCAGGGGCCCATTTCACTAAACTTCGTATGACTAAAATGTTCACAAGTGCACATTTAGGATGGTCTGGAAATTCCAATTTATGGATTTTACATTTATTGAGCATAGGCTGCATATGCAGCCTACGCTCAATAAATGTAAATCCAATAATTGTTTACAAGAAAACGTTATTAATGTGGAATTTACAGACTATCATAATTTTGCACTTACAAACATTTTAGTCGAATAAAGTTCAGTGAAACGGGCCCCAGAATTGATAGGCCTTTAAGGCTGGAACAGGTAAAATTCAAAAAGCCCTGTATCTAGGAAATGGGCCAGTAATAACATAGAACATTATGTGACGCTGACCAGAACCACTTACACTAAACTACGTACTGCCCTATAAACAATGTTGTTTCCCCACGACTTACTGGACACAATGGCCGTCATGGTGGATTTGTTTGTTGGGGTTTAACGGCCTATGAACAGCTAAGGTCATTTAAGGTCGGGTCAATGTTGCATGTACAAGTACATGTACAAATGGGGGGAAAAATCCCCAAATCAGAACTGATTACTTACAATAAAAAAAATAATATATTCAGCCCTGAAATCAGAATAATCCTGATCTGATGCCAGGTCCTCGCCACACCAGAATCACTTGGCCCCCTCCCGAAAGCAGTAGGATCAGTAATAATCTTACTACTTTTATAATGGGCAATAACCCAATTCAACTCTCAGGTAACAAAAGAGCCAAAGATAAAAAACGTACTTGAGGGCTAAACCAGGCAAATCGTGATTCCTATAAGCAGGAATCCCTACCGTTAATTTACGCCGCTGCGTTCGCCTGACCAAACACCCACCCCGACATGGTGGAATTCACACGGAATGTCAGTGAAGAATACGATGCAATACTTGACATTATTTTCGCTATTTTTCTATTTAAAAGTATACGTTGTGACCAATTATTTGATCCGCAAATATGTCCAGTTAGAGAAATGGGTCTATTTGTGGCCGTGACTGGAGAAATGGCGCTTCTGGACGTACGGCCAGTGTAGCTCCTGGTCAAATAGCACACTCCGGTAGCCTGATAGCGATTTATATTGCTTTTTAGAAGCGTTTCATTGATGGAATGGCGAACAGTGCAGATCCCGATCAGACTGCGAATGCAGTCTGATCTGGATCTACACTGTTCGCAAAGACTATAAGCCCGATTTCCCCAGTCACATTTGTGTCGACTACTTTCAACCACATTAGATACAAATCAAATGTATACGAAACAGACGTTACAGTTTAATGTATTCAGTTCCAGTTTCTAATATTTGATTTGGCATAAAATCCACATATTTATTTATGCAAACTTCTACATGTTTACAAGAACTGTATACAAGAAATCAACCTTGATTGTACGGATGTGTTGCAAATTGTTTGTTTGGTTTAACGGCCTATCAACAATTAAGGTCATTTAAGGCCGGGTCAATGGGTTTAGTACTAAATCCCATATATTGCCTGTAAAATTACATGTACAAAATAGGGGGAAAATCCCAAAATCAATGTTGCAAATTAATCTTGCTAAAACTTACTAGACATGCAGGGTTTGTGCGTTGACTGGCTGATCCCGAGTAGAGTTGATTTATTGGTGTTTAACGGCCTATAAACAGCTAAGGTCATTTAAGGCCGGGTCAACGGGTTCGATCCAGTATATAACCTGCTTCATTGGAGGGAAAATCTAAATCGAAATCAACCAACCTGCTATATTTGAAGAATGAGAACAGAGTAGATACTCGACGATAAATCGACCAGTAAAATAGCTCAGAAAAGCCGTGTTAATCTTATTATTTTAGAGAGTTATTGTTTAGCCCTGGTCGGGTTTGATCTGAATAACGTATCAGTAACATACACGTACACAGCTGACTTTTATAAACACTGTAGGCTGCCCATGGACACATGTGGCTGTGACTGGAGAAATGGGGCTTATCGGTTTTGCGACCAGTGTAGATCCAGATCAGCCTGTGCATCTGGGGGCCGTTTCACTAAACTTCTTGCGACTAAAATGTTCGTAAGTGCAAATTTAGGATCGTCTGGAAATATCAATTGATGGATTTACATGTATCGAGCATAGGCTGCATATGCAGCATACGCTCAATAAATGTAAATCCAATAATTGTTTACAAGAAAACATTGTTAATGTGAAATTTACAGACTATGATAACTTTGCACTTGCGAACATTTTAGTCGTACAAAGTTTAGTGAAACGGCCCCCAGCTCAGGGTGAGCACTGTCCGCCATTGAACAATGAAGCACCCGCCATACGTGTATCTAACACGCAATAGAGATCATTATCAGCCAACACGAGTGTGCTATTTGATTAGGAGCTACACTGCGTCACAAATCCTGTAAGCCCAATTTCTCCAGTCTCCAGCGGTAAATATCTCGGCTGTATTGTGGTCAGCGGGCAGCCCATTACCAACAGGTTAGCTACGACTATGGGCTTTTTTTTTGGCCTATCACACGAGCCCGTGGCAATAATATTGACTATCACAACATCACACATTTTCCTAACAGCTAACAGATGGGCCGCTCACTAGAAAAGAGAACCTTACGACGACGATACAGAAGCCCACGAGTGTAGACACTGATCAGCCACATAGACATGCAGGCTGGTCTGGGTATACATCGACGTTACAGAATAGCGAAGCCCCAGATCAGTCCACGAGTATGTACACACTGATCAGGTAACACCGATGCGCAGGCTCATCTGTGTTTGTACACTGGTCACAAAAGTCCAGTTTGTCAATGTGTTCGACATTGATGATCACCGTCGTAAGGTATTTTCTATATGCAGCATCGATACACATAAAAACATCCTATATACAATCTCCCAGTAGACCTAGCTCCCACTATAAGCATGCATCAGGCAGGTGGCCGCAAAAGTGTATGTTGTTACCATTCAGTTGACCGAGAAGGTTCAACTGAGTGGTAACAGCAAATACTTTTCATGAGAGATGGAAGTCGCGATGTTCTAAGATTCTGTAGATTTGATTTATTGGTGTTTAACGGCCTATCGACACGTCATTCAAGGCCGGACCAACGGGTTCGATCACGCATTTAACCTGCTGCATTGGGATTTCCAAATCCCAAGATCAGAATGGAATATATACATCGACAAAATATATAAATTCAGCCCTGAAATCAGAATAACCAGACCTGGTACCAGGTCCATACCACACCAGTCACTTGGCCCCTTCCCCTAAAATAGGATTACGAATAATCGTAATACTCACAAATGGGTATAACCAGATTCAGCTGTCACATACAAAATGCCAAAGACATATGTGAGGGCCAAACCAGGTCTCCAGACGGGATTCCGTTGAGGATGAATCCCGATCGTTAAATTACCCATCGCATACTCCATCCTGCCACCCACCAGATTTCGAGAAGATTCTGTAGAAACTTGTCCGAATGGAATACAGAATGACAGACACTCTGTGAGGGCCACGCCCACTTGTAATCGTCACTCCAACAACACATATACAGGCATGCACATGCACTCGCAACATCTATTCTATCAAATACACCAACAGCATTCACTAACACAAACACAGTCGGGCCATGATCAAACAATCCCGGGCATGTTTCATTGTAGACCCATGTAAACCCAGCCCAGCCTGCACATGCAGCGCTCCAGATAAGGTGCGTATTGGCGTATTTTACGCACTTAGTTTAGCAGAATACGCATGAATTGATTATCAAAAGTGGAAGTACAAAATACTCACAGCAATGTGAAAATACGCATTGATTTTAAAATTCAGTATTCAAAATACTGTAATCAAGTTGAAATTTACTTTAGTTCAGCTGCAAAATGCAAACAGTGTTTGCTTTTTTGTAATTTTTTATTTTATTATGATTTGTTCCCTATTTAATAAAGAACATCAATAATACATTTGTAAGTAAAATACGCATTGAATATGAAATCTGGGGGTACAATACTCTTTAGATACAAAACTTATCTGGAGCTCTGATATGCATGCAGAATGAGCTGGTACAGTGGACCAGTCAGTATATATCCAGCACACAATGTACCATACCACTGGTGTAGTTTTTTATATCAAGTTTATCGGGCAAGGCTAGGAAACGTGTAGGAATTCCGAGGCTTGCCGAGGAATTCCTACCGTTTCCGAGCCAAGCCTGATAAACTTGATATCAAAAGACAGTAGCCTGGTATTCTATTTATCAGCTAACGTTTTATGCTCGAAATGATCACAAATGACGTTGTTATCTATGGACAGACGCGGACTTGTTTACGTTGCGTCATTCAGTAACGTCACGCGACGTCAATTCCTGATACAACAATATGTTATCAGTAAGTATGTATTTGGTCAATACACGACAGGTTACCTGATAAATTGGGGTATCAGGGGGCCAGGAAATAAAAACGTGGCCAGAATTGACCAACCACACCCGTATATTTACAGTATGTACACCTCACGCCTCGCCTGTGGAGTTTCTGTCTATACAAAAGATATATCGGGATAAATATTTACACTCAACTCTCAATAGAAGTAAAATAATGTTTTGTATGGCGTTTCACGTCCCAGCAACAAACCGAACATGTGGTTGTGACTGTAGAAATGATGGTTATGGGATTTGTGACCAGTGTAGTTCATGTCCAAATAGCACACTCCTGTCTGTTTGTTTATTGTTGTTTAACGGCCTATCAACAGCTAAGGTCCTGTAAGGCCGGGCAAACGGGTTCAATCCCGTTTTAACCTGCTGCATTGGGGGGAAAATCCCAAATTCAGAACGGAATATTTACATCGAGAAAAAATATATTCAGCCCTCCTGTAGTATGATAACGATCTATATTCCTTGTTAGAAGCATGACTGGTGTTTCATTGATGGAATGGTGAACAGTGCAGATCCTGATCAGACTGTGCGGATGCACAGGCAGGCTGATCTGGATCTACATTGGTCACATAAACCAAAAGCCCCATTTCTCCAGTCACAGCCACACATGTTCTGCATGCGACTAATGGTAAAAATAAATGGTAAATGTGAGCATCGGCTCATTATATACAAAAACAACGTCAGTAACAAATGGACATGTGGCACAACACGCCCATCTGAGCGGTCACCGATATGTCAACCTATAGTTACAGATATTGTCGATATAGATATAGTTACATATATAGTTGAAACGACAATAACCCACTCCCACCTTTGGCACGAGAGGGCAAAATAAAATTATGGAATATGGCGCAAGGATCTCACAAAACTGGCTGTTCTTATTACATGTGCTGGCAAATGGGCCGATCACCGAGATAATGTACCTTTATAGGACATTTGTGACCAGTGTAGATCCAGATCAGACTGCATCCGCAGTCTGATCAGGATCGGCACTGTTCCCCAGATCCATCAATGAAACACCTGTCATGCTTCTAAAAGCACATTTGTGGCTGTGACTGGAGAAATGGGGCTTACGGGTTTTGCGACCAGTGTAGATCCAGATCAGACTGTGCATCCGCACAGTTTGATCAGGATCTGCACCGTTCACCATTCCATCAATCAACCACCTATCATGCTTCGGGGGCTACTCTGGTCACAAACAGCATTTGGTACCTGTCCTCAGCCCAGAGCTCCAGATAAGGTGCTATTGGCGTATTTTACGCACATATTTTAGCAGAATACGCATTACATGTAATTATCAAAAGTGGGAGTACAAAATATGCACAGCAATGTGAAAATACGCATTGATTTTCAAATTAAGTAGTTGAAAATTTACTTTAAATAGTTGAGCTGCAAAAATCAAACAGTGTTTGCTTTTTTGCAGCTCAAATAATTGAATTTTTAAATTTGTTACATCTTTTTTTTTTATCATTTGTTCCCTATTTAATAAGGATGAAAATCAAAAATACATTTGTAAAAGTACAATACACATTGAATTTGAAATACGGGGGTATAAAACTCTTTAGATACAAAACTTATCTGGAGCTCTGCTCAGCCAACATAATTATAGGTATAAATTATCTGCCTTACTTGTCACTTAAATGATGCAGTTAATTTATAGACTAATATTCCACTTACGGTTCGTTGAGCTAGCGGCAAACAGTGTAGACCCAAATCAGATTACAGGCTGGTCTGGGTATACACTGGCCAGACAAAGCAAGGCCACTTCTGTAAGATCTTGACTCACGTATATGGCAATGATTAAAGAGATCACGTCTCTGTAGTTTATTTGGTTGTACAATATATTAAAGAACAGCTATACTTAACTCGTCAGATTTGTACCACACAACAGGATGGGGAAAAAGGTGGGGACCACTAGACTGTTGTACAATAAACGCTTGTACAAAGTGGTTTACAATTCCAGAAAATAAAACACTAACGCAAATTTGACATTGGGCATGCCAATCACAGAGATTAAAAACATTAACATTGATTTTGGATGCACAAACCGGATGCAGTAGATTTAATTGGCAATTTACGCCAGTTCTACATTGGCAATACATGTTGTGTAAAATACAACAATTTGGCACACAAATTTATTTATTTATATAATGGTGTTTAACCCATTGCATGCGGAATAATTTATTTTTGTCATTTCTCAATGAAAGTATATGTTGCGACCACTCATTTGAACCGTCTCGGTGAGACGGTTCAAATGGTGGTCGCGACATATACTTCTAAGCAGATTTAAAGAAAATATTTATGGTTTTCCCCAATCAAAATGGTGTATCCTCAACATGAAATGGGTTAACAGCCTCTCAACAGCTAAGGTTAGACCGTGATAACATGGTTGAATCCCATATTTCCCATGAATACACTGTACATATGGAGGGGTAATTCCAAAATCAGAACCGAATATATATTCAGCCCTGAAATTAGAATAACCCAACCTGGTGTAAGATCCTCACCACACCAGAGTTACTTAATTGGCACACAAAAAACAACAACAACACTTTCGTGGTGTGATACAAACCTGACTATTTGGCAAACTCATTTGGTAGTGACATGATTAGAGACGTATGTACAAAATGGCAATAACGGAACAGGAAATCTTAACACAGCATGCAGTATCAGAGTTGGCCAACGACTTACACATTTTGCCAACAATAATTCTAATTTCGCAACATATCAGTCTGAACAGACTACTTTAGAATCATTTTGGCACAGAAATTCAATGTCAACCCTTTTCATGTGGAGGATACGACTTTTCGATTGAGGAAAATCATAAATATTTTTGTTAAATGTGCTTAGAAGTATATGTAGCGACCACCATTTGAACCGCCTCGTCGAGACGGTTCAAATGATTGGTCACAACATATACTTTCATAAATAACAAAAATAAAACATTAATGGGTTACGAGACAAGAATATAGTTACAAAATATACATCTCGTGTGTGGGCCAGTTAATGGTGGCAATATTAGACGAACACAATAGAACAAGTGGAATAAGGGGGCTAGTTAGCCCCCTTTTCTCACTGACCCCTTCAATTTCTAATATATATACTAATATATATACATATCTATATATATATATCTATCTATATACATCTATATATATATATATATATATATACTATTATTGGCTTGGCTTTCAGTGAACTCACCATATATAAGTAGGCAAATGTTTTAGCAATAACTCCATGAACATTTGCCAACTTCGGACATCTCTTTCTCTAGTCAGTTACCCAATACATATAAAATGTTCTAAATCAACATCGGCGTAACAAGTGACATGACATTTACCAGAGCCGAGGCTATATAACAGCAAGATCACAAATATGGTATAAACCAGGCCGTTTCACTAAACTCCGTACAACTAAAATGTTTGTAAGTACAACTTTAGGATCATCTGAAAAGTTCAACTGATGTATTTACATTTATTGAGCATATGCTCAATAAATGTAAATCCATCAATTGAACTTTGTGAGCATATGCTCAATAAGTGTAAAACCAATAATTGTTTACAAGAAAACATTGTTAACGTGACCCTTACAGACTATCAATAAGTTGGCAATTATGAACATTTTAGTCATACAAAGTTTAGTGAAACGGCCACCAGAACTGCGGGTAGATCGAATAACCAAGCGCACAAGCGCTAAAAAATGGAATGTTCATAAAACAGATTCGTAACTAATCAAAAATGTTTCAGGATTCTACAGCAAACCCTGGTCCGTACATAGCCCTTAGAAGGCGGGAATTGAAAACTGTCGTCTGCTGTTGTTTTATATAGGATTTTTTCTCTCTCAATAAAACATGGTTTGGCAGCACCTTTGAATCATTTCCATTGGAAATGATTCTGAAGTGCTGTCAAAAACATGTTTTTGTTGAGGAAAATGGGAATTAAAAAAGCAGCAGACGACAGAATTTAATTCAGCATTGCAAGGGTTAGTGTATTACCTAGATATGAGATCATGAACATTGTTTGACATTTTATTTCTTAGTAAAGTTCATAAAGTGTATTTTGTATGAAATTTCTACTGAAGAAGTATACATTAACGAAATACTGGCTGAACTTTGGCTTCCTTTGACCGTCATATTGCTCAGAAAGAACAACAAAACTTGGTAAAATGTGAAACATGTGCACAAGATAATCATCTGTTTGGCAGTTCCTGTCCGCTATTCCTCGTAGCGAGTCGACGTTGACGCGTCTGGTAACCGTGGTGACAATTCTTCATGCAGGAAATGGAGTGTGAATTGAACACAACCCATTTGCATAAACACCAGGAGACGGACTATCCTGAAAATTTTCTGTAAGATGGTGAAAATGTCAGAAAACCCAGAATGATCGACTGCATGACTGCATTTGGCATTTTCTGCAAAATATTTGCGGGCAGTTGTTCGCCTTGACGGAGACACATATTGGGCCAGATCGTCGATGGGTAATACGGGCTTCACATGGGCTCGACAACGTCGTTAATCCACTGGAATGTCTTGCACGACCGGTTCCACTTTCACAAAGGGCACAGCCTTGTCTGAGAGCGTGGACGGGGACTCGTTGTCGGGGGTACCAGTACTGTCATTGGATTCGTTGCCGCTGTCGCGGTCCTTTGATTCAGTGCCCTGGTCGGCCCCCCTCTCCTTCACGGAACCCTTATCGTCATTTTGTTCACTTTTCTTCGCGTCCATTTCTTTCTTGAGACGCTCAATCTCATCCGGACTGCAAAGAAGACATTGATTAACCCTTACAATGCGGAATTAAATATTGTCGTCTGCTGTTTATTTTATATTTACCATTTTTTTTCTATGACAGCAAAAACATGATTTGACAGCACTGTAGAATCATTTCCACTGGAAATGATTCTAAACTGCTGTCAAACCATGTTTTATTGAGAAAGAAGGCAAACTATAAAACGACAGCAGATGACAATTTTCATTCCAAGCATTCTAAGGGTTAACACAATCTCAGACAGACAAACCGGGTGTGGCGACTACATGTATATGTACCACAAATATTTTTTGGGATACATAAAAATGTTTAAACTGCATTGTATGTATATATTATAGGAATGAATGGCCTTTTTGTGGAATTTATCGGGGTATAAACTTGGAAAAGTCGCGGGAATACTGGACGAAGGCCGGAAGGCCTCGTCCAGTATTCCCGCGACTTTTTCAAGTTTATATCCCTGATAAATTCCACAAAAAGGCCATTCATTCCTTATAATTCCAGCATTTGAAATAAATTCATCAAGAAAATGTGTTTATTTTCCGTTTTCTTAAGAATTATTTTAACTGCGGTTGACGGTTACGGAAAGTAATTCGACATGGGAGTTTACTGGGATATAAATGTTGGACAGAGACTTGCTACGGACCAATCAAATGTTTGGGAATTGTGTAAATATTTTTGTGCTGGAATTATTTTCCGATGACAAACAAGCGCGATAACGCTTATATAAATGTTTTCATGGCATATACGAAGGCATGTCCGTCTTAATGTAGGAGGAAACTGGAGTATCACAGGGTATCACAGGGTAGACACACTTGTCAATCTGGCTAGACAACCAATCAGAAAAGTGAAAGGGTTTAACGTCCCAGCAACAGCTAAGGTCATAGATGAGGGGCGGTTTTCGATGATTCAATAACACGACTGGCCACAATTGAGACGAATGCTACGTATATAAACCTTGCTTAATTAACCCTTTCAACACTACAGACCTGTATAGTGGTATTGGCAAATAGTGTAGATCCCAATGAGTCGGCTCGTGACGAGCCGTCTAATCAGGACCTGCACTTTTTGAAAGTAATTTTAATATTTTCGAGAACAAAATCACCCCCTTTTCATAAATGGACTAGTCTGAAAATGATTTTGTGACTGTTGAATTGGTTGCAAAATTAACATATCAAAATCCATTCCAGTTACTTAGGGGTGAAAGGGTTAACATGTAGTTGGACTTTACACTCAAAATTCATAGTTTTATAGGTAAAGACTGAGCTGTCGGTCAACCAAACTTTGATTTTGAGCATCAAGTCAGCGCTCCAGATAAGCTGCGTATTTGCTTAAATACCCAATTAAAATCGCCAAAAACCCAATTGAAATCAAGAGTAGCGACACAAGACATGTTTTCAATTCAAAGCAAACTATACAATAATTACTGTCTGTTGATGTGTAAACAGTAGTGTGATTTTATTTTACCCAATTCAAATTTTGAAATACCCAATTGCTTCAGAAATGCTGGAGTGAAAATATTCAATTACTAATTCCTTATCTGGAGCACTCTCAAGTTTGATAACTGTTGCATCATTGAACCTTTCTGGATATTTACCGCAAGTTTGAACAAAAAATCAAACAGTTTGATTGGCTCAGCCTGAGCACAGCTCTGTGTTGATCAATCAAGCTACCTGATTTCCCGTTTCATCATGCCAGGAGTCAGCTTATGTGCAATATATGTGATCAGTAACTCACCTGATCTGGACAAACACAATGCCGTTGATCACATTCAACATCTCCAGCACACTGTGCATCGATGGGGTCTGGATCTGAAGTCAGAAATACACGCAAACGTTATTCACTTTTACAACAAATACAGTATGCGACATCAACTGACAAACACACTAACAAGAGGGCTTATGGCATTGGTGACCAGTAGCCGATTTTATCACAATTGCAAAGTATACTTTATCTAGCAAAGTATTAGCAAAGTATACTTTATCTAGCAAAGTATACTTTGGGGGAGTAATCATTTATTTTTCCTAAAATGCATTATTTAACATAGAACTAACGACTGCATATATTTGATGATTAAAAGTATGCAGAATTATTTCCTGCATTTATTACATTATCACAGCCAAAATGGCTGTGATAATGTAATAAATTCAGGAAATAAAAATTAATAAATTTATCCTTAAATTGAAAACTTGTCCCTCAAAGTATACTTTGCTAGATAAGTATACTTTGCAATGTTGGTGAAATAGGCTACTGGGCTTAACATTCAAGTTGTCCAATTGCCAAACCATTGATTTTGAAGAAATTTTCATTCTTGCAGAATATCTAGGAAATAATTTTTTTGCATTTTTAGAAGCTAAATGTACATGTGTCTTTCCACTGGTACTGACCGAGGCACTTGTAGACTTACCAGGCCATGTACAGCTTGATCATAATGGCTTACCAGGCCATGTACAGCTTGATGATAATGGCATTTATTTCCTTTGAAAAATGTAGAAAAAGTATCATAATTCGGATCTGATTCGCTACTCTGATGGGGCAGGCAACGGATGACACCGTACTATAGATGATAGTATACGAGCATTTTGCAGAGCTACGTTACAACAATTGTGGTTTTGTACCTGCAGCGGGGAGAATGAAATGACCACCATATAATGGTGTACGAGAATGAAATGACCACCATATAATGGTGTACATACCTGTAATGGGGAGACTGAAATGACCACCATATAATGGTGTACATACCTGTAGTGGGGAGAATGAAATGACCACCATATAATGGTGTACATACCTGTAGTGGGGAGAATGAAATGACCACCATATAATGATGTACATACCTGTAGTGGGGAGACTGAAATGACCACCATATAATGGTGTACATACCTGTAGTGGGGAGAATGAAATGACCACCATATAATGATGTACATACCTGTAGTGGGGAGACTGAAATGACCACCATATAATCGGTGTACATACCTGTAGTGGGGAGACTGAAATGACCACCATATAAATGGTGTACATACCTGTAGTGGGGAGACTGAAATGACCACCATATAATGGTGTACATACCTGTAGTGGGGAGAATGAAATGACCACCATATAATGGTGTACATACCTGTAGTGGGGAGACTGAAATGACCACCATAAAATAATGATACATACCTGTAGTGGGGAGACTGAAATGACCACCATATAATGATGTACATACCTGTAGTGGGGAGACTGAAATGAATCACCATATAAATGATGTTACAACCTGTAGTGGGGAGACTGAAAATGACCACCATATAATGATGTACATACCTTTACCTAGTGGGGAGAATGATGACCACCGCCATATTAATAAAAGATGTACATACCTGTAGTGGGAGAATGAAATGACCACCATAATGATAGGAAGTACCATACCTGTAAGTGGGGAGACCTGAAATGACCACCATAATAAAAGGTGTACCATGACCTGTATGGGGAGAATGAAATGACCACCATATAATGATACATACCTGTAGTGAGATGAAATGACCACCATATCCAATGGTGTACATACCTGTAGCGGGAGAATGAAATGACCACCATATAATGTACATACCTGTAGCGGGGAGAATGAAATGACCACCATATAATGATGTACATACTTGTAGCGGGGAGAATGAAATGACCAACATATAATGGTGTACATACCTGTAGCGGGGAGAAAGAAATGTTCTTCTCTCCCTTGACGATCTCGTTCATCTTCTTCTGGAAGGTGACGGCCTGCTGCGTGAGATGTTTCAGGCACTCGTTGCTCTCCTTGGTCCGCTCATGCTCCTCTCCCAGCTGTAACAAGTGAATCTATGTAACTCGCGCATTTCAATTAACTTGCACAGCACAAGCTGCATGTGTTACATAAGTCCTTTAACCCTTCCACCACTAAAGTGAAAGTGAATGGGTTTAACATCCCACCAACAGCTAGGGTCATAGAGACGGGACCACAGTTTAAAGTCTCATCCGACAGACCAGTGGGATGGAAATGTTAATTTTGCAACCAATCCAATTGTCACAAAATGATTTTCAGACAAGTCCATTTATGAAAAGGGGGTGTTGTTGTTTTTAAAATTATGAAAATTACTTGCAAAACGTGCAGATCCTGATGAGACGGCTCGTTATGAGCCGGCTCATCTGGATCCAGAGCTGCCAACCCCATGTCGGTCACATGGAGAGAAAAAGGGGCTATTTTCATGAACGCCACATATGTTTTCCGGAACACAAATCAGTACTCACTTATATGCATAAAGTAAATTTTTTAGAGCCTTGGCCCTCGTCTCGGCCACCATGACCAACCGAAAAATCACAATTAAACTGCTTGCAAGACGCAAATTCATCACCGCGCTTTGACAGGACCAAATGGAGCCATGTCTCGCTGTAATCAGTGATGAATATATGTGTTCTCCTAACTTCTTTCGATAAAAAATACCCAAATTCGTTGGCTGCACGCTTTGGAGCAGACATTTTATGAATTTACGTGATGAATAAATCAATATCGCTGAGAGCTTGAAACTACTATTACTACACAAGAATTGAAATGGTAAGCGCCTAGGCGAGTATGATTACGGGTAAATAAAAAAATAGGATTTATTGGCAGAATTGTGAAACAAAATTATTATTTCCAGATATTCCTGCGCTGATTTTTTTAAAAATCGTACTTTTTAATTGTTGTCCGTACTTCCGTATTTCCAACGTATTTTCCTGAACAAATACGGAAAAATCGTAACAGTTGGCAGCTCTGTGGCGGGGTTTCGAGTTCAAAGTGTTAAGGGACGTATGTAACATGCGCAGTGCCATATAAAGGGTACAAGTAATATGCACAATGCTATTTAATTTATTGGTTTATTTAATGGTATTTACCAGCCTGTCACCAGCTAAGCTCATTTTAGGCCAGGTTAACGGGATCAAATCCATATTTCACCTGTATTTATAGGGAATAATCAAAATTCAGAATTTAATATTTATTTAATGGTGCTTAACGGCCTGTCGACAGCTACGAACTGAATATTTGCAGAATAAATATAAATTCAATCCCCGATATCCATCTGTAACATTACCCAAAGACTGAACAACAAAATAATCATAATCAAACCCATTTGGCAAGCCGAGCCCGAGCACGGCTCAGTCTTGACCAATCAAGGACATTTAATTTAAACAACACTTGTTACATATGTCCTTTAAAGGACACATGGAGTGCCGTTTAAATTAAATGTCCTTGATTGGTCAAGACCGAGCTGTGCTCAGGCTCGGCCCATTAATGTATGCAACACATGCTTTGTCGGTTAAAGGGTGTACCGAATGTAACATGTGCAGTGTTTCATGTGTTACATACACCCTTTAAATACCATTACACGTATTACAAACGACATTTAAATTAAAGGACATATGTAACATGTGCATTGCTGTTTAAAGGACTTATGAAACACATGCATTGCTGATTAAATGACGTATGTAACAATGTGCATTGCTGTTTAAAGAACTTATGAAACACATGCATTGCTGATTAAATGACGTATGTAACATGTGCATTGCTGTTTAAAGAACTTATGAAACACATGCATTGCTGATTAAATGACG
Organism: Conchocele bisecta; assembly: GCA_029237695.1. Lineage (NCBI taxonomy): Eukaryota > Metazoa > Mollusca > Bivalvia > Lucinida > Thyasiridae > Conchocele > Conchocele bisecta. The sequence goes on from CM055277.1 coordinate 80,356,462, forward strand.
TATGTAACATGTGCATTGCTGTTTAAAGGACTTATGAAACACATGCATTGCTGATTAAATGACGTATGTAAAAAAATGTGACATTGCTGATTTAAACGGACTTATGAAACACATGCAATGCTGATTAAACTGACGTCATTTGGTTATGTGCATTGCTGTTTAAAGAACTTAAAATGATAACGACACATGCAAAAGTGCTGATTAAATGACGTATGTAAAAATGTGCATTGCTGTTTAAAGAACTTATGAAACACATTGCATTCTGAATAAAATGACGTTTGTTAAAATGTGCATGCTGTTTAAAGACTAAGAAACAACAGCATTGCTGATTAAATGACGTAAGTATTAGTGCATTTGCTGTTAAAGACTTAAAATGAAACAACATGCATTGCTGAATTAAATGACGTATGAAAATGTGCATGTGTTTAAAAGAAACATATGACACAAAAATGCATTGCTTTGGATACAAAATGACGTATGTAAAATGTGCATTGCTGTTTAAAGAACTATGACACATGATGCGGATTATACGTATGTAAAAACATTTGTGCATTGCGTATAAAATATAAGACTTATGAAACACATCAATGCTGATTAAATGACGTATGTAAAATGTGCATTGCTGTTTAAAGTATGTACGTTATATTGCCATTTAAGACACAAGTCAGGTATTTTATGTATCATGCAACGTTTTATGCTACAGAAGGAGCAGATATAACGTGTGCTTTTTGCCAACTTACCGAGTGTCTGTAGATGGTGTAGGCCTCCTTCTCACTAGACAGGGCGGCCCGGAAGTCACCGCGACACGAGTGGGTGCGCGCCACCAGGTGGTAACTCATGGCAACCTTCAGGCTCTTTGCTCCGAAGTACCTACAATACAGGCACGTCTAAATATCTTGGTCGAGTCCATGGTAAGTCGTTCAATCCTACAGACCATAAAGCCAACAAAATAGCAAACACTGTAGATCCAGATGAGACGGCTCGTAACGAGCCGTCTCATCAGGACCTACAGCATTTGTCAGTGTTGTTCAATTTTATATATAAATCAACATTTTCTCATTAATGGAATAGTCCAAAAATTAGCATGGAAAAGTCAATGTTGGATATTTAGCGGTGAACGGTTTAAGGAAAATGTTTTAAGATGTGGGCTATCTACAACGTCCTTATCATGACAAGTTAAGGAAACCGTTACAAGATTCAATCAGAAATCACAGCCTACATGTGGCTATCTACAGTATGTATAGATGAGTGGGTGGGGTATGTGGTCCATCTATAAAGGCCTTACCGTGTGTTCAGCAGGAGAGCGTGCTCCAAGTAGCGTAGTGACAGCTCGTATTCCTCCACCGCGTGCAGGATCAGCCCGATATTGCTCTGTAACATAGATGCATAATGATAAAATATTTGGAAACTTGGAAAAACTACCGACGTAGATATTGTAAGTGTAACATTGTTTTCAATTAATGAACTCAGCTTGGTTATATCGTGTGAAGTCGCCATTCATTTGGTGACATTGTGACAGGATTTAACGTCCCAGCAAAAGACATAGGATCTTGGATGCCAACAAAATCCCTACATGAAACGCGAGACACACAATGCCCACACCAATCGCATAAATACATGTACGTTACATTGGAACAAGCACAGTTATCGCGGTAACACATTTATACGATTTGTGTACAGAGATCTGGGGCCCATTTCACCAAACTTCGTACGACTAAAATGTTCGTAAGTGCAAATTTAGGACCGTCTGGAAATTACAATTGATGGATTTACATTTATTGAGCATAGGCTGCATATGCAGCCTGTGCTCAATAAATGTAAATCCAATAATTGTTTAAAAGAAGACATTGTTAATGTGCAATTTACAATCATAATTTTGCACTTACGAACATGTTAGTCGTACAAAGTTTAGTGAAACGGGCCCCTGGGTAGTTTTTAGTTTATTGGTGTTTAACGGCCTATAAACAGCTAAGGTCATTTAAGGCCGGGCCAACGGGTTCGATCCTGCATTTAACCTGCTGCATTGGGGGAAAATTCCAAAATCAGAACGGAATATTTACATCAAGAAAAAATATATTCCGCCCTGAAATTAGAATAACCCGACCTGGTGCAAGGTCCATACCGCACCAACGTCACTTGGCCCCTTCCCCTATTAAAAAGTCATACCGGTAGGATTACTCTTATAAGGGGTATAACTAGATTCAACTGTCACATACAAAATGCCAAAGACGTACGCGAGGGCCAAAACAGGGGCCCGTTTCACTAAACTTAGTACAACTAAACTGTTCGTAAGTGTAAAATTATGATAGTCTGTAAATTTCATATTAACAATGTTTTCTTTTAAATAATTAATGGATTTACATTTATTGAGCATAGGCTGCATATGCAGCCTATGCTCAATAAATGTAAATCCATCAATTGATATTTCCAGGCGATCCTAAATTTGAAATTACGAACATTTTAGTCGTAAGAAGTTTAGTGAAACGGCCCCCAGGTCTCCAGTCGGGATTCCGGTCAGGATGAACCCGAATCGTTAAATTACCCATCACATGCTCCCACCTGCCACCCACCCCCTGGGTAGTACTTACATCTATGAGGCCGATCTCTGGGTGGTTCTCGCCGTGACAAAGCATGGCAAGGTAGCGCGTCCTGTACATCAACTTGAGGGCACTCGACACCTGGTTGTTCGCAAAGCAGTACAGCGCCAGGTGCGCCTGAAACACAGGAAAACACAAACCATTTCACACACATTGGATTGGTTTAACCCTTTCACCCCGAAGTAACTGGAATGGATTTTGATATGTTAATTTTGCAACCATATCCAATCATTACAAACTGACTTTCAGACTTGTCCATTTATGAAAATGGGGCATTTTCTCAAAAATATGAAAATTACTTGCAAATAGTGCAGATCCTGGTGACGAGCCGGCTCATCTGGATCTACACTGTTTGCCAATACCATTATACAGGCCTGTGGTGTTGAAAGGGTTAATATGTAGACTATGCATTGTGCATGGAATTCACACAAACAAAAACCATTTCATACAATACATTTGCTTAATACTATAATAAATGAAATTATTAGTACAGGGCTAGGTGCACACGAGACACCGGCAAACACAACCATTTCATACACATACATTTGTTTTCTACATAGGAAATTATGAGCATAGCGCTAGGTGCACACAGGACAGGGACTACACAAACCATTTTATGTAGATACATTTGCTTACTTTATAGAATATTGTTGGAAGTTTGTGGAATCTTTTAACACAAATTGCCACAAAATATTTTCAAACAAAAATCGCATAAATAATACACATATACGGACGCATGCAAGAGTGAAACGAATATGGTTCTTGTATGATAAATATGTATGTTAAATTAGGTTAAAATGCGTCAAGTAAAACTGGGGTAATCGTCAGAATGTGAAAATTCAAAATGGGAAGATAACTCATCAAAACTTTTTGAAAATCAATAGACTTCTTCCTCTTGCTGTGATAAACGTGTATACCGATCATAGATACGATCTGTCAAGTAGAATATATGTGCTGCTCATATTCCATGTGAGAGTAGAGTAGTACTTACATATTCTGTGATGGTATTTGGGTGGTCAATCCCTAAAACACGCTCCGACATCAACACAGCCCGCTGTTGGTAGCTCATCGCCTGTAATCACAAAACATCCATGGACTATGGTGTACATCACCAGTCTTGTAAAATTGGCTTATAATAGAATAAATGAATATTTCCCATACTCGACATACTTTATTTAAGTCAACAGAAATCATAAAGTAAGAGCAGAATGTACATATTCTACCGTCACCATTTGTATATGTATTATGAATGGTTTGCGGCAAAAACAAAACTTCCAAGATGACCACCGCCCGACTGAGTGCGAGAATGAGAGTGACTGACCTCACCAGTCACCCAAGATGTAGTTGAGGTGGGTATATATGAATGTTAACCCTTTCACCCTGGATTTTTAAATGTTAATTTCCGGACAAAACCAATCATCACATCTGATTTTCAGACTAGTCCATTTATGAAAAGCGGGTGTTTTGTACCCAAAAATATGAAAATTACTTGTAAAAATTGCAGATCCTGATGAGACGGCTCTTTACGAGCCGGCTCATCTGGAACTACACAGTTTGCCAAAACCACTATACAGGCCTGTGGGGTTGAAAGTGTTAATGGCTGTCCGAGCCAAACAAAGACGGCCACTGTGAGAATGTGGGTGAGATGACTGACTGACCTCGCCGTAGTCGCCCATGATGTAGTTGAGCCGGGCCAGCAGGCGAAGGCAGGCCGCGATCTCCGGGTGCATCGCCCCATACACGTTGTTGAGGAGATTGAGGGCCTCACAGATCAGGTCAAACCCGTCCTTCAACATGCCCTGCTGGATCTTTGCCTGGCCGCTTGTGAAGAAATGGTATGCGTCCGAACCCTGAAACATATAGTATTGTTTTAAAAAAAGAAAGGGTTTGTCCCAACAACAGGTAACGGTATATAGAGATGGGACCTCAGTTTCGAGTCATATCCAAATTGTTCATGCCTAAAGTGAAAATAGATCCCACAACCTTCTGTATTGAAGTTGAATACTCTACGTACTAGACAATCGCTAAATAATGTGTTTTGATCGATTGATTGAATGACTAAGTGAATCTATACATTTATTAATGGCTATACAGTAACACAGGGATATAACTATATAATTTTAGGATATCAAAGAGGAATAATTGACTAGATTTGATTTATTGGTGTTTAACAGCCTATCAACAGCTAGGTCATTTAAGGCCGGTTTTACAAATTACGTCAAAGATTGGTTATTCAACCAATTACCTACAGATTATCACTAGTGGAAAACACTTTAAAAAATATTTCCCACAAATCTTTCATTTCTCGTCCAAAATATTTGTTGTGATCACAAATACGTTCATGCATATTTTCCATATGAATAATTGTGTGGCCATCAGCATGTAATGTATTATTAGGAGAATCTCTGTTCAACAGCAGAAATCACCCGGTGGTGTAACAATAACTGGAAATGTCATTGATAGAAACAAGTATTAATGTATCGATTTTACACAGCTGTCGATACTATATCGATACATATTTTGAAATATCAATACCACCATATGTTAATGAGTTGTTATTTAATATTCCATTATTTTGGAAAACTCAAACTGAAGAAATTTGTCTCTAGATGTAAAATGTAAGAATGGTGGTACTTGTGCTTGAATAATGTTTTATAATATATGAATTATATTTCATCATGTTAAATAATCCACATACAGTTTTGTTTTGTAAGTGTAACTTCTATATATTTTTATCGAACAATTAATGTATCTTTGATATTTTTGTTTCAATCTATTGATATGAAAGTTTCAATTAATGACACCTCTAATAATAACTCACCCGAGGGTGTATATGTTTGACGATGGGGAACACGTTGATGACATCTTCCTCATAGAACACTGGTTTGTTGCGGGAGTCGAGATTGTATTCACGCAGCAGGATCTGAATGCCAGCCTTGAGGCAGAACGTTCGCAGTATCGACGGCTTCTGGATTCCGTACTTCTCGATCGCCGACTCGATCGAGTCACTGAAACACGCAGCACGCCAATGTTGGTACGAGGAAACATTAGCTGGTCAAGTTATTTCATTTGCCACTAATTAATTCATACGTTTTAAATAGGTATTGAGTTTATACAGATGACAATATTGTAATAGAGATAGAATTGGGTTGGAATAAACATTTATTAGCGTATAAACTCTTGAATGCCGTTTATTCCATACAATCAAGCAATGGTGAATTAAATTGTGTCGTCTGCTGTTTATTTTTTAATTTCCAGTTTTCTCAACAAAAACATGATTTGTCAGCAATTTAGAATCATTTCCATTGAAAATGATTCTGAAGTGCTGTCAAACCATGTTTTTTCTTGAGAGAAAGACAAAATATGACAACAGTAGACGACAATTTTCGGTTCCCTCTCTTTAAGGGTTAAAAGTCCAACAATACTGGAGGAAGGCCATCAGCCAGTATTGTCGGACATTTAAAAGTTTAAACCCTGATAAATTGTAAAAACATGTTATTTTATTCCCTCAACATCTGCGTACCATTCGAGTGTGTAGTGGAAATAGTCGTCCACTTCGTCGACAATCTTCTTCCAGAGAGATTTGGGCGTCTCGTGCATCCACTCGGTGTTGTCTACAAACAGACAGAAGGCATACTTATTGTGCTTAAACAGTAGATACCACAAACGGGTTTAACTAGAGAATACCATGCTAGAGTCTTTTGACATCATGTTTATCAGACAAGGCTAGGAAACATGTAGGAATTCCGAGGCTTGCCGGAGGAATTCCTACCGTTTCCGAGCCGAGCCTGATAAACTCGATATCAAAAGACACTAGCATGGTATTCTATTTATCAGGTAACGTCTTAGGCTACAGAATGAGCAATTATGACTTTTTCGTTGAAAAGAACAGACTTGTTTTCGCGACGTCATTCCACTGACATCATTTAGTAACGTCATGTGACGCCGTTCGACCAATGAAAATTTGTTGTAACCAAAATATTTGTATAAGGCCAATGCCTGTTACAGCGATATGTTATCAGGTCAGTATGTATTCGGCCAATACAAAGCTTGCTACCTGATAAATGGTTGTAAAGTAATTCGGCCAGCATTCATGGATGCTATCACATGGTGAAATAAGATTTACATAAAACAATTTCGGAAACGTTTATCTTCTTAACAGTAAGTAAGATGTCAGTTTAGCAAATCAGGGTTGGACTGCACAATTTTTGATTAGTCAACAGCAATAAACAATAGTACCGACTGATAAGTTAGCGTTTGTAAAGGACAGATTTAAGAAGTTCCCGTGCATTTCCAGTGAATCCATCAATACATGTAGAACGGGTTCAGCTTACCAATGGCAAACACGATGCCGCCTTTGTTCTTCTTTTTGTTCTTCTTCCTCGAGTTTTTGCCCTGCATCTGTAGCACAATACACACATACATCACCGAAGTTCCGGTCAATCAATCGAAGGAGCTGGTCTCCTTCGATTATCATTTATTGTCCGGGACTTTGGTTATTGTCCGGTTTTAGCACGAGACGACTGTACTAGTGTGTGGGGAGCAGGGATCACTCATCGCTAGATTCACTACAATTATGTGACCAGTAGCCTGTTTCACCAAGTAAACTTTGAGGGAGAAATCTTCAATTTTAGGATAAATTTGTTAATTTTTATTATACTGAATTTATTACATTATCACAGCCATTTTGGCTGTGATAATGTAATAAATTCAGTATAATAATTCTGCATACTTTTAATCATCAAATATATGCAGTCTATATGAAATAATGCATTTCAGGAAAAATAAATGATTACTCCCTCAAAGTATACCTTGCTAGAAAAGTATACTTTGCAATGTTGGTGAAATCAGCTACAGGTATGTCGTGTTTGCCTATGTTACCAGGTATGTGCAAGTGAATAGGTTTAACGTCCCAGTAACAACTAAGGTCATATTGAGACGGGACTACAGTTTAAAGTCTCATCGGACAGACCAGTGGGATGGAAATACTATGTAAGTATTGTTCACGCCTATGGTGAGGATTGAACTCGCAACCTCCGGTATTGAAGTCGAGTGCCAATATTCCTTAGGCTACAGCCAATCCCATACTGATCTAGTGACCGGCACCTTTACTACACCATGATAAATAGCCATCGTTCTAAATAAACTCCAATATTCAATGATCAGTGTTTTGATTTGCTATAAAAGTATGCAATAGCAAAATTTGACTTTTTCACGTCCTTACGACGTATTGGGTGCAGTTACAAACATGGGCTGGGGGGGGGGGGTGGGTATGCAAAATGTTATTTTCAATGGGGACCCAGACATGGGGTTAGGTGTGTATTCAGTAACTGCCCAGTGAGCTACCAGAATAATTGGCGGGGGTAAAACACCACGATACAATTACAAACATGGGTGGGGTACACGACACAACATGGATGGGGTATAAGGACACACCACGACGACTACCTTACCTCCTCAATGGCGACCTGGGGGTGGGGGTTGGGCAGCGAGCCGATCAGACAGTTGAGGAAGTGACTGATGGCGGCCGACAAACTTGTGCTGTCCACACCCTGCATGTGTGACTTGTAGATGTGCTTCGCCGCCCGCAGGATCAGCTCTCCGATGGCGATCGTCTACAATATCAAGTGGTGGGATAGACCAGTCGCAGAAACAGGCCACCCAACCTGGAAACTCACGAGTAACTTCCTTACAACTGTAATCACTAGTGGTGGTTTTTGTACAACGGCTTGTGAATGTCCATTTTATGCAAAGGGGTAAAAACAACAAAAAATGACAATGTTAATAACTTATATTTGACAAAATCGATGATAAGATTCTGTGGATACACAGGCCAATCATTGACGTGTACACAAGATGCAGAGGAATATATAGAGGATCTTACATGAGTGATGATTTAATATGATACTTATTAAACGAGTTTACAGATTTCATAAGAAACGAGACAATGCCAAGTTTATTATAAAATTAGTCAACAAGTTGAATTAAATCAACACAAATCTTAGATTCTATTTATTGCATAAGCACATCTTCATAATTTGAAGCGGGCTAATTACCCAACATGTTTTCTGTAGTGGGCGCATTGGCATATTTATTACACTAGTGTATTATGATTTTTATTACACTGTGTTAATACACTGTGAAAGCCCATTTTATGCAATAAATAAGAGTTAATTCAGCTGTCAGCTTGAAATACAGGATTTATTGCGGTGTCCGTCAGTATTTATGACTTGATAGATCTGCAAGTTAATCTTGAGAAATCACATTATTCACATAGTACCTAGTGTTACTTACGTAGACATAGGAGACAGTCTTGTACTTGGAGAAGATTTCGGCCACCTTGCCGAGGTAACGCATGTTGATGCCGCGCGTGTGCATCGACTCTGTCAGGGTGTAGCCATCGATGGGCGACGACGAGTGGTCCAGGCAGTCGTTCACCTGGCGACAGGGGATGGAAACAGTGAATGGGTTTAACATGCCAGCATATGCAGCCTATGCTCAATAAATGTGAATCCAATAATTGTTTACAAGAAAACATTGTTAATGTGCAATTTACAGACTATCATAATTTTGCACTTACGAACATTTTAGTCGTACAAAGTTTAGTGGAATGGGCCCCAGTGCTCCGACCTCTCAGCCACAACCCATCCCTAACGAGTAATTTCGTGAACTTACGATGTCATTTATATTGAAGTAACTTTAAGTTTCATGAAAATTTGTACATCTTAAGTACAAAATCACATGGCTGGTCTCAGACGATCATTGGTGTTTTAATGTACATTCAGTAGACACAAACTGTTCTTTATAGCAATTAAATAGGTGTATAATTATGTCCCTATTCCACCAGTTCTAAAAATTACGAGAGCCCGCTATACAGATATAATCATTTAGAAACGTGTATTTTACTGATAGTGACTCGCAGAGGTATCAAGATATTTTCATATGCAAATGAGGCATATTTTTTTTAATTATTTATACTAATTAAATGCATCATCTAAAAAAATAATACTTTCGACAGATTATAAAGTATGATCATTGCACATCAAAAAATAAATAGAGAATAAATAGTAATGTCCGTTAACATTTTCAGGAAATGCGGTTATCGCCCCTGATATCAGTGTGGAAATTTATGTATGATATAAAATGTATAATAATGCCAATCAATATGTGGGGTATTGGTGAATGAATGTTTATTTTGCCAGAAAATGTCTCCGATGATGCCTCTGATATAAAGATCATTTTATGCCTACTGAGTGGGCATGTACCTTTAATGTGTCGAGACCAGCAGTGAGGCCATCTAGACTAGAGGACGATAGTACGTACCAGTGTGGGTATCTGGTGGAGCACGAGGAACTCGGCTGCGTCCTTCACAACCTGCTTCTCCTTGTTCGAGGGTCGCCGACTACAACATACAATCACAGATCCATTGATTAATTGGGTCAACCTTTCAAACCTTGTGTTTGCTTTAACCAGACCCAAAATTTTACAAGTGGGTCGGTTGGTAGGCAAATATTGTTTTTCTTGCATTTGTTAAAAAATATGAGTAATTTTTTTTTGGGCCAAAATATGGGCACTATGCAGCTCGGTTTAACTTTATGAAACCAGTAAACTCATAAAATAAATATCATATTAAATTTTTACTCATATAACATCTTCTACATGTATATATTACAGGACATAAGAATATGTTATTAACTGCTTGTAACTCATGTATTGTTTGTATACGACTATGTATGGAAATAAAAACTTAAAAAAAGAATATAAAGGCTGTAGAATGTCACCTGGGCCCGGTTGCTCAAAGCTTCTGTTAGCTTAACAGACTGTTAAATCCTTAGCATTGCTAAGGATTTAACAGTCTGTTAAGCTAACAGAGGTTTTGAGCAACCGGGCCCTGGGCGTCAATAGACAGTCTCAATATGAAGACAGTGAGATGAGACATTGACATACTTCGGGGTTGGCGTGCTTCACGTGTGGCTGGAAGACGTCGGGATTGAAGGTCACATTGAACTCTGCAATATACCAGCGGACACCCAGCATAAACCACTGCCTCACACAGCATCACAAGGCTAAATTCAATTAATTGATGATGGATTATTGGTGTTTAACGGCCTATCAACAGCTAACGTCATTTAAGGTCGTAAAATTCAATTAATATGTTGATTGTTCTGAACATAGCCGCTACTGTTGTTTATTATAGTTATTTTTAATTCTAAAAAACATGGACATTTATTTAAATTCTGTTGACAGAATTTGTGACGGTAATGTGAACGCCTCATTGAAACCGGACATAATAATTAATTGTCTTGACAATTTGATACCCATAACTAGCATTCAGAATACAAAGCAATAATGTTGAATAAATCAGCACCGATACAGACTATAAAAGTGGCATTTGATGAAATTGTAGCGTAATAATGTAGCAGCTTAGTAAAGTAATTGGAGCGGTCAGTGGAAGAAGGGGGCTAATTCTGTCAGGGACATAGCCCCCTTCTCCCACTGTTCAATTGTAAACTATTGCATGGAAATCATCTACTCGAAACATGACTTTCAAGTAGCTTTCTACTAGATTGTGCGACGGTATTGTTAAGTCCATTTTCTATGTTCAGTATATCACGACCATGTGGGAACCTCTTTTAGACTATATAGTCCAATGTTTGCGTACCTGTGTTACTGAGGGACCCTATAGCCTGGGCCGCCTTCTGTACAATCTCCCGGCTGCTCTCCTCAACTACAGTGGCAGGAATGGAAACACGCAAATTAACACAAATCTTACGGACAGAATGGACATACAAATATAAGGTTTGACAATGTCCAGCCGTGGGTAAACGTTTGCCGTGGCAGGAGGGAACTGTTTGAACCCAAAGGCCGTAGGTTGTTACATTTCCGTCGGAAATATCATGCAATTTGAGTATTTATGCAGTACTTTCGGTACTTTGATAATCTGCTCCATTCAAACAGCTGATTTACACATTCGGACACCTTTTATTTGGAAAAACACATACAAATACATTCCGCACAACAGTGAGTTTGTCAATATTTAGGGTTAGTATGGCAGTACTGGTTTAATCACAATAGCCATGTATTTGGATACAACCTATTTAATAGGGGTTTCCCAAAGCAATTTGTGTCCGAATATTTAGGGTTATTATGGTACTAGTATATAAATGGCAGTCTGAAAATGAACACGGAATGGTCCATTTCTGATACTCTGGGTGACAGTGTTAATAATTAAGGTCAATTAATCAAGACAATTCTACAGCTCCGACACATTACTCTCCACTTACTGGGGTACCAAATACGTGCTCAGATAGTTTTATAAGCCCGGGCCCAGATGTAGCTCCGCAGATGGAATTGCCCAGAGTCACCATTATGAATTGTTTAACCCTTTCACCCGTAAGTAACTGGACAAAAGTTCATTTATGAAAAGGGGGTGTTTTTGTTCTCAAAAATATGAAAAGTACTTGCAAAAAGAGTAGTTTGTTTGTTTGTTTATTGGTGTTTAACGGCCTATCAACAGCTAAGGTCATGTAAGGCCGGGCAAACGGGTTCGATCCCGTTTTAACCTGCTGCATTGGGGGGAAAATTCCAAAATCAGAACTGAATATTTACATCGAGAAACAATATATTCAGCCCTGAAATTAGAATAACCTGACCTGGTGGCAGGTCCATACCACACCAAAGTCACTTGGCCCCTTCCCCTAAAATAGGATTACGAATAATCGTAATACTCACATAAGGGGCATAACCAGATTCAACTGTCACATACAAATTCCAAAGACGTATGTGAGGGCCAAACCAGGTCTCCAATCGGAATTCCGGTAAGGATGAACCCCGATCGTTAAATTACCCATCGCTTGCACCCACCTTCCACCCACTGCAAAAAGAGTAGATCCTGATGAGACGGCTCGTCACGAGCCAACTCATCTGGATCTACACTTTTTGCCAATACCACTATATAGGCTGGTGGTGTTGAAGGGGTTAACCAATTAAGGTTTCAATTAGTTAACATAATTGCAGGGGTCAATGGAATAATTGAGCCAAGTCCATGAGGGAGTCAACCCTCTTATTCCATTGACCTCTTCAATTGTCAGGAGCATGAAAGGCCGACCCGCCACTTACTGGGGTAGCCAGATTTACATGTCGTTCCCTCGCTGCCGGTGAGGGCCTCGACGATCTTCTTCGCTTCACTTGTCTCGAGGTCCTCCGTCTCCTTCTCCTCCGCCTGCTTCTCCTTCTCCCCCGGGATCACCGCGATCTTGTCCGTGATCTCCTGGATATTGGTAAACGTGAAAAACAAAGTCGGCAAATGGGAAATACAAAGTCTGCAAATGGGAAAAACAAAAATGGGAAACAGAAGACAGCAAATTGGAAATACAAAGTCAGTAAATGGGAAAAACAAAGAAAGCAAATGGGAAATACAAAGTCGGTAAACGTGAAACACGAAGTCGGCAAATGGGAAATACAAAGACGGCATATACAAAGTTGGCAAACGGGAAATACAAAGTCGGTAAACGTGAAAAACAAAGTCGGCAAATGGGAAATACAGAGACGGCAAATGGGAAATACAGACGGCAATTGGGAAATACAGAGACGGCAATTGGGAAATACAGAGACGGCAATTGGGAAATACAATTTAGGTAAACGTGAAACACAAAGTCGGCAAATGGAAAATAGAAAGTCAGCACATGGGGAATACAAAGTCGGTAAAAGTAAAACACAAAGTCGGCAAATGGAAAATACAAAGTCAGCACATGGGGAATACAAAGTCAGTAAACGTGAAACACAAAGTCGGCAAATGGGAAATATAAAGACGGCATATACAAAGTCGGCAAATGATAAATACAAAGTCAGCAAATTGAAAAAAAATACAAAGTCGGTAAACGTGAACTACAAAGTCGACAAATTATGAGAAATACAAAGTCGGCAAATTTTGAGAAATAAAAAGTCGGTAAACGTGAAATACAAAGTCGGCAATTATAATCCGAGAATGGGTTTGAAGACGAGTAATCTGGGCTGAATGAAGGTAACTAACTACAAGGCAGTCCCTGCCGTGCGTCTCCCCAATGAAGATCAAGGTCACATGTGGGAAAGATAAAACTTAGCACTCAGCCAAACGACTAATTTGGGTCACTTTGGGAAAGTGACAAACCACTCTTTGACAGCTTACACTTGCACGACTTGATTGGCAAGTGGACACGTGTTAATATAACACTATGCAAAATGGTGTCAAAGGACAAATAGTATAGATCAGACTGCTAGAACGTACTAAGAGACCATGAGCTACACTGCTAACGCAGAACAGGATTTAAAAATATACAACATTTTTTTGATAATTTACCGGGAATATAAACTTTTAAGTCCAAAAGTGCTGGTTAAAGTCATCCGGCTTCATCCAGTCTAAAAATAGTTGGTTAATGCGTTGCAGCCTTCATCCAATATAATTGGACTTTTAAAGGTTTACACCTCAATAGATTCCCCCAAACTGTTGTTTATTGCTATATTATTACAGGATTTTGTACATTAACCCTTAGACTGCGGGAACCGAATATTGTCGTCTGCTGTTGCTTCTTATTTTGTCTTTTCTTTGAATAAAAACATGGTTTGACAGCAGTTTAGAATCATTTCCACTGGAAATGATTCTTAAGTGCTGTCAAATCATGTTTTTGATGAAAACAATAGAGAATAAAAAATAAACAGCGGACAATATTTAATTCAGCATTGTCAGGGTTAACAACAATCTACCTGGGGTTTTGGGAGCTTGGCGGCTGCGTCTAACCATCTAACTTGTCAACTTACAATTATAGCCAATTATTATTACAGTATATACACATTAACAACGGAGATCCACCTGGAGTTTGGAGACCTTTGTGTCCGTGTCCGTGTCTGTGTCCATCTCACTTGTCAACTAACGATTACAGCCAATTATTATTAACATATATACACAATAACAAAACAACCCCACCTTGAGTTTGGAGACGTTGGCATCCGTGTCCATCTCACTGGTCAACTGACGATTACAGCCAATTATTATTATCGTAAATAGCACATAACAATCGCGTACCTGGAGTTTGGAGACGTTGGCGTCGGTGTCCATGGATCCACTGGTCAACTTACAAATACAGCTAAGTATTATTACAGTCTCCATTAACGATGCCGTACCTTCAGTTTGGAGGCATTTGCGTCTGTGTCCATCTCGCTGGTCTTCTTCCTCTGTATCTGTAGCTGCTGGAAGTGGAAGGCCGCGTAGCGCACAAACGCCACGTACCGGTTCCTGAAATACAGTCGAGGCGGGCTGGTTGGCAAGGTTTGTTCATTGGTTAAGTTCAATGAGTCATCGATTCGTCGGCGTGTGAAGTCCAATCAACAATAGTCATATATAGATGTAGTAGAGGTGAGTGTACATATATCATTGAAATAGCAATAAAAACTTCAACACTGAACAAGTGTCCTGATCTGGTGCCAGGCACCCTTATTACATTGGATCACTTAGCACCAGTTGTGAATCCTACTTGTGAATCCAAGTAAGATTCACTATTTAAATATTAATTATTACAAATAGATCTACAAGACACGCATATCCCATGGGTGAAAGTCAGAAATTCTCACAATACTGAAAAGTAATGTTACGGGTAGTGAAAGCAGTGTTTTTATATAGCCAGTATAGGCATAACTAGATGGCCACACACCAGGTACGTACACCAATATGTCGACTATATTGCGGTCCGCAAGCGGGCGCGACAAAAATTCTCCCAATACTGAATTCAGTATTATACCGACAACTTTCACCCATGATACCTTCCTATCTCACTACGTTGAGTGATCACTCAGGTCGCAACCAAAAATAATAATCTAATAGCCCGGGTCAGGTTCAAACTCAAAGAATACATGAGAGAAGCACAAGGAAGTGTTTTCTGTCATGAAAACGCCACCGATCAGGAAGACTTACTCGACAAATGCTTCTATGAGCTCCTGTCTAAGGCAGCACAACTTGTGTCGGTGTTTCAGGGGGAAGCCGTTGTTCTTCATGTCCTCCGACAAATCATCCTTGGATTCTGTAATGAACGAATGAACTGATTTGATTTAATGGTGTTTAACGGCCTGTCAACAGCTAAGCTCATTTTAGGCCGGGTTAATGGGGTCGAATCCCATATTTCCCCTGTTGTGGTTGTCCTCACCACATCATAGTCACTTAGGGCTGTTCCAGTAAAACATACATGGGAGGGGGGGACACCACTTTTAGATTTGGGTAGCCTACCATAGATGCGAATTAGTAGCTTTGGCACCCACCCATAGATGTGCCTTTACCTTGAAAACACCGACCCATAGATGTGATTTAATTGGTTGTGAAAACAACCACCCATAGATGTGATTTAATTATAGTGATTTACGAGTCTCCGTTGTTGATGAAATCCAAAAATCAGTTCACATGCATATGAGTGGTGCGTAATGACAGAATGTCCCCCGACCCCGAGGCATTTATCAATTTAGATTATCATTTCATGTGGATGGGGTGGCGGGGACTGGGAATTTAACTTCTTTATAGAACTAGAAGAGGGTGGGGGAGGGGGTTGGCGTTAAAATAGACGAGTTGTTGCAGTCTCTGGAATTTTTGGCAGAGTGTCCCCTAAGCCAGAGGCATTTATCAATTAGGTTACCATTTCATGTAGATGGGGTGGGGCGGAAAGTGGGCATTTAATTTCTTTATAACAAAGGGGGGTGGGGGGGGGGGGGGGAGGGGGGTGGATGCAAAATATCTTCCCTGATCCGCGGCAGAGTATGCAAAAGAGACTCAAACTTTACAGGTCCTGGTGAACACAATATTTTTGCCAGCCCGAATGAAATTTTAGGACACAACGAAAACAGACCAAGAAAATAAAAATTAAAAAAATATCAAAGAAAGTTTATACTTTTACAAGCACTTTAGGTTATTTTCCCCAATATTTCATTTTATTACCTGTCGGAACCGACGTATTTCGCATACTCTGCCTGATCGTACACACAAAGAAAAATTTCGCGGGAGACATTATTCAGATTATAACCAAAGCCTGCCGCCGAAGATAGGGGCATGCCGAATACCGGTATATCGACCATACGACGCAGTTTTCCCTTTTAATTTTAAACTCACGGGCCCCATTCCCAAAATACTAAACACTGTTATAGGCAAGCCGCTGCTGATTTTTTACCCAATATGTTGCACACTAATTCATTCTGCTCGTTGCCGAGCCAGGCAATCAGTTGTTCGGTGTTCATTGAAGCCAGGCTCGCCATTTTATTGTTGTTGTTGTTGTTGTTGTATGCGAGATCCCTGGGCTGATATTTCACTCCTCCCGGAAAAAACGACGCATTTCCGTGATTTTTTTTGCACAATTTAATGCGGCATCTCGATTTCGATAGCGATAGCGATTTGAAAGAATGACGACATGTTTAAATACCCAGATTGGCATGCTACAAATCACCCATAGATGTGATTTTAGTGCGAGAACACCCACCCCACCCACCCATAGATGTGATTTTAGTTGGATCTCACCCACCCATAGATGCAATTTTTAGGCACAGACACCCTGGCATGTATTTTCTTTTTTCTGCCGTCCCCGGGTGCCGTGTATGTTTAACTGGAACAGCCCTTAGCCACACTCCCCCAAAAGTAATAGGAATGGTACTAATTGTATTACTTTTAATTATATTGTCTTGGGAGTGCTTGAATACTGGAATTACAGTGAAACCTCTCTAATCTGGACTGTCCAGTTTGGAAAGAATTTTCACTGAACATGCACGAGTGACTATAGCAAATATTTATTGACACAACTCCAAATCACAGATGGTAACTTTGCAAATGTGTATGTGGTCATCAATCTGAATCATCTTCTGCGACATCCGACTATATCAGGTATAATGAGCATAAATGTGGTCTCTATGCTACCAATAATTACAAATGCTAAGTAAATGAAAAATAAGTTGTAAACTTTACATTTCGCAGTAACATTTTGATTTTTTCCAACCTTGGTTGCAAATTGGAGGATGTCGCCTAATCCAAGATGGCCGCCGTGGAAAAGTAGGTCGTATTTATTAGACAGTATTTGCAAACAAGCATGTACATAATCCTCTCCAACCTTATTCAATAATAATATTGTGTTGAAGTAGGGAAATGTTGTAAAGGTAAACATTATTGAGCTACTGTGATAAGTAGAGTAACACGACCATGTACCACGCTACTATAAAGACAGACATCCCATACGGCAGTACAATTGTGGTAGTCGTCACTTAATTACAGCCAGTGAGCAGAGTCTCACTGATACCCTGGCTGCCGCCTGCACCGACAAACAAACGGAAGGAAATATAACAAATATATACCCCTAAACATACCGGGGGTATAATGAATACAAGTAAATCACACGTTACCTGGGAGGAAGTTGACGTCTGGCGGGAAGGTACGCAGCAGGTCGAGGATGTAGTGGCGCTGGTCGTTACCCACAATGCCCTTACACTCAATGGACGAGAACAGCTCAATCTCATCCCCCTTGTCATTCAGCACCCTGTCATACAGATTTATCAGGTATTATATTTATGAACATTCTGTAACCATCTAATATTGAGGCCTTCGATTATACAAACAAATCAATATTTATGAACATTCTGTAACCATCTAATATTGAGGCCTTCGATTATACAAACAAATCAATATTTATGAACATTCTGTAACCATCTAATCTTCAATATGAATATTGCTTGTTCGGTGCGCAAGTCAACTACGAAGTCAGATTTGGTCCAAGGGATAAAAAGGATAGAAAATTGCCCTATGGCAAAACTGACCCGAACTGTGGCATATGAGATACATATTGTCTGGTACAAAACATCAGGGGCATGTTTCACTAAACTTTGTACGACTAACATGTTTGTAAGTGCAAATTTAGGATCGTCTGTAAATTCCAATTGATGGATTTACATTTATTGAGCATAGGCTGCAAATGCAGCCTATGCTCAATAAATGTAAATCCAATAACTGTTTACAAGAAAACACTGTTAATGTGAAATTTACAGACTATCATAATTTTGCACTTACGAATATTTTAGTCGTACAAAGTTTAGTGAAATGGGTACCAGCATCGGCGACCAGTAATGGGCGGTACTTACTTGTGTGCACAAATCTTCAGCTGACTGGCAGACTTCTCCAGCTACAAGAATAGGAAGTAAAATATAGAGACTCATCAACCGTCATTCTGCATAAACCACAGATTCATGTGGAAATTCTGTAATTATGCGACTAACAATGATTGGTTGGTTCGTTTGGCAGTGAGTGGAGAAACAGATACAGAGAGAGCCAGCATGTGCACGGGTGTGCAGGGAGGGGGAAACAAAAGTGAAAGTGAATGGATTTAATGTCCCAGTAACAGCGATGGTAATTTATGGACGGGAGTGGGGCGATACCATCCATCATCCATGTAGCAAAAACACAGTCACAACTGAATTTTTAGTATTTTAGTCTCGTGATCATAACCTACTATCTCGCATACATGTGAAAGTAAAACTGGGCCCGTGCTTATAAAATAGAGGCACTTTCTCTGAATTTGTACGCAAAGTCACGCAGTTTGATTGGCCGCGACTGTGCTGAGCAATCAAACTGCGTGACTTTGAGCAGGAGTATGTATGTACTCAAAAAGTTTATAAAATTAATTGAGTCCTAGACCTGACGCGCTTGTCAGCGCCAAGCGGATGTGAGTGATGTTTATAAAATAGAACACTTTTTTTTAATCAAAATCAGTTTGATTGACCGAGACTGAGCACAACCAATCAAATTTCCTGACTGGGAGCACGAGAACACAGTTTGTACTCAAGTTTTAAGTTTTATAAGCACGGGTCCTGAACCTGACCTTCTGTCAGGCAACCTGTACACCCCAGATGCCCGTTTCACTAAACTTCGAACGAGACAAATATTTCTATAAATTCACTTCACACATTAACGCGATTCATTAAAGCTACCATTTTCCACCTACATGTAGGAGCCACTAAATCTGAACCAAGCCCACTAAAGGTTTCCCAAAATCGGATTCTAATGTGAACTTTGTTGAACATTTTATTTTTCCCACTTATGAACTGTTGTACGAAGTTGAGTGAAACGGACCCCAGCTGTGCGAGTGGTTACAGTGGAGTACTCACAAGTTCCTGGTATTTGTCGCTGGTGACGACAGTTTTGCCGAAGTCTATAGACCCGTACACAACCGACTGTTCTTGTTCTCGCTCCAGGATACCTGTAAATGGTCCAGGAAAATGTGAATGGGTTTTACAACACTTTCACCCCTAAGTAACTGGAATGGACTGTGATATGTTAATTTTCCGAAAGGGGGGTGTTTTTGTTCTAAAAAAATGTGAAAGTTACTTGCAAAAAGTGCAGATCCTGATAAGACGGCTCATCACGAGCCGGCTCATCTGGATCTACACTATTTGCCAATACCACTATACAGGCCTGTGGTGTTGAAAGGGTTAATGTCCAAACAACAGCTAAGGTCATATATGGACTGGATAACAGTTTAAAAGTCTCATCCGACAGACCAGTGGGATGGAAATACTATGTAAGTATTCTTCACGCCTAGGGTGAGGATTGAACTAACAACCTCCGGTATTGAAGTACAATGCAATATCTCCTAGACCACAGCCCAGTGATTGACTGGGGGTTTACATTTGTTAAACAGCAACGTCATATGTGACTGCAACTAGAGAATTGGGACTTATCGGTTTTGCGACAAGTGTAGGTCCAGATCAGCATATGTATCCACAGTCTGATCAGGATCTGCAATTTTCTCATTTTATCAAAGTGAAAGTGAATGGGTTTAATGTCCCAGCAACCGCTAAGGTCATATAGGGACGGGACAACAATTTTAAAGTCTTATCCGACAGACCAGTGGGATGGAAATACTATGTTAGTATTTTTCACACCTAGGGTATTGAAGTCCAATGCAATATCCTATAGACCATGGCCCATCCCTTCATTTCATCAATGAATCGCCCGTCATGCTTCTAACAAGCAGTAATTACGATATGAAGTTTTTGTTTTAAGAAACACCAATTAACAGTGAATTACCGGGTATGATGGACTGGGCTGTGATCCTGTATCCTCGGTAGTCGACGACCACCGTGCCCAGTGTGTACATGCCATCAATGTCCGCGTTAAAGTACGCCTTCACCCCCTGCAGGTCATTGTCCTGAAATGGATGGTTGGTTCGTCGATTCATTCTTTGGTGGGTGGGTTTGGTTGGTTTGGTGAAAGTGAATGGGTTTAACGTCCCAGCAACAGCTAATATCATATAGCGACTGGACCACAGTTTAAAGTCTCATCCGACAGATCAGTGGGATGGAAATACGATGAAAGTATTTTTTGATGCCTAGGGCGAGGTTTGAACACACAACCTCCGGATTGGAAGTGTTCTAACACCTAGGCCACAAACCATCCCTGGTTGATTTGGTGAACACCAGTGAATCATGAAACCAATCAGTGATTCCACCTCAGTTAACAATGGTCACAAACATTACAAGTCACACCAGGAAGATGTGGCCGGTCAGCACACAAATGCCTTCAGTGGCAGATTGGAGATGCACCAGCAAACTTTTTAACCGATCCACGGACGGACACACAGTCCAAGCATAGAATCAACAACGTTGCGCGACATCGCATGGGGGCTAATAAGGTATTGGGATATAAACACAAAACGTTGAATGGGTGTTTCCATTATGAATTTATGGCTGGTGTAAATATTACGTACAGGAGCGGCATAGGCAGCGGCGTCGCCACCAAAATCCTTATAGTGGTCACGAACGTCGAAGCCGAGACTGAAGAATATGTTGTTCCAGATGAACATCTGCATCCTGTAATAGACACCCGTTTCATTTTACATACGAGACATGCCATGTGAAATGTTTGTTTGTTTGTTGGTGTTTAACGGTCTATCAATAGCTAAGGTCATTTAAGGTCGGGCCAATGGGTTCGATCCCGTATTTAACTTGCTGGATTGGGGGAAAATCCCAAAATCAGAACGGAATACTTAAATTTTTTTAATTTTTTTTTAAAAATAGATTCAGCCCTGAAATTAGAATAACCGGACCTGGTGCCAGGTCCATACCACACCAAAGCCACGTGGCCCCTTCCCCTAAAAGTAATAGGATTAGGAATAATCATATTACTCATATATATAAGGGAACCAAATTCAACTCACATACAAGAATGCCAAAGACGTACATGAGGGCCAAACCAGGTTTTTGGTTGGGATTCCGGTAAGGATGAATCCCGATCATTGAAATGTGATTTTGAACCGTCGGACATCTGTGTACAAAATTTGCAATATTTTACGTAAATGGTGTCAAAAGTTGACAAAATTTTCAGAGTACATGCAGAATTATATTCCACATGTACTCAGACAATTTTGTCAACTTTTGACTTTATTTATGAAAAAGAAATGAAATTACGCAGATGTCCGAAGGTACAAAATCTCATATGTTTCTGCAACTGGAGCAATGGAGCATATGTGATTTATGGCCAGTCTAGCTGCTGATCAAATAGAACACTCATGTAGCCTGAAAACTATCTATATTGCTTGATAGATGCCCGACAGGTATTTCGTTGATAGAATGGCGAACAGTGCAGACTCTGATCAGAAAAGAAACAAGAAAATGTGGCCCGTCAACACACAAATTTCCACAGTGGCAGAGTGTAGAAACTCGGGCAAACTTCTTCACCGAACCAATTGACAAACACACGGACGGAACACAGTCCAAACATACGGACGGAACACAGCCAAACACACGGACGGAACACAGCCAAACACACGGACGGAACACAGTCCAAACACTACCGAAACCGACAGCATAAACAATTAAAATTGTTCATACTCAGAAGCATACACGCAGTAAATATATCACGGCAAACATCAGGGGTTCCTTAGACAAGAGATCGTCATGTGATGTGTCATCTGGTGTCTGTTATACATCATCTGTTTGCTCGATATTACATATTACATTTGTCTATACAAACTAAATAGTCACACAATACAACACACAGTAAATATATCACAGCAAACATCAGGGGTTCCTTAGACAAGAGATCGTCATGTGACGTGTCATCTGGTGTCTGTTATACATCATATGTTTGCTCGATAATTCAGGATTTAATTTAACCACATATGTGTTCATGGTACTCGGATGCCCGTACTAGCAGCAGTCGCATATATCAACAAAAGCTCTACAACTAGTGTACAATAAGAATCGGGGGCTATTTGTAGACAAATGTGAAGTGTCATGAAAATATTATTAATCTTTGTTTACTCACTTGGCGTCGTCGCCGGGGTTGATCGCCATGACGTTGCCGTCTATCACGGCCACGGCACCACGCGTTGCTGCCGCCACAAAGTCACTGTGTACCTGCAACATGCAGCACGCAGTGTTTGTCAAGCTGGAGGAAACCAGGGTTACCCTTATAAGGCTGAATTCAGTTTTGTCTGCTGTTTAATTTTTAGTTTCCTTTTATAAACATGGTTTAATTGCGCTTTATAATTATTTTCAAGATGGTTTTATTTAAAAGAAGATACAAAAGAATGCGGTTTGTCGGCACAAAAATACCCCTGTGGCAGATTGGAGAAACTTCTTAACCGGATCCAAGGATACACAGTCCAAACACTATATGCCTTTCAGCTCTTCCGAGAAAGGGGGTATAAAAACTCAAAACAACAGCAGGTGACCATTTCCGTTTCCGCATTCTAAGGGTAATGCACAATTGCCAAAGAGGACATTCATTCAGCTAGGCCCGAGCTGATGGAAAATTTAAATGGTATAAATTTGCCAGAATCTGACCACAATTACATTCTACATTTGTCCAAAATCATCGCCAACTTCCAACCTGGTAGTTTTTTCCGTTTAGCAATTATGTGAATATTATTCCAGTGTTGTGCCTACAGCGAGCCAGAGCGACACTTTCTAACCTTAAGAATTTCCCTATAGAGTGAGTATACGCAAATCATGAATTTGCAGACTGGAGAAACTCAGAACTTCTTAACCCACAGACTATGTGCCTCCCGGTCTCGGTCATAAAAATGTTTTAATGATCTAGGCCCGGTTGCTCAAAGCTTCTGTTAGCTTAACAGACTGTTAAATCCTTAGCATTGCTAAGGATTTAACAGTCTGTTAAGTTAACAGAGGTTTTGAGCAACCAGGCCCTGGTAGACAGGAAGCCTATGACCAACAGTACCTTGAATATCGCCCTTTCTCGTATGAGCCGCTCTGGGAGGGTTTTGCGTGAGAGTTCACGGGTTGTCTGTATTTCCTCGTTCCAGTCGCGTGTCTGGCCGGGAATGTGCTCTTCGTACCCCAGTCTCGTGGAGAACGCTGCAATTAATAGCAAAGTATAATGTCGAGGATACGCAATATGGCCGGGTGTAGAAGACTTATTGCATCTCCCTATTTCACAGATATCATTTCACGAAAATTAGGATAATTTCTGTAAATGTGTTTGTTTGTTTATTGGTGTTTAACGGCCTATCAACAGCGAAGTTCATGTAAGGCCGGGCAAACAGGTTCGAAAGCATTTTAACCTGCTGCATTGGGGGGAAAATCCCAAAATCAGAACGGAATATTTACATCGAGAAAAAATATATTCAGCCCTGAAATTAGAATAACCCGACCTGGTGCCAGGTCCGTACCACACCAGTCACTTTCCCCTAAAATAGGATTATGAATAATCGTAATACTCACATAAGGGGTATAACCAGATTCAACTGTCACATACAAAATGCTAAAGACGTATGTGAGGGCCAAACCAGGTCTCCAGTCGGAATTCCGGTAAGGATGAACCCGGATCGTTAAATTACCCATCGCATTCCAGGGCTCCAGATAAGGAATTAGTAATCGAGTATTTGTACTCCATCATTTCTGAAGCAATTGGAGACAATTCTAATGAAATACCAAGATGTGTTTTCATGGAAAATAAGAAAAAATATGCTATATTTGTGGTCTGTTTATTGTTTTCTGCAGCATGAAAAAGGTACCACAAAATTGTTATTGCTTTTTGATGATACTCGCTACTTCTGATTTCAATTGGGTTTTTGGCAATTTTAATTGGGTATTTAAGCCACATATACATAACTGTAACACGCACCACCAGACATAGATATAGGACAACATTGGGCACGCCACTACTGACATTCAACACCACGTACCATCCTCGGCGCGGATGTAGTCGACCGAGTGTTCGGGAGTCGGGGCCATCCACGTGAAGATCTGGTACGGGGACGGTACCCGCTCAAACGGGTGTTTTCCCGCCCGCTTCTTCAGCAGAATTGCAAAGTTCTTCTTGAAGACCGGGCTCAGCTGCAAACAGGTGAAAGGTATTAAAGCCTCAGCAACAACTATGGCTTAAAAAGGCTTAGCAAAACAATATACTTATGTGTGCAGAACCCCCAACTATGATCAGGGCCTGAAAATAGCAGCTTTTACCAGTAGGTCCTCAATTATGATAAATATTTTTGAGTTACGGACGGACAGACCGGACGGAAATGCAAGAAGCTATATATCCCTTGGCATACTTTGTAATAATAAGAATGAGATGGTTATGCATGGGCACCTGGTAGTCCAGAATATTGTACTACAGAGAACTTCTCTGAACTGAACATCCCAGCAATGTCTGGTAATGTTCAATAATGAAAGGTTTCCCTGCCATTTATCTCTGATGCTCAAGTCTGTTTGTGATACGCAAAACAAAAAAGCATGTTGTGGACTACTAATATGCCTGAATTACAATGGAGCCTCTCTAAACTAGACACACCCTCCCAGGGTGTCTAGTTTAGAGAGGCTGCATTGTATAATAACTTCACCAGGGTGTCCACTTTAGAGGGTGTATAAATAAAGCCACAACTTGACAAGTACATACCTGGTTGAGCAGATCTATGAGTGTGTGTGATAGACATTTCTGTTGGACGGCTTTCGGATTGAACTCATCTTCTGTACACCTGTAACATATATATTGTCCTGTCACCGACGTAAATCTTACAAGTAGAATTGGCGACATCATGAAAAGTGAATTCAAACATGGTTTACATGATAAGTGATGAGGATCATGTGAATTGGTCAATTGATATACAAACAACTCCTTCGATTTAAACAAATCTGTATTATTTCACATCATAGTTGCTATGCCTTGTTCGTAGTTCGTTTCATATAATTTAGCATTAATACACAGTTGAAGCTCCATGAAACGGCCACCTCTCTACAACAATCCTCTCTCTGCAACGGCCGATATTCATATCCCAAATGGACAACTGCCTCCCTAGAACAGCCACCTCTCTACAACAGCCAGTTGTGTGTCTTCCCCTGGGTGGCTGTTTTAGTGAGGGTGCATTGTATATAAAACAGGGTTATAATTACGACACTGTTTACTAGGGTGGGCCATTTTGTCATTGTGGTTCCTACAAATAGGAAATTTAGTAAGATGTAGCCGAGCTCATTGTTGCCAAAGTCTGATCATGTGCCAGTGGCTATTTCATGTTATAGGAATATCCCTTGACAAGATCAGGGTGTGGACTTACTGGTTGATGTAGAAGCCACGGGCGGAGGCCGTCAGGTGGTACTTCTTGTCTTCCAGGGTCACCACATACAGGTAGAGCAGGTCACCTGCAGGTGGACGATCGGGGGATTGGTTAATTGGGGGACAAATTGGATGGTTAACTGGTTCATGTTACCACATACAGGTAGAGCAGGTCACCTGGGGATGGACGGGTCAGGGGATTGGTTAATTGGGGGACACATTGGATGGTTAACTGGTTCATGTCACCACATACAGGTAGAGCAGGTCACCTGGGGATGGACGGGTCAGGGGATTGGCTAATTGGGGGACACATTGGATGGTTAAATGGTTCATGTCACCACATACATGTAGAGCAGGTCACCTGGGGTGGACGGTCGGGCGATTGGTTAATTGGGCGACACATTGGATGGTTAACTGGTTCATGTCTCCACATACAGGCAGAGCAGGTCACCTGGGGATGGACGGGTCGGTCGGTCGGGGACAGATTAGCTGGTTAACTGGTTCATGTCTGGTTAATGTTACAACATACAGGTAGAGCAGGTCACCTGGGGGTAGAACTAATTTAACCCTTTCAACATAACAGACATAATTCCTCTGTTTACCAACACTAGATCCAGATAGTTGCCTCCATGAATGTATGGTAAATAGTATAACTACCAAGCTTTTTATAAAACAATGACAAACAGTATTCAGTAGCTCGGATTTGCTTTCAACAGATCATTAACATTTGAATTACCGTGCATCTTCCTGTTTCCTGGAGGAGGGTTCCAGCCGCTGTATGTTAGAACTTTCAGACACGCAGGCGACTGTAAATACACGGATATTCCATTGGTGTCGAAGACAATAAATACAGTGAAACCTCTCTAAACCGGACACCAAGCAAACTTCTGTTATCTTATTTTGATGGGTATCTTGATATTTATGTCAGGTGATAATGCCTGTTCATGATCGCATAGCACACAAATATGGGTACGGATTGATCAAATGTCTGATTTACAGTGAAACATCTCTAAACCGGACACCCTGGGGACCTCCCAGGGTGTCCAGTTTAGAGAGGTTTCACTGTATAGGATTAAACAGCAATTATTGACAATTTATAAAGGTATAAAGTTGGAACAATGCAGGGGCCATGGATACCCGACAGTTGCTTAGACCGACAAACTAAAAACTTTAACATACTATTCGAAATGTTCATTTTACGTGCTACGGATGGACAAATCAACAGATGGAAAGGCAAATATTCTTCCTTTGAGCCACCAATAGATGTTCAACCCTTTCAACACTAGAGACCTCTTTTCTAGTTCTTACAAACAGTGTAGATCATGATGAGCCGGTTCGTAATGAGCCGTCTCATCAAGAACTGCACCAGTAGTGGATACTTTTTTAATTTTTACTATAGGAATGAATGGCCTTTTTGTGGAATTTATCGGGGTATAAACTTGGAAAAGTCACTGGAATACTGGACGAAGTGATAAAAAATTACAATTTTCGAAAAAAAGTTTATATCCCTGATAAATTCCACAAAAAGGCCATTCATTCCTTATAATTCCAGCATTTGAAATAAATTCATCAAGAAAATGTGTTTATTTTCCGTTTTCTTAAGAATTATTTTAACTGCGCCTCACGGTTACGGAAAGTAGTTCGGCATGGGAGTTTAATGGGATATAAATTTTGGATTGAGACTTGCTACGGGCCAATCAAATGTTAGAGAATTGTGTAAATATTTTTGTGCTGGAATTATTTGATAATAAATGCCATTATGGCTTACAGGTGAAAAACTCTAGGATGTATCGTTACTAAGGAATGCATGTGTGCAATATGAAGATATTAGCTGAAGGCAAACAGAAATTATAGGTGATTTGAGAAACTGTTACAAAAACTGTCAAAAAATAAACCGACTGACGGACAGGACAGACAGACAGGGTGAAACCTATAGGGCACCGCCGATGGAACAGTCTCAAACTTAACTTGAAATAGTCTATGTGAGTTACTTAGGGGTGAAAGGGGTGAACAGATTACTTTAAGATCTTTATTTCTGTATTCACTGTAACAACAAATAAAAGAGAACTTTCAGTCCAGTCATTTCGCACGTTAACCAAAATGCAGAATGCAGGAAACAGAATGGTCATCTGCGGTTTTTATATGTTATCTCCCTTGAGATAGCATATTGTGTCACACACATTTCTATGGGGGCAGCCATTGTCGTGCTACGGCTAAATGGCGAGTATGACCAAGAAAACAGTACCCAGTGCCAACTTATTAGTTTTGGTCCGTCTTGCTTTGTATCTAAAACTCTACATACACTATCTCTATAGTTTTCACAGTTTTGTGCTCAGTTTATCAGTTAAATTCTGGAAGATACGAATCAAGACATTTTGTGTATATGAATACAGCAGCTATTATCATTAGGACAGTACGGAGCTAGCAGTAAAAGGTGGTGAACGATTTTCTATATATTTCAGTACTGATCCTGCAAGTTACACCAGTGTGTTTTACAAAGTTAACTTACCCCACACACCGATCAGTTTTTGTGGAGATAACATATTTTAGTACTTTGCTTTTTACGTTTTATCTTGTTTCGCAATATAAAAGCATGATTTAAGCAGGAGGGGGTCGGTCCTTAGGGTTAATATGGTACCATGCTATATATCAAGAGATGAAAAGATTAACCCTTTCAAAACCACACGCCTGTACAGTGGTATTGGCAAACAGTGTAGATACAGATGAGCAGGCTCGTGACGAGCCGTCTCATCAGGATCTACACTTTTTGCAAATAATTTCTATATTTTTTTCAGAGACAAAAAACACCCCCTTTTTATAAATGGACTACTCTGAAAATCATTTTGTGATGATATCATTGGTCGGAAAATTAACACATCAAAATCCATTCCAGTTACTTAGGGGTGAAAGGTTTAATACAGGGGTGTAGAGGCAGAAGGTGGTCCTTAGGGTCACTACCATGCTATATACACTGCAGCTCCATTATAACGCGGTCGCGTATAGCGCGATCTCCATTATAACGCGGGTCTCTCGTGGATCCCATTTTTTTTTTTTAAAAATCGAGAGAAAAAAAAAAAAATCATCGGACGTCGTAGTCATCGTGTAATTAGTTGATTTGTGATTTCTGTAAGTTTATTCAAACAACGAAGTTCAAAGTCCATGAAAGGATTATTATTAGTATGTTAACAAATGTAATACCTTTCATCAGGTAATCATATTAATAGGCATATTTATTAATCAATTCAATTGCCTTAATCCCAATTGACATGTATTCGCGAAGTAATTAATGGTCGTATCAAAGGAGCATGCCGACCAATGTAACACCTGATCAGAAGCTACACTGGTCACAAATCCCATGAGCACCATTTCTCCAGTCACGTAAATGTACCGCTTTTTGTCACCAAGTAATGTCAATGTATCTGTGTTAACACATAATTGTCGCTAATAAATGGTTGCATGTTCGATCGCCTTTCTTTTTCTTTACTCCCAGGTGTAATATTTAGCGTTCTATAAATAGACTGGTGTTTCAGCATTATCTGGGTATGGGATCACGTGGTCTATTGTTTACACTGCAGCCCACGGCCATCTCGCTTAAATCGTAAATTTCATTCATCAATATGACTGTTGCAGCGTAAACAATAGATCACGTGACCCCACATCTGAGATTATGCACGTATCAACAGTAATCGTCCGCCGAATGAATAGGCAGGACAGTGACCATAGGCTTATTTATTATCAATTAATCCTTTTAAAAGCGCCTGTTGATCGCGAGTAGTATACATTGTAATAAGCGTCTGTCTATCGCGAGCACTATACAACGTAATAAGCATGATTTTATAAATAACTCATATGTTTAATACATTGATACAAGTTTGTATGTCAGTCATTATTAATAATTACTTTAAATTCTGTTCAAATGACATGATTTTATATGGGTCCGTTGCTAATGGAATTCCCGCAATAGTTGGTAACCGAAATGCGGATGATACCAGTAACCCGTGCAGTACCAGTACCCGTGCATGTCCCGAAATTTTATAACGCGGTCGGATTTGATCGCGGTTTGAAATCTTGGACCCCGACCACTATAATGGAGCTGCAGTGTATCGAGAATGAAAAGGTTAATCATTATGGCGGCCAAATATTGAACATTCCACACACCTTGAGGTCCTTTATACACGGGTGTAGAGGCAGGAGGGGCCGGTCCTTACTGTTGGGCATTATGTAGTCGGGCGGGGTGCAGTCCAGGGAGTCGGGCTTGAGTCGCTTCTTGTCTGCAATAAACATAGGTAAATGAATAGGGATGGAACAAGACAAATATGATTCTTTGTAATGTAATGCATGGACGAGCGGTTAGATGCAGACTGATTGATAGTTTTGAGAAAACACTGCTGGTGCAATGAGACACATTATCTCGTGGACGAGTGGTGAGCAACACAATCACATGGCCTGGGGTTATAGGTTCCACCCGGGGTTATAGACAACTTACCGAGGATGTCGCCGGCGGTGATCACATTGAGGAAGGAGACAGAGTTACAGTCGACCCCGGCGTACGAGTCGGCCGGGTCCACAGACTTGAGCAGGTCCCGGATGTGGCGCACGTGGATCCGTGCCTCCCGCACCGTGTAGGGCTCTGCAAGTGAGAAAGTTACAACACAATAATTCCAGCACAAAAATATTTACACAATTCCCTAACATTTGATTGGTCCGTTGCAGGTCTCCGTCCAAAATTTATATCCCAGTAAACTCCATGCCGAACTACTTTCCGTAACCGTGAGGCGCAGTTAAAATAATTCTTACGAAAACGGAAAATAAGCACATTTTCTTGATTTTATTTATGTTAAATGCTGGAATTATAAGGAATGAATGGCCTTTTTGTGGAATTTATCGGGGATATAAACTTGGAAAAGTCGCGGGAATACTGGACGAGGCCTTCCGGCCTTCGTCCAGTATTCCCGCGACTTTTCTAAGTTTATACCCCGATAAATTCCACAAAAAGGCCATTCATTCCTATAGTATTACCACTAGTGCACCAGAGCTCCAGATAAGCTGCGTATTGATATATTTTACGCACTTATTTTAACAATACGCACCGATTATCAAAAGTGGGAGTACAAAATACTCACAGTAATGTGAAAATATGTATAGATTTTCAAATTCAGTAGTACAATAGCATAATAAAGTTAAAAATGTTGAGCTGCAAAAAGCAAACAGTGAAATATGTAAAAGAAATTATCATTTGTTCCCTATTTAAAGGTACAAACAGTTCTTTATAGGAATTAGATAAGTGTATAATTGTGCCACTATTCCACCAGTTCTAAAAATGAACAGTGCCCAATATACAAATATAATCATTTAGTAATATTTATTTTACCGATAGTATCTCGTTATGTTACCAGGCTATTTGCAAACATTGGGATAGTGATGTGTAGTGTTGAATTTTTTTCCAAATAATAAAAAAGTTACCCACATCTTTTCATTTCAGGAAAATCTGTGAATTATTAATTTTATTTGAAGACAAAAAATATTTTTCTGTCATTTTAAATCTCGATGAGACTGTTCAAACGAGTAGTCACAACATACATATTAGTGCAGAAACGGGAAACAATATTTTTCAGTTAAGAAGATTGTGAATTGTCAGCACAAGAGTTTTCAAGAGCATCTTTCACTGTGTAAAGCTTTGTCAGTACTAGTTTATAGAAACAGCATGAAAGAGGATTAATGTTGGAAGCATTTAAACTTTGTCTGGTACACTCGAACCTCCCCGAACGGCCACCTCTCTACAACACTCTCTCTGTAACAGCCGCTATATTATATCCCAAATGGATGATTTCCTCTGTATCTAACCCTTAGACTGCTGAGCACGAAAATTGTTATCTGCTGTTGCTTTTGCATTCTTTCTCAATAAAAAACATGTTTTGACAGCACTTTAGAATCATTTCCATAGGAAATGATTCTAAAATGCTGTCAAAGCATGTATTTGACGAGAATTATCGAAGAAAATAAATAAACAAACAGCAGACGACAAATTTAATTCAGCATTAACCTCTCTACAACAGCCACCTCTCTACAACAGCCAGTTTTGCGTCTTCCCAAGGGTGGCTGTTGTAGAGAGGTTGCACTGTAATTTCAAGGATATATAAATATGAAATATTAGTTTCTGATTGTTCTATGGAGAAAACTAGTCATTGTTACTGTAAACATATTTATATCAAATACATGTTCGTTTGTTTGTTTATTAGTGTTTAACGGCCTATCAACAGCTAAGGTCATGTAAGGCCGGGCAAACGGGTTCGATCCCGTTTTAACCTGCTGCATTGGGGGAAAAATCCCAAAATCAGAACGGAATATTTACATCGAGAACAAATATATACAGCCCTGAAATTAGAATAACCTGACCTGGTGCCAGGTCCATATACTACACCTAAGTCACTTGGCCCCTTCCCCTAAAATAGGATTACGAATATCGTAATACTCACATAAGGGGTATAACCAGATTCAACTGTCACATACAAAATGCCAAAGCCATATGTGAAGGCCAAACCAGTAGCCGATTTCACCAACATTGCAAAGTATACTTTACTTTGAGGGAGTAATCATTTATTTTTCCTGAAATGCATTATTTTAATAAAGACAAAATATAGACTGACTCAATGCATATAAATTTCATTGTTAAAAGTGCAGAATTATTATTTACGAATACCCTTTATCAGCCATTAAATGGCTGATAATGTAATAAATTAGTATAATAAAAATTAATAAATATTGAAAAATTTCTCCCTCAAAATATTTGTAGTAAAGTATACTTTGCAATGTTGATGAAATAGGCTACAGGTCTCCAGTCAGGATTCCGGTAAGGATGAACCCGATCGTTAAATTACCCATCACCTGCCACCCACTCAAGTACATGTACTCGCAGGCCTCCAGATCAGCAATTAGTAATTGAGTAAAAATAAAATCACACTACTGTTTACACATCAACAGACAGAAATTATTGAATAGTTTGCTTCGAAATGACAACATGTCTTGGCATTTCATTAGAATTGTCTCCTTGGACCTGGTGCCAGGTCCATATACTACACCTAAGTCACTTGGCCCCTTCCCCTAAAATAGGATTACGATATCGTAATACTCACCATTAAGGGGTTGATAACCAGATTCAACTGTCACATACAAAATGCCAAAGCCATATGTGAAGGCCAAACCAGTAGCCGATTTCACCAACATTGCAAAGTATACTTTACTTTGAGGGAGTAATCATTTATTTTTCCTGAAATGCATTATTTCATATAGAACTAACAAATGCATATATTTCATGATTAAAAGTATGCAGAATTATTATACTGAATTTATTACATTATCACAGCCATTAAATGGCTGTGATAATGTAATAAATTCAGTATAATAAAAATTAATAAATTTTTCAAAAAATTGAAAATTTCTCCCTCAAAGTATACTTTGCTAGTAAAGTATACTTTGCAATGTTGATGAAATAGGCTACAGGTCTCCAGTCAGGATTCCGGTAAGGATGAACCCCGATCGTTAAATTACCCATCACCTGCCACCCACTCAAGTACATGTACTCGCAGGCCTCCAGATCAGCAATTAGTAATTGAGTAAAAATAAAATCACACTACTGTTTACACATCAACAGACAGAAATTATTGAATAGTTTGCTTCGAAATGACAACATGTCTTGGCATTTCATTAGAATTGTCTCCTTGGAGACAATTCTAATGAAATACCAAGATGTGTTTTCATGGAAAATAAGAAAAATATGCTATATTTGTGGTCTGGTTATTGTTTTCTGTAGCATGATAAAGGTACCACAAATTTGTTATTGCTTTTTGATACTCGCTAGCTACTTCTGATTTCAATTGGGTTTTTGGCAATATTAATTGGGTATTTAAGCAAATACGCAGCTTATCTGGAGCTCTGATCAAGTACATGTACTCCTAAAATAAAATTAAACTAGAAATGTGGCCTGTCGGCACACGAATACCCCCACTGGCAGCCAAAGAAAACGAGGCATTTTTTATTATAAGCCATTTAGCCGAGCGTTAAGGTTTCAAACGCATCAAGTCTGTGACCTTGACCCTGGGCATAGTGTGATAATCCATGCATCGGTGTAGAATATATAGAGCGGAAGGGAATTTCAATAGGTTTGACCTTTGACCTTGGACGTAGGTGCGTGGTTATTGATCGCGACACACCTTCTCATCATGAGAAACATTTGTGCCAAGCCATTTGATAATCCATGCATCGGTGTAGAAGATACAGAGCAGAAGGGAATTTTGATAGGTTTGACCTTTGAGCTTCAACTGTGACATTGACCTTGGATGTAGGTGCGTGGTTATTGATCGCGACACACCTTCTCATCATGAGAAACATTTGTGCCAAGCCATTTGATAATCCATGCATCGGTGTAGAAGATATAGAGCGGAAGGGAATTTCAAACAGACCGACCGACAAGCTGACTCCTATATACCCCCAACAAACTTTGTTTGTGGGGGTATAATAACCAGATGGCCGCGGCCCGCATGTCGAGCCCGCCGAGGCATTTGATGGTATTTTTAAAAACTTTTAACGCAGATTTCGGACGGATGGACGGACACCCGGACATCATTGTGATCGCTATGTCTCGCTTTCCACAATCGGGTTCGACAAAAACTGTTACATGTAGTTGTTTTATTAGTGAATTGTCAAAGGTCTCAGATACAACTTCAAATGACAAGTTAAGAATTAGTTTTCTTCAAAAGTATTATACCAGAAGCTAGTTCTTTTTTTCCTCAAAATTATTATGCCAGAATGTAGACAAATACATGTAGTTAATATGCAAAGCATGATGCTTTGCAGCAGCGTGTGATACACTCGGGCTTGCGAGAAACTAGCAAAGGCTACGTGTAAGTACGATATGCTATACTGACTGGCGGGGCGTGGGTAGGCCGTGGTACGTACCTTCGACAACCTTGATGACGGAGCCCTCCTCAAGCCCTTCGATGGTCTTGAGTTCAGAGAAGTTGTCGAGGGTGGTGCCGTCGAGCTGCAGGGAGAAGCAGGTGCGGTGACACGTGTCCTCACGGTCCATCAACACCTGGTGGATCTCCTGCACCAGCTCCATCGAACTCACCTGTAATAATAGTCGCACAACAGTAATACCTCTGACCTGTTTTAATCATGCCTCAGAGTGTTGGGACTATGTGGGGCTTTACCAGTTAAAGCCCCACGTAGTACCGACACTGTGGGGCATATTTGTTGTATACAATATGATTACAATAGTGCTATACATGTAACCTGTGGGTCTTTTAACTGTCACTGGGCAACCACATAGTCCCGTCACTGTCGGGCACGACGAAAACTGGTGCCAAAGTGAACAGGGACCTATGCTGAGTATTTAATAAATTCACCAAATTGAACTAATTTCAGACATCATATGTTTTGGGAAAACCATATAAAATAGGGATTTCCAAAAACGAATTGTATCCAAATACATTGTTATTGTGATAACAAGTACAACCATACTAACCATAAATACTTGGATATTCATTGCAGCGAGATACCATATAATATATTACTAATGTGTGTTTTCCCAGAAAAAAATTGTGTCCTAATATTCAGGGTAATTACGGTAATCAATTTAACTGCCTTCTTGCGGTGAAAATCACATCCAACACTTTACGAGTATGTTTCTTATTTCCCTCCGTAAACATGTCTTGGACTTTCATTAGAATTGCGTCTCCAGACAGTAGAACCTCTCTAAACCGGACACACAGGTAGTCTGTGTATCCTTAATTTTATGGGTTTCATTGGTGTATATTTACAATGATAACGCCTGTTCACGTTCGCAAAGCACAGCCACATACCTTGGCATAGTCATATGTCTGATTTACAGTGGAACATCTCTAAACCGGACACCCTGGGGGCGTCCCAGGGTGTCCGGTTTTAGAGAGGTTCCACTGTACTAGTATTTGATCAACTTACAGGCAGCTCAAACTCCTCGACGCCGGGCACGACGACAGTCACGTTGAAGCCTGTGTCCTGGATCAGCACGAGCTCCTGCTCCTTGTCTTCCTCCTTGTCGTCGTCCGTTTTACCGTCATCTCCGTCCGTCTTCTCCGTCTCTCCATCTGTCTTCACTATCTCTCCTTCCCCCTTCACTAGCTCTCCATCACAAGCGTCCCCGGCACCTGTGTATGGAGGAGATTTATTTCTTCCTTATTAAATAGCGAACAAATGATATTTTTATTTTTTTTATTTTTTAAATACACTGTTTGCTTTTTGCAGCTCAACAAAGTAAATTTTCTACTTATTAATACAATATTTTTACAACTAAATTTGAAAATCAATGCTTATTTTCACATTGCTGTGAGTATTTTGTACTCCCACTTTTGCGTATTCTGCTAAAATAAGTGTGCCAAATACGCCAATACACACCTTATCTGGAGCTCTGTGAATATATGCTACATCTCATTCACTATCCATCCATCACCAGTACATGTATATAAACGTACACCTTTATAGCATTATGGTTGGGGTCCACGCGGTCGTGTTATAAGTGAATCGTGTTATATCCAGGGATTCCGCTGGCGATCGCCACTTTCGCAATTGGTGATAAAAATAAACAATTGGCGCTAAAACATTACAATTTTCGAAAAAAAAATAAAAAAAAAATTAAATTTCTCTCGAAAATTGTAATTTTTTATCGCCAATTGTTTATTTTTATCCTATTGGTTATTCCTTTTTCTTTTGATTTTTTTTTTTGAAGTGGCGATTTTTTTATTTTCCCCAGCGGAATCCCTGTATATCCATACTAAATATATCTGCAATATCTACTGTAAATGATGTTGAATGCTGTAGTGTGGATATGTACAATATGGATATATTCAATAACTGATGTACAGTAAGACTTACAGATTTCCATTTCTAATCACATTTAGTAACTGGAATAGTCGTTTTGTCAAAATAGTACATGTAATTGAATCAGCAATGTCGTACGGAGATGGGACTGCGCCAGTATGGCGGAATACCATACATTCAGCACAGGAATTACAATAAAAACTTAATCGCTGAAAAACAGTGTCTCAATCTTGGCTAGATTGCTGTAAGTGGGCAAGTGTTGGTCCGTCACATCCTGTAGTGAAGACGTACACGTACCTTTGTGTTCGTCTTTCTCGCTGATCTTGCTGTCGTTGACGACGTGGTTCTCTGTTTCGCTGCCCGTCTCCGAGTCACTGCCGTCCTCTGCCACACCGTTCATCTTCACATCCACTGTAATCAAGAGATTTGTCACAATGATTCCTGCTAACGGGGATAGATCGTAGCTAGTTATCTCGAGTTGAATTTATTTATAGAAATCCGGTCCAAATTGTGTAGTTTGGGGTGTGCAGTCTGATCTGTGTCTACTCTGTTCACAAAACTCAATAGTTGTGCTATTCAGTAAGAAATAAACGCTGAAATACAGCAAAGAACCGGATATTTATAAATAGATTTGCAAAGGGGAATAACTAGCTACGATCCCTCATTGGGTAGCTAATTGACAGACAAACAAATAGATTGGCGTTTAATGTAGCCCGTTGTCCGACTTGATGCCCGACTTGGGTTGTCTCTAAAAAAAACATTGGACAACTATCAGACTGCATATGTGCGACGTGTCGGTACACTGTAAAAACTGTATATAAGTCCATTATTATTAAATATTGATCCGTGGCTAGTCACATATATTCTCGGGCAAGTGTCAATTCTGTTAACACTTGCAATAAGCCTCAACAAGACATGGCAGAGTAATCTCCCCCTGCTTGGTAATCCCCACTGTTGTGACACAAGTGATTTTGGGACAGAAAGTTAAGCTACTTACAAGCGGTAGCATGTGTGTGCTGTCGTAGAAGGAAAGAAGGCTTACAATAACAAGAAGCCACCAGAGCTTCAGATAAGCTGCGTATTTGCTTAAATACCCAATTAAGATTGCCAAAAACCCAATGAAATCGGAAGTAGCGAGTATCAAAAAGCAATAACATTTTTGTGGTACCTTTATCATGCTGCAGAAAACAATAAACTGACCACAAAGATAGCATATTTTTCTTATTTTCCATGAAAACACATCTCGGTATTTCATTACAATTGTCTCCATTCTAATGAAATGCCAAGACATGTTTTCATTTCGAAGCAAACTATTCAATAAATGCTGTCTGTTGTGTAAACAGTAGTGTGATTTTATTTTACCCAATTAAAATTTTGAAATACCCAATTGTTTCAGAAATGATAGAGTGCAAATACGGTACTCTTATCTGTAGCATCACCAACATTGCAAAGTATACTTTTCTAGCAAAGTATGCTTTGAAGGAGTAATCATTTATTTTTCCCGAAATGCATTTATGATTTCATATAGAACTAACGACTGCATATATTTGATGATTAAAAGTATGCAGAATTATTATACTGAATTTATTACATTATCACAGACAAAATGGCTCTGATAATGTAATAAATTCAGTACAATAACAAGAATTCCGCGGAATCAAATGTCTCGCCTTGTCCCGCCGCCTTGACCTCGAGCCTGGGCCAGAAAGCAATTTTCACTGGCCCGAACATATTATACAATTATTGACTAGTGAGCCATAGAATATCAGATTAGAATATCAGATTATATTCTATGGCTCACTAGTCAATAATTGTTTTAGTATATGATAATATATAGCACTTACGACCTTATGCTACTAGACAAAAATGGAAAAAGAATTTGAAAAAAAAACAACAAGAAACGAGACAAAGCCACGAAGGCCAGGTTTTTTCCAAGCATATACACTTGGATAACATAATTATACCCACTTTTTGTAGACTAGATGGCCGTGGCCTGCATGTCGCGCCTTGGGGCGAGGCATGGACACTAAAAAGAGATATAGTAGATGGAAAAACTTTAACCGGACACACGGACGGACGTATGCCAAAATGCCAACTATATCGCGCTTTCCGCAAGCGGGCGCGACAATGATGATAAACACCCATGTGAAGTATCAAGGTAATGGGTGAAGCAGTTGCAGAGATATAGTACACAAAAAATCAAAGTAATTTGATCTTGACATTGGGCACAGGGGCCGCACGGTTGGGGGGGTAGAATGAAAATATGGATGATGATAAACACCCATGTAAAGTTTGAAGGTAATGGGCGAAGCAGTTGCAGAGATATAGTATAACGAAAAACTTTAACCAAAAACTTTAACCAGACGTAAGTTAAAAAGTTAACGTTGAAAATGGCTAAGTCAATTACGTAGAAATAATAGGTGAAGGTAAAAAAAAATGGTCACATGTTGGATAGTTGTATGTGGTGGGCACCCCTTGGTTATGAAGCTGTGAAAGTTTGGTGGTCCTAGGTGGTACAGTACCAAAGAAATGGACTTAAACATGAAAAGTTAACATTGTAAACGCGAAAAGTTAACATTGACTGCACGGAAAAAATGGGTCAAGTTCAAAAAGGTAACATGTTGGATAGTGATATGTGGTGGGCACCCCTTGGTTATGAAGCTGTGAAAGTTTGTTGGTCCTATGTGTTACAGTAACAAAGAAATGGACTGAAACACGAAAACTTAACATTGATTGTGGACGCCGCCCGCCCGCCTGGCTTTTGCCAATCCAATAGCCTGGATTTTTTTCCAAAAAAACCTGGCTAAAAATGGAAAAAAAGTTTTCAAAAAAATAATTTAAAAGGATTTTTTTCTCCAAAAAAAACCTGGCTAAAAATGGAAAAAAAGGATAAATAAAGTTTAACAAGAAACGAGGCAAAGCCACGAAGGCCAGGTTTTTTCCAAGCATGGACACTTGGATAACATAATTATACCCACTTTTTGTAGACTAGATGGCCGTGGCCTGCATGTTGCGCCTTGGGGCGAGGCATGGACACTAAACACTAAAAAAATAGATATAGTAGATGAAAAAACTTTAACCGGACACACGGACGTACGGACGGACGGACGTATGCCAAAATGCCGACGATATCGCGCTTTCCGCAAGCGGGTGCGACAATGATGATAAACACCCATGTGAAGTATCAAGGTAATGGGTGAAGCAGTTGCAGATATAGTACACGAAAAAACTTTAACAAATAAATTCAAAGTAATTTGACCTTGACATTGCGCACAGGGGCCGCACGGTTGGGGGTTAGAGTGAAAATATGGACGATGATAAACACCTATGTGAAGTTTCAAGGTAATGGGCGAAGCAGTTGCAGAGATATAGTATAACAAAAAAGTTTTAACCAAACAATTTAACCAGACGTACGTTAAAAAGTTAACGTTGAAAATGGCTAAGTCAATTACGTAGAAATAATAGGTGAAGGTAAAAAAATGGTCACATGTTGGATAGTTGTATGTGGTAGGCACCCCTTGGTTATGAAGTGTGAAACTAGTGGAGTGGTGGTCTTAGTGTTAACATTGTACCAAGAAATGGACAAAAAAAAATTAAACTACGAAGCTTTGGTGGAGGTGAAACTTAAACATTGTTAACTGTACAAAAAAAGGGAATGAACACCCCAAAAACCACATTGAAAACGAAAATTAACATTGAAAATGGCTAAGTCGATTGCGTAGAAAAAATGGGTCAAGTTAAAAAAAAAGTAACATGTTGGATAGTGATATGTGGTGGGCACCCCTTGATTATGAAGCTGTGAAAGTTTGGTGGTCCTAGGTGGTACAGTAACAAAGAAATGGACTCAAACACGAAAACTTAACATTGAAAATGGCTAAGTCCACTGCGCGGAAAAAATGGGTCAAGTTAAAAAAAAGTAAAAAAAAGTAACATGTTGGATAGTGATATGGTGTGGGCACCCTTGATTATGAGCTGTGAAAGTTTGGTGGTCCTAGGTGGTACAGTACCAAAGAAATGGACTTAAACACGAAAACTTAACATTGAAAACGCGAAAACATAACATTGAAAATGGCTAAGTCGATTGCGTAGAGAAAATGGGTCAAGTTAAAAAAAGTAACATGTTGGATAGTGATATGTGGTGGGCACCCCTTGATTATGAAGCTGTGAAAGTTTGGTGGTCCTAGGTGGTACAGTAACAAAGAAATGGACTCAAACACGAAAACTTAACATTGATTGTGGACGCCGCCCGCCGCCCGCCCGCCCGGCTTTCGCCAATCCAATAGCCTGGATTTTTTTCTCTCAAAAAACCTGGCTAAAAATTAACAAAAAAATAATGCTCGCTACTGGAGCCCAGAATTTTTATAATAGTCCTATATTTATCTACATATCATATCTGCACAGGTCCACATATTGCCACAATATTGTCAACACCGTTTACGGAAATGTAATACCCAGGTATAATAATTTACCTGTATAAATTACCTGTAATAATTTAGCTGGACATTTAGTGGTCAAGCTGGAAATTTGCACATGCTTGCACATGCAGAAGTGTTCAACTGGAGAAGGCTATTGTTCTCTCTACAGGTAAGGTGTACAGAGCGCACGAGAAAACGGGTCTTCATGCATTAATGTTCAGTTTGCAGCATAGAAAGAAATAGAGTTTGACCTTGACCCCGGAATTTTTTTTAATAGTCCTATATTCATCTACATATCATAGTAAAGGTATGTATAAAGTTTGATGACTAGCTGATAAGGTGTTGAAGTAATGACCGTAACACGAAAACTTAACATTGAATGATGACGCCGCCGACACCGACGACGACTCCGGAAAAGCAAAATCTATGTCTCGCTTTCCGCTTCGCGGGCGAGACAAAAATTAATAAATTTATCCTAAAATTGAAAATTTCTCCCTCAAAGTATACCTTGCTAGATAAGTATACTTTGCAATGTTGATGAAATAGGCTACTGGAGCGCTGAGTCACTTTCAGGCTCAGATAGGTCACGTGTGTGGCTCCAATGTGAACACACTATAAAGTCTCCCAACTGCCCTAAAATAAGTATACTCAACAAAACTAGAAACGTCCCTGTTTTATAGCCGGTGTAGCTCTGTCTATGTATGTACCACATGTTCAAAGTACATGTATTTTAAACCGTGGCGATGTTCAGAATACGATCGTGTAGAGTTTAGCCGATACACACGGTTTACATAGCGGCCAGTGACCGGAACGTTGATTTCCACTTTTTGCACGTGCACGCTATACTTGTCATCGATAAGGTGATTCAGTTCATGTCGTACCATTCATGCGATAGGGGCTATTCGGAAAATTAAAAAACTTTTTTAATTTTTCACTGTTTTCGATATGCCACGGCTTTCCGAAAACGAGCGAAATCAGGCAATTGGGATGCTTGCGGGTGGGATGGCCGCCAGGGCGGTCGCGCCTCGGTTTGGTTGCTGTCGGAAGACGATTGATCGTCTTGCAGCCCGGTACCAGCAGCGACCTGGTAGGCCTCGTGTAACGACGGCTAGAGCCGATCGTTACATTACGTTGACGCACTTACGTCAACGTCGATTGGCAGCCACAGTCACTGCTAGGCGATACGGTGTCTCAGGGCAGACCATTCGCAACCGGTTACGTCGTAACGCCCAACCAATCCGGGCACGCCGCCCGTACACTGGTCAGATAATGACCCAACGTCACCGTGCTGCCAGAGGGAGCGTAATGGTCTGGGATGGGATCATGGGAAACCGGAAGACAGATTTGGTTGTTGTACAGGGCAACATCAATGCACGTTATGTTGCAGATGTGCTAAATGCACATGCCTTACCATTTATCCGTCAGCATGGTCCTGGTGTGACATTGATGCACGATAATGCCCGCCCTCACGTAGCCAGGGTCACCACTCAATACTTACAGCAAAACAACGTCGACGTCATGCCATGGCCCGCGGTCTCCCCGGATCTCAATCCCATTGAGCACATATGGGATGAACTGGGCCGCAAAGCACGAGCTAACCATCAGATTGACAATGTTCGCGATCTTACACGGGCGTTACAACGGGAATGGAGGAATTTGCCCAACGCACTGGTATTGCGTTACGTCACGTCGATGCGGCGTAGGATCATTGCATGCATTCATGCAAATGGTGGCCACACTCGGTACTAACGAGATTTACTGAATTTGCCACATTACTTATTGAAATTCCATCTCTAAACATTAAGTAACACATTTCTGAGTTTTTGTGATTTTTGATTTTGACCCCTACCGCCCTTGGCCGGTTATCTCTCGAATATTTAACAAGATATCCAAATGCAATTTATTGGCTTTGATACAGAAATGAATGAACTTGTTTTTCCATTTTGATTTTTAAAAGTAACCCTTTTGGTTTTTGATGAATCTTTCCTTAAACATGGAGGGA
Source organism: Conchocele bisecta (assembly GCA_029237695.1). Classification (NCBI taxonomy): domain Eukaryota; kingdom Metazoa; phylum Mollusca; class Bivalvia; order Lucinida; family Thyasiridae; genus Conchocele; species Conchocele bisecta. The sequence goes on from CM055277.1 coordinate 80,399,890, forward strand.
CGTTTCTAGTTTTGCTCAGTATATGATAAGGAAGAATCAGACTCCGATATACGACTCAATGGCCGGCAACTTGCAAATTGGTAGCTTCAGTGAACAGAGTGATCAGTCTCCGCCAAACTCGTCGGACCGACGGACATCGATGATAAAGTGGCCAGACCGAATGTCTGACTATAAGTTTTTTCCCTTTTCTATTCTAAACTTCAAAGAACGTTCCTTTGCTCTAATTTTCATTACATGGCGCACCCATCTGTTTCAAATGACTTTTTTTTTTAAATCTAAAATTTGCACAGTTTGGCACATTTTGATATGCCCCCGCAGAGATTTTCATTTTTGACCCGAGATTATCAGGTCAGGGTTCAAATGACTTTAGTTTCAAAGCCTATTGAAACTGGGCTGTTATTCATAGTGCGGGCTAGTAGTTTTTACGGAGCCCAGCAGGGGACGTAGAATACGTTTTTTTGTTAATTCGTTCCCACTAAATAACAATTTGTTATCTCAATTTAACAATTAATTCCCACAAATTAACAATTTGTTCCCTCCATTTAACAATTTCTCATACAATAACAATTCCTTACCAAGGGAACGAATTGTTAATTTGTGGGAACAAATTGCAGACATGAGAACATCGCTGAAAACATCTGAAATTCCACTGAAACCCCCTCACCCCACTTGTAAAAGTATCAAATTTGAGCATACCAGATTGCTTCTGAATCATTTTGAAAACGCAAATTATGACCAAATCCACTGAAATCAGCTGATCAGCTGAAGATTCTCATGCCTGAAATTGTTACTATATCGTGGGAACGAATTGTTAAATTGAGGAAACAAATTGTTAATTCGAGGCAACGAATTGGTAAATGGAAGGAACAAATTGTTATTTTGTGGTAACAAATTAATAAAAAAAAAACATGTCCCCTGTGGGGCTCCGTATGGTTTTTGTCTGAGTGAGTACATTGCACATCTCACTAGTCTGGCGGGCTCATTCCGTTAAGTCAAATTAGATAACTTAGAGCCCTGACCTCCTCTGGCTAATTCTTTTCTAGGTGTTCACAACCACCACACCCCCCATCTTGGTGGAAAAAAAATAACAAAAAACACATGTGACTTCGGCGTGTATAGTTTGATTGTTTGTTGGGGTTTAACAGCCTATCGACAGCTAAGGTCATTTAAGGCGGACGGCATGTATAGAAAAACATTTATATGTCACTTCAACATTACAAGGTCTTAATTATGTGACTGTGTGGAGAAATGGGGCTTATTGACATTTGTGACCAGTGTAGCTCCTGATACTGTAGCACACTCCTGCATGACTATATGTGAACAGAATGTATATCACATAGTAGATTGATGGTCATGGTATTTTTTCTTCATTTTGGGTACCCGTCGAATTGGTAATTCTTGTGGTATTTTCAAACATAGCCGAATAGCGCCTATTCAAAGAAACGGGAAAAAAAAACGCTTATTGTTCGACACTAGACACTGACTGTATATGCTAAGATATAATGGGAATTATTTTTGTGTGTATAATGTTACACGTTGTAGTAAATCATAACAAGACGTTTGGCAAGAGTCCATGAGCTCGTGTGAATGACTGATACTACAACGCCATGATCAGCTGTACAATAATATCACTGGTGAATCAGCGTAAAATGTTTCACGTCAAAAAATGCACTGTTTTCCAGACGAGATGCCACTCGGCTCAGTCTACATAGATAATTGAGCTATCACATAAACACATTTTTGTCTAGTAACCGGAGCAAAGTTTCTGAATGTAGCTGAATGGGAATTCTGCACTTTTTTTGCAAGTAATTTTCATTTTTTTAAGAACAAAAACACAACACCCTCTTTTCATAAATGGACTAATCTGACAATCATTCTGTGACGGTTGAATTGGTTGCAAAATTAACATATCAAAATCCATTCCAGTTACTTGGGGGTGAAAGGGTTAAAAATGCACCCGCCAGGAGAAACAAGAGCTTGTCAGGTACTGAGCTTTTGACCAGTGTAGCTCTTGATCCGTAAGGACTCTCGTGTGACCTGATACAGATCTAAAGGTGTCAATAGTGTATGCCCTGATCAGACTGCGTGGATGCTGATGACATGTCTCAAAATATAATTTATTTTCTATTTTTCAGTTAATGCTTACTCACTCACTCCTCTCTTCCATCGAGATTGATTCTAGAATGTTGTGAAAACATGTTTTTGACGAGGAAACTATTATCTAGACTATAATATAATCAAACCAGCAGTTATTCAGTGCATACAACACTTTGATCATTTATATAGATGTATTTCAGCGCTCCAGATCAGGAATTAGTAATTGAGTATTGTCACTCCATTATTTCTGAAGCAATTGGGTATTTCAAAATTTTAATTGGGTAAAATAAAATCACACTACTGTTTACACATCAACAGACAGCAATTATTGAATAGCTTCGAAATGAAAACATATCTTGGCATTTCATTAGAATTGTCTCCTTGGAGACAATTCTAATGAAATACCAAGATGTGTTTTCATGGAAAATAAGAAAAATATGCTATCTTTGTGGTCTGTTTATTGTTTTCTGCCGCATGGTAAAGGTACCACAAATTTGTTATTGCTTTTTGATACTCGCTACTTCTGATTTCAATTGGGTTTTGTCAATTTTAATTGGGTATTTAAGCAAATACGCAGCTTATCTGGAGCTCAGTATTTCAGACACCATCGTGAATTAGCATTGATGTACGTGAATTAGCATTGATGTACGTAAGATCATACATCGTCTTGTCGTGTCATCTATCACACACAATTATGGCTGTCGCTGAATAAACGGGGCTAATGGAATTTGTGACCAGTGTAGCTCGTGATGAAATACCACTCTCCTGTAGCCTGATAATGATCTATATTGCTCGTTAGAAGAAGCATAACGGGCGTTTCATTTATGGAATGGCGAACAACGCATCAGACACAGGCTCATCTGTAACTACACTGGTCGCAACACCCATAAGCCCCATTTCTCCAGTCACAGACACAATTATGATCCAACATGCTAACATAACATAACATCTTATGTCATGACATCCTATGTGGGTTACTATAAGGTTCGACATTGTCCAGCCGTGGGTAAACGTTTGCTTGTGGCACGAGGGAACTGTTTGAACCCGAAGGCCGTAGGCCGCAGGTTCAAACAGTTCCCGAGTGCCACGGCAAACGTTTTCCCATGGCTAGACATGGTCGAACGTTATTGTTACATTTCATGCAATTTGAGCATTTATGCAGTACTTTCGTTACTTTGATAACCTGTTTCATTCAAAGAGCTGATTTACACATACATATTGAATATTATTCCGGGGCCACAGTACACGTCGCGTGATGCAGGTGCCCCATCCTCCGCAGCAATTTCAAAATTGCAGTGCGACCTTTGTGAACTGGTTTGGTGACGTAATGGCGCATTCTAGTAACGTCAAAAGACACATGCATTACATCGGTGTAGGCTTGGCCCCGGAATGAGTACAGCCATGGTCAAATAGCACACGCTGTAATTTGAACATGGCTGTGAGCAGTGTCAAACAACGGCAGTCATGTAACAATGTGGTTTTGACCAGTATGGTTGCTGATCGATAAGCTTTCTGCCAATCAACTAGAAATATACACTGATATGTGGCTGTGACTGGAGAAATGGGGCTTAAGGGGTTTACAACAAGCCCATTCTATTTATGAAACAGCTGTCATGCTTCTAACAAGCAATACAGATTGTTATCAGGCTACAGGAGTGTGATATTTGATCAGGCTTTACACTGGCCACAAATCCCATACAGAGCTCCAGATAAGTTTTGTACCTAAATAGTATTATACCCCCAAATTTAAAATTCAATGCATATTTTACTTTTACAAATGTATTATTGATTTTCTTCCTTATTAAATATGGAACAAATGATAAAAAAATAAAACAAATGTAAAAATTCACTTATTTGAGCTCAACAAAGTACATTTCAACTTTATTACAGTATTTTCACTACTGAATTTGAAAATCCATGCGTTACAATTTCCACATTGCTGTGAGTATTTTGTATTCCCACTTTTGATAATCAATGCGTATTCTGCTAAAATAAGTGCGTAAAAAACGCAAATACGCACCTTATCTGGAGCTCTGCCCATAAGCCTATTTTTCAACCAGTCACAGCCACTTACCGGTATCACCAATACAATACGCAGTCATATAATTTAAACTCGCATCACATCACACCAATAAGTGTTTGCTGAGCACTGATTTGATGCAGAAGTAGGTCAGGATCTACACTGATAGGTCCAATAAAATATCCTCAAAACTGTGGGTGTCATCATCTCTCAAGTTTGCCAAGTTGGGTATTTTCTTAACTGTACAATACATGATGCACAATTACGGTAACCATCTTTGTTATTTCAATGTATCACTCTGATGATAATAATAGAGTAACGTTAAAATGTTCATACAATGTGTGCAGCTTACCGAGATGTATAGACGATACGTAACATGATCAACCCGTCAGTGTGTAATTGTATACAGAATTGGTGGCTAAAATGCCACACACCGCAACCGACAGTACAAATCATTGATTTTTTCAAAAGCATTTTACGAGATGAAAAAGTGAATTTCAGCAACATTTTAACCCAAGTAAATGTATTGCTTGTGAAGTTATCATATAATAAATTGGCCACAGCCAGTAATATGAATGTGAATGAGTGGACATTATAATATCCCATCAAAGTCTACAAAATCTGCATTATGCCATCGACAAGTGAGGTTACAATATTCATTACTGGGTGTATTGTGAAGTGCGTAGATGCTAGTGCTTTTTTTTCATTTTTGGGGGAAGCCGGTCAGTGCCTGTTGGAGGGGGAAATGATAAGTGAAATCGGAAAATGAGTATTTTAGGGGATTGTTTTTCTGAATTGGGTGAAACAGATAGTTTTTCTAGCGGGATGGGGGGGATTGTGAATGGGGCCTTTTATCTCCAAATATTTGGGTGAAAAATAAAACAAACACTGGATGCGCTGAAGTTGCAACTTCAGCGCATCCAGTGTTTGTTTTATTTTTCACCCAAATATTCTGACTAAGCTACATTCACTCCTATTCCTATTATTTGTTCCCTTTACAAACGTTGAATTTATTTTGTCCCTGTATCCACTAATTCGACAAGAGACAAGCCATGTGATTTTGTACCTAAGAAGATGTACGATTTTTCATGAAAGATATTTACAGAAACTGTCATATTGTCTGTAAATGACGTAAAAAGTTGACTACCGGTAAATTTTCATAGCTATCTGCCAGATTGACCACTGTCCCTCACCCTAGGTTCTCAGCTCTGTTTTTACTTTTATCTAATTAACCCTCTACTTTACATACTTACTGTAATGTCTTTCATTGCAACTTTTACTCTACTAACCCCCTTGTCAGATTGATGCATGCCTGTCTAAGTCCCCACCTGGGGTTTGACAGTATAGGAAGATAGATAGATAGATATATATTGGATATGCATATGCAGCCTATGCTCAATAAATGTAAATCCATCAATTGAAATTCCCAGACGATCCAAAATTTGCACTTACGAACATTTTAGTCGTAAGGTTAGTGAAACGGCCCCAGGTCTATACTGGGCACATGTTACAGGTATTACCTACAGTCGTCTGTACAGGGTAGTAAGAAGAACAATTGGCCATTGTGAACCCACTATTGACAATGCAGACAGATGATAAATTGTTCAAAACAATGACCCAGGAATCATGACAGGACATGTCGCAATGACATGTTTCCTTCGACCAATCAAATCATGTTCTAGGACACACCCTCTGAATCACGAGAGAGTCGCCTTCACTACGTCCCGCCTCCAGAAATTAATTCGCTACTTTACTCTCGATTTGCTTTGTAATTACGCAATCGTCACTTAAATAGGGAGGGACGTTTCTTTTTTTGCTCAGTATATTTAGCGGAACAACCCAATCACTCATGCACTGTTTCACGATAATCAGTTGAGTGACCTGGTTAAATAAACGGTATATATAATATATTATAGGAATGAATGGCCTTTTTGTGGAATTTATGGGGGTATAAACTTGGAAAAGTCGCGGGAATACTGGACGAAGGCCGGAAAGCCTCGTCCAGTATTCCCGCGACTTTTTCAAGTTTATATCCCGATAAATTCCACAAAAAGGCCATTCATTCCTTATAATTCCAGCATTTTAAATAAATTCATCAAGAAAATGTGCTCATTTTCCGTTTTCTTAAGAATTATTTTACGGTTACGGAAAGTAGTTCGGCATGGGAGTTTACTGGGATATAAATTTTGGATAGAGACTTGCTACGGGCCAATCAAATGCTAGGGAATTGTGTAAATATTTTTGTGCTGGAATTATTTGATAATAAATGCCATTATGGCTTACAGGTGAAAAACTCCTTTAGTGCCAACTCGCGTCACATTATTCCCCCTCCAAAAGGCACTGACCCCCTTCCCCCAAAAGTGAAGAAAAAAAAACACAAGAAGAAAATGTGGCATGTCAGCACACGAATGAGCCCAGGGGCAGATTGGAGAAACTGTGGCCAACTTAATTAACCGAAAGTGATAAGTATTCACAAGCACAATTTTGAATGTCACGGTCATATTAACATGATTACGGGCAGCACGGATGTGTCACATTTGTGCACAAGTCTTATGCACTGAAATATTAAAGTAATCCTTAGAGGAAAAGTTATAACAGAATTGAGAAACTCTGGCAACCTCCTTAATGTGTCAAGGTCATATTAAAGGCAACAAGGATATGTGGAATTTGTGCCCAAGTATGATGTATTGAAATATTAAAGTAATCATTCAAGGGAGAATGAAGTTATGATGGAACTGAGAAACTCCTTAATGTGCCAGATGGACACACGGACGGACACACAGTCTGAACACAATATGCCTCTGGTTATACTGAAATTGAATGTACAGGTATAGTGTAGCAAGCATGAACACATGTCACAGTTGGTATGTAAGTCACTATATAGAGGAAATGTGTACCGGTATCTGTGTCCGGTTAGCTCAATCGGTTGAGCTATGGTACAGTAAACCAGGACCCGGGTTAAGAGTCCCAGGCCGGTGCACATTAATCTCGCCCTGCTACATTTGGCGCCTACGAGGTACCGTGACTGATAGAATACTCAGAGTTGATCACAGAATGCCCCCGCTGACAGCCAAAGACAACGAAGCACATTTGAAAACACAGTGTGCCAGAGAAGCGTGGATTTGTCACAGCATGAAAGTAGACCATCAGAGCAATTGGTGTGTGAAATATCAACCAGATCCATGCAAGTAAACAGACACAGACACTTTATCAAGTTTCAAAGTCACCAAGTATGTGACCTTGACAATGGGCTTAGCAGGGGCGGATGATTGTGGATTTGTCGCAGGGCGGTAGAGGACCATTAGAACAATGTGTGTGTGTGAAATATCAAGCAGATCTGTGTAAGGAAACAGAAATAAATTTGTTTGTTTGTTTATTACTAGTGTTTAAAACGGCCTATCAACAGCTAAGATCATGTAAGGCCGGGCAAACGGGTTCGATCCCATTTTAACCTACTGCATTGGGGGCAAAATCCCAAAATCAGAACGAAATATTTACATCAAGAACAAATATATTCAGCCCTGAAATTAGAATAACCTGACCTGGTGCCAGGTCCATACCACACCAAATCACTTGGCCCCTTCCCCTAAAATAAGATTACGAATATCGTATTCTCACATAAGGGATATTACCAGATTCAACTGTCACATACAAAATGCCAAAGACGTATGTGAGGGCCAAACCAGGTCTCCAGTCGGGATTCTGGTAAGGATGAACCCCGATCCGTTAAATTACCCATCGCGTGCTCCCACCTGCCACCCACTGAAATTATAAGACATTGCCCGAGCTTTAAGGTTTCGGGACATACAGGCGGATGTATGAATGCCGGTAACACTAAATGCCCCCCTCACCATTCAGTGGCGGAGGCATAATAGAAATGTGGTCGGCACACGAATGCCCCCTCTGACATGAGGCAAGTTTGAAAACACAGAGGGCCAGAGAAGCAGGGATTTGTCACAGCATGAAAGCAGACCATCAGAGCAATGGGTGTGTGAAATATCAAGCAGATCCATGCAAGGAAAGCGACACTATAAGACACTTACCCGAGTTTCGAACACACCAAGTATGTGAACTCGACCTAGGCTTAGCCGGGGCAGGACGATCGTGCATTTTTCACAGGGTGGTAGAGGACCATTAGAGCAATGTGTATGAAATATCAAGCAGATACCGTGCAAGGAAACAGAAATTATAAGACATTTACCAGAGCGTTCACGTTTCGAATGCACCAAGTATGCGACCTTGACCCTGGGCTGGACGATCATGGATTTGTCACAGGGTGGTAGAGGACCATTAAATCAATGTGTATGTGAAATATCAAGCAGATGAGTGCAAGGAAATAGAAATTTTAAGACATTTACCCAAGCGTTATGGTTTTGAACGCACCAAGTATGCGACCTTGACCCTGGGCTGGACGATCATGGATTTGTCACAGGGTGGTAGAGGACCATTAAATCAATGTGTATGTGAAATATCAAGCAGATGAGTGCAAGGAAATAGAAATTTTAAGACATTTACCCAAGCGTTATGGTTTTGAACGCACCAAATATGTGACCTTGACCTTAGCAGAGACGGGATGATCGTGGATTTGTCGCAGGGTGGTAGAGGATCAGTAGAGCAATGTGTGTGTGTGAAATATTATAAAGCTGCTCTGTGTCAGGAAACAGAAGTTATATATCTGTTATACGTGCAAGGAAACAGAAATTACAAGACATTTACCCGAGCGTTAAGGTTTCAAATGCAGCAGGTATGTGACCTTGACCCTGGGCTTAGCAGGGGCGGGACGATCGTGGATTTGTCGCAGGGCAGTAGAGGACCATGAGAGCAATGCGTGTGTGAAATATCAAGCAGACCCGTGTAAGGAAACAGAAGTTATAAGACCTTTACCCGAGCGTTAAGGTTTTGGGACAGACGGACGCCGATAACAGTACACTATATGCACCCTCACCATTCAGTGGCGGGGCATAAAAATTAAATTCACTTTGCTCACCATCATAACAGAGCTCCAGATAAGGTGCGTGTTGGTGTTTGTTTGTTTTTGTTTGTTGGGGTTTAACGGCCTATCAACAGCTAAGGTCATTTCAGGCCGGGTCAATGGTTTAGTACTAAATCCTAAAATTAAATTCACTTTGCTCATGTACACACCATCATAACAGAGCTCCAGATAAGGTGCGTGTTGGTGTTTGTTTGTTTTTGTTTGTTGGGGTTTAACGGCCTATCAACAGCTAAGGTCATTTCAGGCCGGGTCAATGGTTTAGTACTAAATCCTAAAAATTACCTGTACAAGTACAAGTACATGTACATGTTCAAGTACATGTACAAATGGGGGGAAAATCCCAAAATCAGAACTGAATATTTACAATAAAACAAGAATTCCGCCATGGTAGCGGTATCGCGCCTGCCGAGGCATTTGACCGTGAACATTACAAGTAAATAAATGACATTGACCTTGATAATTTGGATGTGGGGGTGTGCGTGATGAAGCATCATCCCTAGACAAATAATGATGTGAAATATTATCAAAGTCTGGCAAGGGGTTAAAAAGATATTGTGAAAAAACAATAATTTTAACGCATTTCTGTTACAAAACCAGTCTTCGAATTTAGCCGCTGGTCCGATGCCCGAGGCCAGTAAAATTTCCGACGGGCCAGTAAAATTCAGAAGCTGGCAGGCCCGGCGGACCAGTAGACTTTTTTTTTCTTTTTGTAGATTTTTTTATTTTTTTTTATTAAATGTTTTTTATTCTCTTTGCTACATAAACGGCTGTTCCATTTACCTCTTTATAGTTGTGGCTAGTTGATATTATCGTTATTTACTTGACAAAAATATCTTGCTTCCTAACAGTTAACTAGAAATGGACGCTTGTCGACAAGCGCATGTGTATCCCCCTCCCCAGATACACAAGTAGTTTGAAAAAAGGGTGTTCGAGTTATGCTCCGGAGACAAAATCAGTGACAGAAAAAACAAAGGGAGATAACTAAAAAATTAGTGATGCAAGAGTTGTCATTCTTGCGTGACACACCTTTATGGTTGTGGTCTATGCATGTGTGAAGTTTCATGAAAATATTCCAAAGGGTGTTCGAGTTATGCTCCGGACACGAAATCATTACACGAAACAACAAAGGGAGATAACTAAACAATTAACGACGCAAGAGTTGTCATTCTTACGTGCGACACACCTTTGGGTCGTCTTCTATGCCTGTGTGAAGTTTAATAAACTAGAAAATGTGTTCATAGAACACGGATGTCCCACATATCGCTTTGATAAAAAATGAGGCCAAATTCCAAGTCAAAATTTTCTTTTACCTGAGCTTTAAAGTTTTTGAAGCACCAAGTATGTGACCTTGACCCTGGGCTTGGCGGGGGCAGGACGAACGTGGATTTGGCACAGGGCGGTAGAGGACCATTAGAGCAATGCATATATGAAATATGAAGCTGATCCTGAAAGAAAACAGAAATTATAAGATATTTACCTGAGCTTTAAAGTTTTGAAGCACTAAGTATGTGATGTTAACCCTGGGCTTGGCGGGGGCGGGACGAACGTGGATTTGGCACAGGGCGGTAGAGGACCATTAGAGCAATGCGTATATGAAATATGAAGATGATCCATGAAAGAAAACAGAAATTATAAGATATTTACCTGAGCGTTAAAGTTTTTGAAGCACTAAGTATGTGACGTTGACCCTGTGCTTGGTGGGGGCAGGACGAACGTGGATTTGGCACAGGGCGGTAGAGGACCATTAGAGCAACGCGTATATGAAATATGAAGTTGATCCGTGAATGGAAAGAAAAATTATAAGATATTTACCTGAGCGTTAAAGTTTTTGAAGCACCAAGTATGTGACCTTGACCCTGGGATTGGCGGGGGCAGGACGACTATGGATTTGGCACAGGGAGGTAGAGGACCATTAGAGCAATGCGTATATGAAATATGAAGATGATCCATGAAAGAAAACAGAAATTATAAGATATTTACCCGAGCGTTAAAGTTTTTGAAGCACTAAGTACCGTATGTGACGTTGACCATGTGCTTGGCAGGGGCAGGACGAACGTGGATTTGGCACAGGGCGGTAGAGGACCATTAGAGCAACACGTATATGAAATATGAAGTTGATCCGTGAATGGGAAGAAAAATTATAAGATATTTACCCGAGCGTTAAAGTTTTTGAAGCACCAAGTATGTGACCTTGACCCTGGGATTGGCGGGGCAGGATGAACGTGGATTTGGCACAGGGCGGTAGAGGACCATTAGAGCAATGCGTATATGAAATATGAAGATGATCCATGAAAGAAAACAGAAAGTATAAGATATTTACCAGAGCTTTAAAGTTTTTGAAGCACTAAGTATGTGACCTTGACCCTGGGCTTGGCGGGGGCAGAACGAACGTGGCTTTGGCACAGGGCGGTAGAGGACCATTAGAGCAATGTGTATATGAAATATGAAGCTGATCCGTGAAAGAAAACAGAAATTATAAGATATTAACCCGAGCGTTAAAGTTTTTGAAGCACCAAGTATGTGACCTTGACCCTGGGCTTGGCGGGGGCAGGACGAACGTGGATTTGGCACAGGGCGGTAGTGAACCATCAGAGCAATGTGTATATGAAATATGAAGCAGATCGGTCGAAGGATGAAGAAATTATGAGACATTTACCCGAGTGTTAAAGTTTTGTGACGGACGGGAGGACGGGATGCACGTTCCTACGAATGAATACTTGTTGGGTTTTTACTGTATAAAAATACCCAACAAGAGTACCCAACACTATCCTAACCCTACCCAATAAGATCCCCGTACACTTACAACAAGTACCCATTCGTGTGTGCGGACGGACGGACAAGGGTAACACTAAATGCCCCCTCCACTATCGTGGTGGGGCATAAAAATATTCCAAAGGGTGTTCGAGTTATGCTCTGGATACAAAATCAGAGCACAAAACAACAAAGGGAGATAAGTAAACCAGAATTCCGCGGAATCAGATGCCTCGCCTTGTCCCGCCTTGACCTCGAGCCTGGGCCCGAAAGCAATTTTCACTGGCCCGAACATATTATACAATTATTGACTAGTGAGCCATAGAATATCAGATTATATTCTATGGCTCACTAGTCAATAATTGTTTTATTATATGATAATAGTCTGTATATAGCACTTACGACCTTATGCTATTAGACAAAAATTGAAAAAGATTTTGAAAAAAAAAATGGAAAAAAAAAGTTTAAAAATTAAAAATAATAATGCTTGCTACTGGAGCCCAGAATTTTTTTTTAATAGTCCTATATTTATCTACATATATCTGCACAGGTCCACATAATGCCACAATATTTTCAACACAGTTTACGGAAATGTAATATCCAATGTAGTAATTTACCTGTATAAATTACCTGTGGTCAAGACTGGACATCTGCACATGCTAGCACATGGACAGGTGAATGGTTCTCCCAGTCTCTATTGTTCTCTCTACAGGTAAGGTGTACAGAGCACACAAGAAAAGGTGTACAGAGCAGACGAGAAAATGGGTCTTCATGCATTATTGTCCAGTTTGTAGAGTGCACAAAACAAAAAAGGGAGATAACTAAAAAATTAGCTACGCAAGAGTTGTCATTCTTGTGCGCGACACACCTCCGGGTCGTGGTCTATGCATGTGTGAAGTTTCATGAAAATATTCCAAAGGGTGGTCGAGTTATGCTCCGGACAGGAAATCAGTGCGCGAAAACAAAAAAGGGAGATAACTAAAAAATTAGCTATGCAAGAGTTGTCATTCTTGTGCACGACACACCTTCGGTTCGTGGTCTAATTGAATATGTGAAGTTTCATAAAAATATTCCAAAGGGTGGTCGAGTTATGGTCAATCATGCGCAAAACAAAAAAGGGAGATAACTAAAAAATTAGCTATGCAATAGTTGTCATCTTGTGCGCGACACACCTTCGGGTCGTGGTCTATGCATGTGTGAAAGTTTCATGAAAATATTCCAAAGGGTGGTGGAGTTATGCTCCGGACACGAAATCAGTTCGAGAAACGAAAAAGGGAGATAACTAAAAAATTAGCTATGCAAGAGTTGTCATTCTTGTGCGCGACACACCTTCGGGTCGTGGTCTATGCATGTGTGAAGTTTCATGAAAATATTCCAAAGGGTGTTCGAGTTATGCTCCGGACAAGAAGTGTCTGCGGCGGACGCGGCGCGCTGTCAAATCCATAGTATCCCCCGACGGAGTCCGGGGGATACAATAATTGTTTGTGTATGCTGGTACACCAGAATTATGGTAAAACATTACCATTTTAAAACTTGATTAACTATTTTATTTTGTGTGAGAATTGATGTAATAGCCGATTTCTGACATCGCATCGAAGAGCCTGTGTGTATTAAATGTTTCACAAACACGAGTTTTCCATTACAAAAATCGATAAATATAGTACATTGACCATAAAAGATATATTTTCTATGTTTACACGAAATGTCTTCGCTTCAGACAAACTGCAGAAAGCACAAAACTAATTAGCTAAGCTATGGAGGCGAGATGTAACCTAATTTCGTCTGCACCCAATAGCCGACAGATTTTCAGTTTCTGAAGAGGACAAAAATGGGGGTAGGGCACTAATCGTACAGGCTCTTTCGGGCCGACAATTACGTCTGGACCGATTAGCATTCTGAAATTTTAGAAGCCCTGGTAGGTATTGAGTCAGAGTGACCATGACGAGAGCGATGACCAAGACAGAGATGATGACGAGATGGAAATGTCGGAAGATCTAGTTTATAAAACATTGATATCGTGAGACCAATCCAGAGATGATAACCAGATGGAGATGTCGGAAGATCTAGTTTATAAAACATTGATATCTTGAGACCAATCATTAAAACAACATTAATTTATATTGACTTGTTTTTATTCTTATTATACAACTACTATACAAGCATATATATATACTGTTATGATAATATTATATTTATACATAGTAACGCATAATTTTTCGGGCCAGTAAAATTTTGTTCGGGCCAGTAACTTTCGGAAGTTGACTGGCCCGGAGGGCCAGTGGTTTGAAAAGTTTTTTGTAAAGACTGCAAAACCGGTGAACATTAAAAGTAAATAAATGACCTTGACCTTCAGAATTTGGATGTGGGGGTGTGCGTAATGAAGCATCATCCCGAGACAAACATTGATGTGAAATATTATGAAAGTCTGGCAAGGGGTTAAAGAGATATTGTGAAAAAACAATAACTTTAAACGCATTTGCCTTACAAAAAACCGGACGACGACGGAAAAAGCGCCGAATATAGCCGCGCCTCTGCTAAAGCAGGCGTGACAAAAACTATATATTCAGCCCTGAAATCATAATAATCCTGATCTGATGCCAGGTCCTCGCCACACCAGAATCACTTGGCCCCTCCCAAAAGCAGTAGAATCAGTAATAATCTTAATACTTTTATAATGGGCAATAACCCAATTCAACTCTCAGGTAACCAAAGATAAAAACGTATCTGAGGGCCAAACCAGGCAAATCGTGATTCCTATAAGGAGGAACCACTACCGTTAATTTTACGCCATCGCGTTCGCCCGACCAACCGCCCACCACCGGCGTATTGTCGTATTTTACGCACTTAATTTAGCAGAATATGCATTGATTATCAAAAGTGGGAGTACAAAAATATTCACAGCAATGAGCAATGCGAAGATACGCAGTGATTTTGAAATCGAGTAATAAGTTGAAAATCTACTTAGTTGAGCTGCAAAAAGCAAACATTGTGTTTAACTATTTCATCTGTCCGTCTTATAATATATTTTCTATATCCGTGAGAACCGAGACCCTTTTAGTGTAAAATTTAGTCACAATAACAGCCCAACTTGTCCTGGCATTTTGCTACACAGTCTGACGATCAGTCATGTTAAAAACATTCATAGACCAATAATAATACACATGTAGGTATACATAGCAGCCCCGTAGTCAGACCTGTTTGAAGGGGGGGGTCGTTTCGAAGGCCCAAGGGGCCCCGAGGTATCTAGGGGGGTCTAAAAAGTGGACCTCGAGGCTGGACGGGAGGGTCGTCCGACCGCTCCGACCCCCCCTGGCTACGGGCCTGCATAGTTTGACAATGGTTATCCTTTTATTCCCATTTGTGTAGCAAAACACCAGGACAAATTGGGCTGTTATTGTGACTAAATTCTACACTATAAGGGTCTCAGCTCTCACGGATACAGAAAATATAAAAGATAAATGAAACAGTAAAACACATCCGTTGAGCTGAGATTTTCTAAGCTAGCAATAAGGAGCTTTGCTGTGTTTTCCAACTCTTCATATGTCAAAGTTTGTTAGTCTGACACAAGTTATTGCCCTTGATCTTGTCTTGTAAATGAATCTCATTATCTCGACTTCTAGCGTAAATTTCAAACAGATTACAAAAATAAAGTCATTCATAAACTGAAAAACATATCATATCTTGACTCACATACTCATGTTATCCTCAACAAAACGTGCTCAATTATGTATATGCCCTCAGTGTGTGTGTAAACAATGTTATAGAAAATGACCTTGACAGCAGAAAATGTAAACTTCAGGTGTCTGTGCCATAAAACAACTGTTTTGCAAAGTTCTCAGAAACCATGCTACATCAGAACATATGTAAAGCCAGCAAGGTGCATGTCGGACTCAATCTAATGCTAAACATCGACGTGATGCGACAAATCTGTGAACCCGACAGTTTCTGTTGCTGAAATGACCTTGCTCAAGTGGAAAGTTAGAACGAGAAAACGTTCAGGCGATTTCAGTATCATTTTTCACACACACGGGCATGAACGAATCGCACGTTTTTATAAAATTGCACAAACAATTGATGATTAAACATACATTTGCTGAAACTGTCTCAGTTGCAGAAAACAAAACGACAAAAGACTCGGTGACACATGCAGACGATTCAAACACAGCTGATCTTGACAGAACAGACGTGACCTGTCCGATATTTCACTGCAAAACTCACATTTATCGGTGGCAATTGTCTTCGCACATTCTATATCATCCTTGTTATTGTGCTGCTTCTGGCGGGAGTTGTTGTCACCTCTCTCAGACTCCTCAGTGTCTGGAATTCCAGCCATGACCGTGTAGATTTCCAATGAATTGTTAAACACGTGTTTTTAGACAAGTGCGGTTGTCCCGGTTCTATATTTAGAATATAGCCTCTAATGACACGTGACTAAAAATAAAAATACAACAAAACTGCTAATCATTTAATAATTATAGATGAAAAAGCTGTGTAATAATTCCTTAGTCATACATAATAATTATAATAAGTATTCGTCGATTTAATTTATATTAAAATACATAAATGTAGCATTGAGAATACGATTGAAGGTCAACCCCCTGATGCAACGTTCATTCAACAGGACCAGCGGTTACTGCAAAACGCACCCTTATCTGAAATTCAACATGCGAGCCGTGTTGTGATGTTGTTCCTCTAGACGTCTGTGAGTCAGTGAGTGGAGAGAGAGATATATATATATATATATATATATATATATATATATATATAGAGAGAGAGAGAGAGAGAGAGAGAGAGAGAGAGAGAGAGAGAGAGAGAGGGGACAGCCACACTGATAGACAGACAGCGACGGGGAGAGGTGGATGCTGCAAGACAGCGATAAGAAAGATAGATTAGAGAGAGAGCATACGGAGCTTAAAGGCGTCAGACAAAGGAGGGAGAGAGAGAAAAAAAGAAAGAGAGAGAGAGAGAGCAGGAGGAGTTAGGAAGCCGAAAGAGAGAGAGAGAGAGAGAGAGAGAGAGAGAGATTGAGCAGGAGGAGCGTATCTATAGGCGTCAGCCAAAGGAGAGATCTCGAGCGAGGCAGACAGATAGACGGACGGACGGACGGACGGACTGTCAACAAAAAATATTCAACATCAACTGTTGTGGTAAGGTAACGATTTCTATAATGTTAACGGATTTGAAAAGGCGCGTGTTTCAGTGCGCTGTTGACTTTTTATTTATATTAGAAACTAGATCATCAGGTTATTTTCATTCTGGCACCTGTACGTGTTATATACGGAACTTTGGGAAGACGGTAACCCTGTCGCAGGAGTTTCGAAGTAATAACCACATTTCGATCATTGAAGTTGAATTTCGGAATCCGAAATATTCGCTGTATTGATTATAAGTTCTGAAGGAAAAATGTTATTCACCATCCACTAAAGAAGGAATTATCCTATTCGAGTAATAATCAAAGTACTGAAAGTACTGAACATAGGGTACTACAAGATTAAACTAGATTGATTGATTGATTGATTGTTGGTGTTGCAGTTTCATTAACCCTTAAAGGTACATGTCCACTCAGTAGGTACAAAATGTTCTTTACATCAGATACATCATCTGAGACATTTCCTGGCAAAATAAACATTCATGCGCCATTATCCCACGTACTGATTGGCATTATTATACATTTTATATCAGACGTAAATTTACACACTGATATCAGGGGCGATAACCGTGTTTGCTTAAAATGTTAACGGACATTAATTACTATTTAATCTCTGTATTTATTTTATGATATGCAATGATCATACTTTAAAATCTGTCGAAAATATTATTTTTTCAGGTGACGCATTTCTTTAGTATAAATAATTAAAAAATATCATGCCTCATTTGCATATGAAAATAGCCTGATACTACCGAGCGTCACTATCAGTTATACACTTATTTAGTTCCTATAAATGACATTTTGGGCTTACTGAGTGGGCATGTACCTTTGAAGCGCTGGAAACGACAATTGTCGTCTGCTGTTTTAAATATTTTTATATTTCTTCCTCAAAAACATACTGAGACGATTCTACTGCGCTGCCAAAACAGGTTTTTAAAGAGATTAAAATATACAAAATGAGCAGACGGCAATTTTATTTTTCAGCGTTTTAATGGTTATAAGGGGTAAACTATTGATATGGCACAACTTGAAGTACAGTATGCACTGCTACAGTATGTACCAAAACATTCAACAACATTACAGATTATGCATAGCAATATCAGAAAGATACGGTAACACATATACAAGACATCATCAATTCAAGTATACAGATTCCAGATATCTATGAACATTATAGATATATTGAAAACTGATTGAAGAGCAATAGTTACAATAATTCCGTCACGGAAGCGGTGTCGCGCCTGAAAATGCCTTATCGGTACATCGGTACTTCTGTTTTGTGAATGAAATAGTTGGCCCCGGATCGAGTATATTAAAACATACAAATGACGTCATTGGGGAAACCGCTGACAAAATTTTCAATGTATGGAAGCCCAAACTTGTTAGATTTTTTGTTGTCGTATTTCAGTACTTGCATTAATATGGGTATTAATATACGCTGGATGTGTTATACTGTCATTAATTTGTTCCCTGACTGTAAGTTATCACCTTAAATACTGACTTATTGACCCCCTTCCCTGAACGTAGAATTGACACTCATGTTGGCATGTATTGGCCACCATAGATAATTGTCAATCAGGCCGAATTCGGGAATGTCACTAAAATCCGCTGTAAATCATCGATAGAGAGAGAGAGAATGAGGATTACACATCAGTTAGACCTACACGTGCGAGTTTTGTTTCGCACAGGTGTCGGGTGAGTTTAAAAATAGGCTGTCGGAAGGTCAAACTTGATGTAGTTTGTGTGTTAAACGCGTCGCTTGTTTCGGAGAGTATTCGGAGGGGAGTTAACTCTGTTGCTAAATTTAGCGATGACCGCAAATGGGGGCAAATCACGCGCAACAAAATAATCCGATGTATTTTTGTACGTAGAACATCCGTTGTTGACATTGTGCAGTGCAAGTAGTTTTTCATAATATTATTTTCAATTAGCGGTTGCGTATGACAGTTAAACGTTGAGTAACACAATGCATTTTGTTGTTATGGTTATTCCAAGATATTACTACGGACGTGCCCATCGAGGGGGGTCTGGGGCGTGGCTAACTGTTCGACGCGATTCCAATACATAGGCTACCCTATGTAATAAAACTATTTCACATAGATATCTACGGAGCACCGCAGGGGACATGGATCTTTTTTATTAATTCGTTCCCTCGAATTAACAATTCGTTCCCACGATATAACAATTCGTTCCCACAAAATGACAATTCGTTCCCTCAATTTAACAATTCGTTCGAATTACCTCTCGAATTAGCAATTCGTTTCCACGATATAACAATTCGTTCCCACGAATTAACAATTCGTTCCCACAAATTAACAATTAGTTCCCACGATATAACAATTCGTTCCCTCGAATTAACAATTCGTTCCCACGATATAACAATTCGTTCCCACGAATTAACAATTCGTTCCCGTGGGAACGAATTGTTAATTCGTGGGAACGAATTGTTAAATTGAGGAAACGAATTGTTATTTCTTGGGAACGAATTGATAAAAAAAAAGAATTCTATGTCCCCTGCGGGGCTCCGTAGATATCCAATTTTGTCTTTTTCGTTTCGTTTTTTAATTAATCGTTTTGTATTGCCTTGCTTTGTTTCTGTCCTTTTGATGTGCACATGATGGCGAAGTAAGCGAGCGGTTTGTGGCGCCGCGCTAGGAAGGTTCAATCGCCTTATTGGCCTGTTTTTTTCACTGGCCGTTCCAAGGTGGCACCCTTAAGCTTGCTATACCATGTGTTCGTGTGTGCATCGCTGTGCGTGTGTCATGTGTGTATCATGATGTATTGCGATAATTCTTTTTCGTTGCGTGGGTTCATGTGTTGCATTGGGTATGCAGTAGGAGGAGAATGTGTTATAAAGTGAAACATATATATTTTCGGCGGCTATGTTCGAACCCAGGCCGCCTGCGTGTTTGGTGAACACTATACCACGTCGCTATATAAGCCGGCTTGTACCGCATGACATTTCAAACGTTCGATTATCCTACTATGGCCGTCCTACTACAGATATGTTTGCTTGTTTGTTTATTGGTGTTTAACGGCCTATAAACAGCTACGGTCGTGTAAGGTCGGGCAAACGGGTTCGATCCCATTTTAACCTGCTGCATTGGTGGATGGAGTGGGGGGGGGGGGTCCTAAAATCAGAACGGAATATTTACAGGTCCATACCACACCAAGTCACTTGGCCCCTTCCCCTAAAATAGGATTACGAATAATCGTGATATGGTATAACCAGATTCAACTGTCACATACAAAATGCCAAAGACGTATGTGAGGGCCAAACCAGGTCGCCATTCGGAATTCCGTTGAGGACGAATCTCGATTGTTAAATTACCCATCGAATACTCCCACCTGCTACACACCAGGGGCGGATCCAGCATTTGGGGAACAGGGTGTGTGTGTGTGTGTGTGTGTGTGTGTGTGTGTGTGTGTGTGTGTGTGGGGGGGGGGGGGTCCTATTTTCGGAGTGGAGCGAGTATGCTAGTGGCTCCTGCTGGTGGTAAACTGTGATATATGTAAACTCCGTGGCTGAACAGGGTGTCCGTGTCCCCATGGTGTCCGGTTTAGAGAGGTTTCACTGTAAACCATGCATTTGATTATTCCGAGCCATAGATGTGTGCTATGCGATAACGAACAGGCATTATAACCTGAGATAAATGACCAAGAAACATCAAAATTAAGATCACATATGTTTTGTTGTTGTCCGGTTTAGATAGGTTCCACTGTATCTTGTAAATGTCTCATGTGTGGGATTTTCCGTTAAGCAATCAAGCAATCAAGCAATCAATCAATCAATCAACCAAATCAAATTACAAGGTGTATGATCATGTGATACTAACAACAACAACAACACGTACCGATTCAAAGTACGTATTCTTTTATTGTGTCATTATTACTTAACGGATTTTTTATGAAATATGGCGCATCAAACGCGTCTTGTTAAGCTGCATTTGGTTGATTATGGAAAATATCAAATAATACTAACTTTGGAGTGGGCGACATTTTTGTTGTTGTAACCACGTGATCATGCACCTTGAATTAGTTCACCTAGCAAATCGTCAAACAAGACGATACATGAATGGGACAAGGGGGATAACTCCAGTATGATTGCTGCTCGAATCAATTATTGCACAACACTGTATTGGGTTTATATAGTTAAATATCGATATACCTGTTGGAGTGTTGGCTTAGCCGAGTGGTTACTTCGTTTCATATTTGATTTATATTTGAGGTGTAGCATAGGTGGGAGACGTCAGTCGCTCTTGAAATACCACCACTCAATGGTGAGTTGATATTTGCGGGTTCAACCCCGTTAGGACTACTGGCGCTCTCCGACACTTTTTTTTTATTTTTGTTTTGTTTTCGTTCCATGCATTTGAACACTATGTACCACACTGGTGCTGCACTCAGCGCCCGTGTAAAATGTTTCACGTCGATACAAGCGACGGATTCCTGACGAATTCCCATTCAGCTACATGCAAAATATACTGCATAAACACATTTTCGTGTAATTAGCGGCGCAAGAAATTAGCGCAGGTTACTTGACGAAAAATGCGTTTATGCGATAGTTCTATAGTAGAACTGAGTGACGTCGCGTCGTGACACGGGTGCATTTTTCGACGTGAAACATTTTACGCCGATGCATAATGCAGCACCAGTGTACTCACATGTAAATAAGGCGACCGTATTAAATATTTCTTCATTAAATTTTAATTAAGAGGTATACACGCGAGGTTCATGATCACATGGTTACACAACACCAACAACAATTACTGAAACTTCCAAAAGCGCCTCTGATTCAAAGTGCGTATTCTGTTATATTATCCTTATTATGTAACGGATTTTGATACGTGAATTTTTTTGAAAAACACATTTTTCTTTTTCATTGACCTACATAAATAGACAACACGCATGCCCCTTCCTATAAACAAAATTGCCACCCCGCTTCATACCTCTCGCGAGCAGGGGCGGGTCTGGAGGATTGGGGTGGGGGGGGGGGGGGGGGGGTTCCGGGGTTGCAATCCCCCCCCCCCCCCGTTCAACCACGGAGTTCACAGTTTACCACCAGTTGGAGTCTGAATTTAAATGCCGTAAAACACAGGAAAGTGCATTTCGAAGAGCTCGAAAATAGGACAACCCCCTAGTTGCGAACGGTAACTCTTGCAATTACTCCTGTACCGTTCGTAGCTATCTACATACGGACGGTACGGGAGTAGATTGCAAGAGTTACATTCGCAGCTAGACAACCCCCCTCCCCAGTTCCCCAAATGCTGGATCCGCCCCTGGCGATGGTAGCAATTTAACCCCATCTCTTTAATGTGAGTGATTTTTTTGCAATCGGTTATCCGTCGTGTTTGATATGTTACCGATATAAAACTGTCAAAGTTGTATCAATAAATTATTAATAAAGAACATACACATTGTCAATTTACTAGCTATACATCAAATACCATTTTATTTGTTTAAAGGTATAATTAAACTATACAGTTTACTAAATTTTGACCTACATGCAACAGGTTTGGGTATGCACTTCGGTTGCTCACATCTTTTGAATGGGTCAAATTGTAGCCGTAGATGACATATCGGAGGCGAATTATTGTAGATAGCCCCCTCCATGCTTCCTGATGTATGTGAAACGCCATGGGCAAACGGAAGCGCCACGCCGCGACACGACATGTAACGTAACGACGACACGCTGCTGACACGACATGTAACGTAACGACGACACGCTGCTGACACAACATGTAACGTAACGACGACACGCCGCGACACGACACGACATGTAACGTAACGATGACACGCTGCGACACGACATGTAACGTAACGACGACACGCCGCGCCGCGACACGACATGTAACGTAACGATGGGTAAATTTGGGTATTTGTGAAAAGAAATCAATTCCACTGACAGGTTTATGGCACCTGCCTAAAAAACATGATCTTCCCTGGGGAAACTTGTATACCTGAGAAAATGTCACCAGACAGTTGCTGGTTGCAACTGTCTGGTGACATTTTCTCAGGTATACAAGTTTTGATGCGTAGGTTCTGATGACCGTCCTCAGTTTCAGTTTGCTCACTGCTTTTCATTATGGTCGCTGCAATATTTACGACAATAATGAATCCGAAATAAACTGAGCTCAATATGTCAATATATGCTGTATACGTGTACTTACAGCAGAGTATACACGATACGTAAAATAGGTTATCCAAAGTCTGATAACACGAGGAGAGCATACACTGACTGATATGTCTTAGGGCGGATTTGTGGCACATTTATTTAGTTTTAACTATATTTGCATTTTTTCCTACGGAGCTGTATAAGGGACATGAGCAGAGAAACAAATGTTCTGACCAATTTGATTATTTCGTTCTAACGCATTCTAATTCGTTCTATCGATTTCCATTATTCCGTTCTAACGCATTCGAATTCGTGCTAATGCATTTCAATTCGTTCCAATGCATTGTTCTAACGATTTCCAATTATTTCGTTTAAACGCATTCATATTCGTTCTAACGATTTCAATTATTTGGTTCTAACGAATTCGAATTCGTTCTAACGCATTCCAATTCGTTCTAACGCATTCAAATTCAATTTGAGTATTGCGTGCGTTCTAACGCATTAATTTATTTCGTTGTAATTCATTGCAATTCGTTGTAACGCACTCGAATTCGTTGTAACGCATTACAATTTGTTCTAACCAATTCAATTATTTCGTTGTTGCGAATTCAAATTCGTAATAACCAATTCAATTATTAATTCGTTAGAACGGAATAATTGAAATCGTTAGAACGAATTTTAATGCGTTAGAACGAATTGGAATGCGGTAGAACGAATTCGAGTTCGTTAGAACGAAATACGCAAATTGGTCACAAAATGTGTTTCTCTTCTCACGTCCCCTATCAAGGTGCATGATCACGTGGTTGCAACAACAACAACGTCGCCCACTCCAAAGTAAGAATTATTTGATATTTTCCTTAATACGCAACTGATTTTGATGAAATATGGCGCAGCAAACGCGTCTTCATGAGCTGCATTTGGTGGTCTAGGGAGTTTGGCACAGACTTATGTCGTTTTTGCGAAGAATCGATTTCCGTGTCGGAGACACGGACATCGATTCTTCGCAAAAACGACAGAAGTTTTGGCGAATATACAGAGACCACCAAATGCAGCTTAACAAGATGCGTTTGATGCGCCATATGTCATCAAAATCCGTTACGTAATAAGAACACTATAAAAGATACGTTCTTTGAATCGGTACTTGTTGTTGTTAGTACCACGTGATCATATACCTATAAAGCTCGGTGATTTCCCATATGCCTTGGTGTTTCAATTTGCATTAATCGAAAATATGGCTATTTTAACTGATTTTTCACTACACATGTCAATTATATGATGTGTTTTCTGTCAATTTATGATTTACACTACTATCTGACACTATCTATATGTATTTGTAGATTTATTCACAATTATCAGGCACAACGATATTGGAATAATGCATATTTTATTCTAGATAGGTTAATCTACGTAGTTGCTGTAGATGTAGAATAGACAATGCTGGGAGAGACTGAAAATATCGCGAAATACCTGCCCGTCTGTAAACAGTATTACTATTGTCAGGGGCCCTCGATTTCGACGACATTTTGTGAGGATGTCGGAGTGACAAAACTAGTGCTATACCACATGCACAGTGTACGTTTTAAGCAGGTAAACGCCACTGCGACGCTGAATGATGTATGTTTACAAATAGTGCATGTGACTTGTTATAGTCATCTACTGGATTTCTAACACTTTTCTATGCATGTGTTTTATTATAGGAATGAATGGCCTTTTTGTGGAAGTTATCGGGGTATAAACTTGGAAAAGTCGCGGGAATACTGGACGAAGGCCGGAAGGCCTCGTCCAGTATTCCCGCGACTTTTCCAAGTTTATATCCCCGATAAATTCCACAAAAATGCCATTCATTCCTTATAATTCCAGCATTTAAAATAAATTCATCAAGAAAATGTGTTTATTTTCCGTTTTCTTAAGAATTATTTTAACTGCGCTGAAAGTTACGGAAAGTAGTTCGGCGTGGGAGTTTACTGGGATATAAATTTTGGACAGAGACTTGCTACTGGCCAATCAAATGTTAGGGAATTGTGTAAATATTTTTGTGCTGGAATTATTATGTTGCTGACCTTGCACTTATACTAAAGACGATACCGATTTGTGATTTGTTCATGCATCGTTGAACACGACACGCAACGACGACACGCTGTGCCGCGACACGTAACGTAACGTAACGTAACGTAACGTAACGTAACGTAACGTAACGTAACGTAACGTAACGTAACGTAACGTAACGTAACGTAACGTAACGACGACACGCCTTGCCGTGACACGACACGACCTGTAACGTATCGATGACACGCCACGCCGCGACATGACACGTAACGTAACGACGACACGCCGCGCCGCGACAAGACGACACGCTGTGACACGTAACGTAACCACGACACGCCTTGCCGCGACATGACACGTAACGACGACACGCCGCGACACACGTAACGACGACACGCCGTGCTGCGACACGTAACGTTACCACGACACGCCTTGCCGCGAAACGATACGTAACGACTAAACAGGGCTCGTCCGACCGCGTAGATCCCCCATACCCTTGGTTGCGGGCCTTCGCTGTTGGAGATGTATTGATAGGCTGGCCGTATTAACGACCGATCAACATGTCATATACCACGACATAGCATCTCATTCCCACGAGGTAGCATATCGTTACCACGAGTTAGTCATGTCGTTCCCACGTCATAACATCTCGTTCCCACGAGATAGCTTCTCGTTCCAACGAGATAGGATCTCCTTACCACGAGTTAGCTATGTCGTTCCAACTATGTCGCGCATGTCCCTTTAAGTTGCCGTATATATGTCATTGAACTAGATAAACATTTAAACTCACGAACTCATCAAGTAAAGCCAACATTAGGAAACACTGTAGATCCAGACCAGCCGGCTCGTAACGAGCCGTCTCATTCGAATCTACAGTATTTGTCAATATGTTTAAGATTTTGAAATTGTACCCATTTTATGATTAATGGAATAGTTCAAAATCATCATGAAGCAGACCATGTTAATATATATTTATATGTGGACGGGAGAAACAGCTGACGGCTATCATTAGTTTTATTATACGTTTCCGTATTCTTGAGGACGTGGCAAAATATAATATTTTGTATTTATCACACATGTGACAACAGGGGCGGATCTGGAGGGGGCGGGTCCGGACCCACTGTTCAGCCACGGAGTTTACATAGATCACAGTTTACCACCAATTTAAATAACGTAAAACACAGGAAAGTGCATTTCGAAGGACAACCCCCTAGTTGCGAACGGTAACTCTTGCAATTACTCCCGTACCGTCCGCTAGCTAGCTAGCTAGCTACGGACGGTACGGGAGCTGATTGCAAGAGTTACCTTCTCAACTAGACAACACCCCCCCCACCATTCCTCAAATGCTGGATCCGCCCCTAGACAGTAGCTGAATAAATGGGTCTTACTTGTATGCCATTTTGGCTGTGACTGGAAGAATGGGCGGGTGTTTCATAGATGCAATGGCGAACAGTGTAGATCCTGAACAGACTGCGGATGTATTATGTGGCTGTGACTGGGGAAGTAGTGCTTATTGCATTGTGGCCAGTGCAGCTCCTGATCAAATAGCAAACTCCCGTAACCTGATAACGATTTTTGTCATACCGCCGATAAATGTCGCGTTTGATTGGTCAGCTCGCCAATATGGCTGCTGGAATTAAAATGGCGGCGGAAATCACCTCCGAAACTTAGTCATATAGATTTGTAAGTTAGTAACGAAATTCTACTCGTATATGTCGGGATGACGTCATGTAGTAGTTGTAACGTCCTGAAGTCGTGCCGTTTGGCGCCATATATTTATGACGTCAAACATGTACCAATAAACTTATAAAACTAAACTCTGGAGAAATATAAAGAATCTGCGGTATAACAAATACGTTATTGCTGCTCCTCGGGTGAATATAGATTCAGAGGGGCAATATGACACCATATTGACTGTGTAAAATCGCAATAACTTATACTATTGCTTGTTAGAAGCATAGTGGGTATGAACGGTTTCATTGATGGAATGGCTAACAGTGCAGATCCTGATCAGACTGTGCGGATGCACAGGCTGATCTGGATCTACACTGTTCGCAAAACACATAAGCCCCAGGTGTCAGCTGGCTTTCACAGGACATATACTGTTTGCCATAACGAGTGTTTCACTGCAGAATGGCGAAGCATACAGACCTTGAATGATTAGACAGGGAATTCTGAGCTGAATCGATACTGGTCGCCATAAATGTCAGTTCATTTTGTCAGAATAGCATTTTTACATACTATTATACGTGAGGCAAACCATGTGAATACCTACGAGGATATCGCGTGAAAACATTTGATACAATTTACGATAATTTCCACAAATGATGTCGAAGCTTACGGAGCCCCGCAGGGGACGTAAAATTAGGGGATAACCATGCTTTGTTTTTCGATTTGGAGCGGTATGTGGGAGGTTTTATGGTCTGTGAATCAGTTTTACGGCGACGCGTCAGCGGAGCCGTAAAACTGATTCACAGACCATAAAACCTCACACATACGGCTCCAAATCGAAAAACAAAGCATGGTTATCCCCATTCTAATGCACCTAGTGTGCTCCCCGCTTTCTATAAACGTCGTAGCATATCACGAACAGTGATCTTTTTCATTACGTCAGCAGGTTGTTGTCGTCATATCGATAACCGCCTCACACCAAATGAATTTGAAGAAATTTAGCTCCGCCGAAGAATATTCCCATTTCAAATAGAGATTAACGGGACTTTTTCTAAGACATCTATACATTTATTCAACTGTAATGTTTATATTAACTATTGTATTGCTTTTGTATTGTAGTTGCAACAGTTATTTGCTTTTATTCATTTAAAGAAATGCCAACAATTCTACATTGGGTTCGTGTGATTTTACAAAGGAAATGTCAGCAACAACTTGTGTCAACAGGCCTAGGATTTCCTTGGATTTACGCCTAATTCAGGTGAATACCAATCTGCAATACAGTTTATTATGTATAGTCATGTATGTGCACATTGTAATTCGTAAAGTTATAGGCTGGTACTGGCATAGTGAGTTTGCATTTGAGCACTTTATTAAATTCTTCTGCATTTTGGGCGGGTGGGGTAATATTTTTAGGAATTTGTTGAAGGGCCACCACACTGAAGCCACGTTTGTCAGCCGTCGGTAGATTCTCTTTTCCGCTTTGGGTTGTACATGTCAATATGGCCGAATGGATAACCGAAAATGTACCGAAATTAATTTGGAAATATTTGCATTCCCCGCCGCGCTGGCCATTGTTTACAAAAGCGCGTAGGGTTACATAAATATGTCAAGTTGTAAAACACAGGCTGGTAAAACGGAGATTTTATATGCTGTGATTTTTCATATTTTATAGGCTCTGATTTCAATTGACGCGTCGCCGTAAAACTGATTCACAGACCATAAAACCTCCCACATACCGCTCCAAATCGAAAAACAAAGCATGGTTATCCCCTAAATGACAAAACAGAAATAGGCCCCTGGTCGCAAATGTTGTAAGATAGTTTTTTCTCAGCCATTGACCTACATATAGCTATTATAATACTGAATTCTGTCATCAGGAATGTTATGGTTTATTCTGACTTACAAACATATATATTGGCTCTGATCATCGTGGACTTAATCAAAATACATGTCATTATGTTTCAACATTTATTTACAATACTAATTGCGGTACGTATACATTCTAATTTATTACTGATATTTTGTGGTATTAAAGTTGGGTTTCAATCTAGAAGACACATACGGAGTCCCGCAGGGAACGTATAATTCCTTTTTTGTATTACTTCGTTCCCACGAAATAACAATTCGTTCCCACGAAATAACAATTAGTTCCCTCAATTTAACGAATTAATAATTCGTTCCCTCAATTTAACAATTCGTTCGCACGAAATAACAATTCGTTCCCACGGGAACGAATTGTTAATTCGTGGGAACGAATTGTTATATCGTGGGAACGAATTGTTAATTCGAGGGAACGAATTGTTAAATTGAGGGAACGAATTGTCATTTCGTGGGAACGAATTGTTAATTCGAGGGAACGAATTGTTATATCGTGGGAACGAATTGTTAAATTGAGGAAACGAATTGTTATTTCGTGGGAACGAATTAATAAAAAAAATCCATATCCCCTGCGGGGCTGTCTGTATAGGAATTAAATAAGTGTATAATTGTCAGGCAGGAACGTTTTAAATTATTTTTATCACGTGAAAACCTAGTTATGACGTGCTGTAGGCTAACCCATTTCATAAAAATATATATTCGTATTATGCGCTAACGTTATGCCAAACGAACACAATGAAGGCGTTCCAAATGACGTCCCTAATGGCGCGACAAAACTGTTTTGACGTCATCGTGTTATAAACGTCATTAGAAGCGTCAGTGACTAAGTAAAACTACTTTTATTGTTCGAATTCAGTTGGCTCCCGTATAGTGCGGGAACTTATAATACGACATATTTATAACCGCTTTATTGCTAGTATGAACACTTTGTTTTCTATGTGGAGATTTGCAACTAGATGCGAACATAGTCAATGACGTCTTCTCACTGAAGCATATCGGATATCTCCAGTAGCCGATTTCATCAAAATTGCAAAGTATACTTTTCTAGCAAAGTATACTTTGAGAGAGAAATTTTCAATTTTAGGATAAATTTATTAATTTTTATTATGCTGAATTTAATGTAATAAATTCAGTATAATAATTATACAGATTTTCTGCTATTTGGAGTGAAGTCATGTAATAAACATAATCTCAACCCAGTTTCCATTTGATATGAGGTTCATGAAACTCCTCCGCAGTTGTATCCACCTCGCCACAGATTCGGTGCATAACTTGTTCGTGACTCGTTTCATAAATCTCATATCAAATGGAAACTCGTTTGAGATCCTCTATATCAATTAAATGAGTCACCTGACTAAATCGTTTTTAATCGACATAAGTAGTATAATGCATGATCATTGCACATCAACAAATCAATAGCGAGAGTAAAGAATTGTTTGCGTAAACCTTTTAATTATAAAAGTAAACACGGTTATCCCCCTGTAGTTTACGTGAATTGAGGTGCGTGTCGATGATCAGTGTACATGGCGAACTGACTAACTGTCAATTCCACGTTTTGCTGCCGACGAACTGTTAAGAGAGATATAACCAGTAGTATTTCGTCAAAATTTCAAAGTATACTTATCTTGCTAAGGACATTTTGAGGGAGAACATTTCAATTTAAGGATACATTTATTAATTTTTATTATACTGAATTTATTATATTATCACAGCCATTTTGTAATAAATTCAGTTTAATAAGTATGCATACTTTTAATCATCAGACATATGCAGTCATTAGTTTTATATAGAATCATGCATTTCGGGAAAAGTAAAGGATTACTCCCTCAAAGTACACTTTGCTAGATAAGTATGCTTTGCAATTTTGGTGAAATCGGCTACATGTTCTATTTTCGAATATGCTTGTGTATTTATAATTTATAATTATATTGAAATGCCACAATATTCCGACCAGTATGTGCTGTTCTTTTACGGATTTCGCATTCCAGACGGCCAGTTTTCTTCAGCCGTCACTGCATGACTAACTTCCACTTGTTTTGCTTACCACAGTTATTTCCCTTAGCGGTCACGTGGGTATATGACGTATGCGTTGTACAGCCGAAATGTAGGCATAATGCGATTAGTATGCTTAATAGTTAAACAGACTCCGTAGAACTCGAGACATACATACACTGGCTGTAGTACTTTATACAATAAGAATGACCTAGTTACAAAATACATACTGAAATGCGACAGTGTGTGAAAACATTTGGCATTACTATGCATATTTTAACCAGTCTGTATGTATGTATATTTCAATCGTAAGGTTACAATCTAACATTAAATATAAGTACTTTTTCATCAAACAAATGTCACCCTCCCCCATTTGTTTCATGAAATTCAACTACATATTGATTTCATTGCGAAATTTTCATATGGGAATTTAACATGGAGCGAAAAACAGCTGGAGAGTGAGAGGGGAGAGTTGACAAACCAAAACATAATAAATGGAAATTGACTCATGACTAGTAGTCCAGGAAATATATGAAATGACCCAAAACAAATTGCAACATTTACTATTCGTGTTTTTCTGAGCTCCTAGCATAGGTCACAATGACATACTAAAAATCTAGGAAAATCTAAGGAGTGGACAAGTGTCTAATTTGCATAAATCCAAGATGGCTGCCAAAATCTACTTTTTGCCATATCTATGGTCACGAGTCATTTTTCAGTGATTTAAATGGTCATATATGTGTTCAAAATGACAAGGATTGAGTTGCCATAAGTTTTAGTTCCGTTTTATATGCCACTCATTTGCATAAATCCAAGATGGCTGCCAAAAAACTACTTTTTGCCATATTTCAAGGCTCATATTCGTACTCGAGTGATTGAAACTATCAGAAATGGGTTTAAAATGATACGGAATATTTTCCGATATTTATCGGATTCATTGTGTATGCCAGTCATTTGCATAAGTCCAAGATGGCTGCAAAAAAAGCAATGTTCTGCCACAAGATGATATGGCTATTGGCAAATATTCTGTGTGATTTTGATGCGGTTTCAACATCCAAATAGTTATTTTGATGCATGATGACTCAGATGCACACAATGCCGTAGTACTGCAGTGTAAAGAGGGCATCTATCTATTAAAAATAGCCGCCAATTTTAAGCATTTGCATTGATTTTTTTTGTGGTGACCCGAAAAGTAAGCGCGGGGAGTCCTGGAAAAACAACAACAACAACAACAAGTACAGTTTTGTTGTGACAACCGTTTGAAGATGGCCAATGCTGATGTGACGTTTACAAGCCAACCAACGTTTACGATGTATACAGTAAGTTAAATCATTTATGTCATCAGGATACTGTTGTTCTTCTTACCCTTGAATAACCCAGATGCGACACCTCCCATTTCAATAGTCCAGTGATCCAAATCCGTGTGATACCCATTTCCGTGCACAAACTTTACCTGGCCTGGGTTGGGATACAATTGTTGCAGAGAGAAAACAATTTTGCTCTGATAGAGGACCCCCCCTGGCCAAATTTTCTTTGGTGTGGACTTGGCCATTTTTGGGCCCATATTTTTACCCAGATCCGTGTGATATCTATTTCTGTGCACTTTACCTGTGCTGGATTGGGATACAATTGTTGCCGAGAGAAACTAATTTTGCTTTGTTGGCGAACCCCTGTACATATATGTCAGTGTCCATTGATTTCAACGTCCAAACATCGGTTTCTAACAGCATATAATTCGTTCCAATAATGTGTGATATCATTGAATCTGTCAAATAAGTTGCATAAAACCAATCCAACAACACAGATATATACATATATATAGTTTTCAGGCCGTCACCAACACTGTGAGTGGTTAGTTGTGTTACATTCGGACAACAAATGACCTCGGTATTAAATGAATGTAGAATCAATTTACTCAACACCATTAGTTAACTGTCTTTCCTATTTCAGAGTGACATCGTCTAGTTGTGATGGACAAGTGCGTTTTCTGTGATGGACCGCTGTCCAGTGAACTATCGACCACCATATTAGGGTCAAAGGGATGTGAAGGCATCGGAAAGGCTAACGAACAGCGAGACAGTAACATCATTACAGTGCCTGGACAAAGTGTACATACAAATTGTAGAAAATAGTTTTGTAATCACCATTGTATAGTCGCTGCCACTAGGAAACGAACTTATGATTATGTTGAATCCAGTGATACACCGTGTGCTCGTCGCTCAACCAACCCCACATTTCTGTTCAATGAAAACTGCATATTTTGTGGAAAACCTGACAAATACAATGGAAAGAAATATGCTCATGAACTTGTTAAAGTAACATTGATAGAACTGAAAAGCACACTAATTCAGATATGCGACAAACGCAATGACCAATGGGCACACACGGTTAGAGGAAGAGTTGTGTATGCCCATGATCTGCCCGCTATAGACGCTGTATACCATCATGTGTGCATTACAAACTTTAGAACGAGGAAACCAATTCCACAGATATTTGCGGAAGAAGAACATTGCCAGCTACGGTTTGGCAGACCGCCAGACATAGTACGTGCTGAAGCTTCCGACAAAGTAGCAAAATATCTTGAGGAGAATGACGACAAGCAGACTACTATAAATGATCTGATTTCAAAAATGGAAACATTCCTGGAAGGCACCGGCTGTGAACCTTATGTATTTCCATACATGAAAATTCAGTTGCAAAATCACTTTGGTGAATCTATTACAATAACTGAGATCAATGGAAAGGAAAATGTGGTTACATTTCGCCATAGAGAGTCTGCAATACTTCAGAACTTCTTTGAAAAATGCAAAAAGAATGATTTTGAAGAAGAGAAAATGAGAATAATCGAAACCGCTGGAAAGCTGATGTAAAATTAGTCGAACAGACAAAAGACACATATCCAGTCCCATCTGAAATGGCATCTACTAAGGAAGCATTATTATTCATACCAGGTTCGCTGCAATTCCTCCTTCAGACACTTATTGTTGGAACTAATGTTGATAGGAAAGTGGCGTCTTTGGGCCAAGCCATCATGCAATGCATTCGTCCTAGAGTTCTAATCGCACCACTACATATAGGTGTAGGTGTACAAATGCACCGTCACACTGGTGCCATGTTTCTCATAGACACGCTTCATGCCCATGGCTTCTGTAGCTCATATGCCGAGGTACAGAAATTTTAACGCAGCGCGGCTGTCACCCAGGGGACAGAGATCACAAACCCTAGCCCCGATCATTTCATCCAATATATGGCGGATAACGTGGATCATAACATTAGGACAATTGATGGTCTGGGCACGTTTTATGGCATGGGGATCATTGCCACAGTCACACATAGCACGGAGATCAGAAGTATAGTACCACGCAAACCTGTGACAATGGCAGATGTTGCAGCAGTTGGGCATATCAACATCAAACACTTGGCAACTGCTTGTAGTGGATTAGACTCATTAAAGTATGAAATAATGACCGACTTACAGGAACAGGACAAAACGTCAGCTATTGATCAACTGTGGAAAGTTTAATTAACGATACGATCCCCACACCCAGCATGGTCAGGTATGATGCAGGCAGCACACACAGGAACACACACAGGCCAGTCATCTGTGATGTTCCTACCAAAGATCAATATGAACCCTAGTGATATGTCATGCATCTACTCCACATTAGTATTTGTATGCGACCACGCAGCCCGTTACAATGCAACGTCAATCATCACATTCGACCAACCACTCTGGTGGAAAGCTATGTCAATCACCCAAAGTGAACCAGAATGCAGTGCTTTGCTCGGACTTGTATTGCGACTAGGTGGCTTCCACACGCTCATGAGTTATTTAGGAGCCATTGGACATGTCATGGCAGGATCTGGACTTCGACGTTTACTTGAAGTGGTGTTCGCCAGTAATACAGTGACTCACGTGTTGTCTGGCAAGGCATACGCTAGGGCCTTCCGCGGACATCTTCTGGTTGATGCAGCACTGAACACTATGCTAGCTGCACATGTATTCGGCGTTCCTGTGCCTACCACGCCATGTGATCGTGATATTGCTGTAACAGCTGATGAACATGTGAATACCGGAGATGATGAAGCTGAAGGGGCGGACATGGATCAGAGTCATGATGTGCACATGCGCAGCATAGATGAACAACTAGTATCAACTAGCGCACCATTGGAAGAAGTAGAACTATGTTCTGATGACGTTGATACCACAACGGTTGACCTCCATGAACTTGAGTGTGTGTATGATGAGAGTTGATGAGTGGCGAGTTAGATATAGAAGGTGCCTGTTTAACTGATGTATTAAGAAATGTAAATATTGTCATAAAGAAAGAAAAGGACAATATGAAAGATGACGAGAAGATTCATCAAATCAGAACGTACTGGTAACTGGAACTTATACCTTCAAGTATTGCGTGACATGCTGCCTTATCTGACCGCCGCTGGTCATAGTCTGTACACGAAATCCATCCACGTCTATCTCCAACAACTCGCCGAGTTATCGACACAACATCCTGAAGTTCAACAGCACTTCGAGAATGGCCTCCATGTTGTGCGACGTTCCGATCGTTACTGGGCGGGTTTGTCGACCGACTTGGTTATTGAACAGGTTCTCATGAGAAGCATGAAGACTACAGGTAATCATGACATAATCTCCACTTATTGTCTGACTGACTGATGCTTATGTTTTATGGCCACGGTAGAAGACATCGTACACCTTTACACTTATTAAAAAAGTAATTTTTGTTTCTTTACTTATCCTATTTGAATAACTTAAATTGCATAATTCTTCTGATTGAATCGTTTTATGAATATGGAAGGTTTTAAATATAAATGTTATTAAAATTCTCTGTCGTGGCTTTTACAGGAGGACTGACCAGAGGGAGAGGTATGGAGGAATCACAGCGAGTGACATGGCTACTATCCAGTCCAGTGTGTGCCGAGGTGAACAGTGCTCTGCAAGACTACACGTCAGTCCAATACGTCACCAGCGAGCAGCATAAGGACCGCACTACAGCACGTAAAGAGAGAGAGACACTAATGACACTTACAAGCTGATACACTTTCTAACATCGAAGAGTCCATTTACTCGTGATGATTCAAGCCTGCACATTATTGACACTGGCGTTACTGCAGGGGACCGTGTTAATGCTGACACTGTCATCAATGTTGGACAGAAGATACTAACCGGAATGATAGACCACAAGGTGATGGAGTATGTATTCAAGAAGAAAGACCAAGTAGTGACATTAGATACTAATTCGTCCATTCACACAGGAACTGAGTCTGTACTCATCGATCCTCAACTACTCTTTCAGCGTCTAGTTACAGCCGGCATGCACTGTGGTGATCTGCAAGACGTTTTCGCGTATGAACTTTGTAGTTATCCGCCGGCACTCTTCGAAACTACCAATGTGTTTCTTACTGAGAACAAATCAAGTCTAGCAGATGCCTTGTGGAAGCAATTGCCTGCTGACGGTTCTGACACCCCTTACACATCGACTGATGTACACTACGTCATAGATGGCGGTGCCCTTCTACACCGAATCCCGTGGAATTATGGCGAGACGTACGACACAATTTGTAGCCACTATACGCGCTATGTCTCAGATAAATACAAGCGACATGCCATCATCGTGTTTGATGGTTATGAGGGCGGACCGTCCACAAAATATGTCGCACATGGCAAACGGGCCAAATCAAGCACTACTGTTCCAGTGCATTTCACTAAAGACATGATCTGTTCTATGAAAAAAGATGAGCTTCTGTCAAGCACGGCCAATAAGTAGCAATTTATAAACTTGCTAAGTGCCAATTTCGAACAGAAAGGCTATACAATATTACATGCAGTCGCTGATGCGGATCTGTACAGACAGCTATTAAATCTGGCAACACAAGGACCACCGTACTTGTGGGTGACGATACCGACTTACTCGTGCTCCTCCTTAATCAGGCGTGCCAGCCTAAATGTGACATCTTCTTCAGGCCTGAACCAAAGTTGAATTCAAAGAAAACACCAAGATGTTGGAACATTAAATCGGTTCAAGAAAGTATGTGACAATCTCCCCTTTGCTCATGCCATACTGGGTTGCGATACAACTTCCAGAGTGTTCGGCATTGGCAAACCAGTCGCCCTGAAGAAGCTTGTGTCCAGTGGATATTTTAGACAACAGGCTGCGGTCTATAGTAACACGGGGTCCACTAAAAATGATGTTGAAGCGGCTGGAGAAAATACACTGGTCTGTTTGTACAACGGCAAACCAGGCGAGAGACTTGATGTACAACGGCATCAACGGTTCTGTCAGAAGGTGTCATCGAGCACAAGTGTTATACATCCGCGCAGCTTACCACCCACCTCATCAGCAGATAAGTACCACAGCCACCGTGTTTACCACCAAGTCCAACAGTGGAATGGAACTGACTTGAATGCTGAGGAATGGGGATGGAAGATCAACAATGATAGGATGTGTCCTGTTCTCACTGACATGAAACCTGTACCAGCTGCTCTACTAGAGGCTGTCAACTGCAGTTGCAAGAGCGATTGTAGTACACGGAGATGCAGCTGCAGAAAATATGGACTAGACTGTTCTGCAGCATGTGGGGAATGTAAGGGCCTACACTGTACCAATGTTACACTGTTAGATCAGGATATTGACGCTGATGATGATATTGTTCCAACAATGATAACTGAGTGCAGAACACACGATTAACACATTTTTAATCTGACTAACCAACACCACACGTCACATACTACAAGGCATTACGGCCACTCGTGTAGATGTATCTGATTCTCATCACATGTATAATACTTGTATCATTTCTATGTTAAGCAAATACTATACTATTACTACTAATACTAACATGTTCAATATGTTTTCAATACCATTAAGTGTTGTATAAGCTATGATTTGTATCATTTGATGTATGCCTCAACATTTACATGTCTTGAAAAAATGACTTAACAATTTAAATTATTAGCATACTCAATAAGTGAACAGACATCTGTTCACTTATTGAGTATGTTAGTGCTCTAAATTGTTCTCAAGTTATTTTACAAGACATGCACATGTTATGTATTAGTGGTCATCTGGACTTACACATCGCACATATCATGTATTGATTAAATAAGTACATCAACAGAACATTAGACAAATGTTATGGGGCAGATCTCCAACTTTGTTTCACAATAAATATGTTAATGTGTTAATATTTTTTATTTATTTTTGTACTTTGGCGGCCATATTGGATTTATACTGGTGATATATTAGGTCAATTAAAATATATATTATTGAAAATCATTCCATCATTTATTGAACTGATATTTGGAAGGTTAACCCCCTCTTACATGATATTTGGGACGGCATATAGCAAAACCGATTATTTTTGTCGGCCATCTTGGATTTATGCAAATTCAACCCTTGTCTACTACTTAGATTTTCCTAGATTTTTAATATGTGATAATACACTGGCTTAGGAGTTTAAAATATTGAATACTAAATGTTGCAATTTGTTTTGGGTTTGGCCCTAATATGGCCTAGATTTCCTGAACTATAGACAGTATGGACATGATGTAACGAAGAAAACAAAGTTAGATTTTGAAAATCGGTCCACAAATTCCAAAATAATTTCAAAACATCTGTTTTTAGCACCCATGTTTTTTTTTTCGCAATAAAATCATCAACATTTGATTGAAATTCATCAAATAAAACAAATTTGTGGAGGGTGATGAAAAAATACTTGCATTTAATATTGTTTATTTGTATGTCAATGTCATTACCAAGGTTTGCTTTTTGCAGCTCAACTAAGTAAATTTCAACTTTGTTACAGTATTTTCATTACTGAATTTGAAATTCAATGCGTATTTTCACATTGGTGTGAGTATTATGCGTATTCTGCTAAAATAAGTGCGTAAAATACGCCAATACGCACGTTATCTGGAGCTCTGTAGAGCGCACATTCATATAATTATTTACCATGTATATTTACCATGTATACATACTGTATTGCGCGCAATGAGTTGCGCTGCTATCATAAAGGGTTTGCTAGCAGATTATATGTGATACAATTTGTCATACATGTAGTTCTAAAATTAAGTGAGTGGAATGACCTGGTGAATTACACAGTGTAACATGGCTATTGAAGATTTTGGAAATGACAATATTTATATTCAATGTATCGATCATGGTGTATAAATTGGCATGATATAAGTATTAGCACGTTGTAAATGATTATCATTGCAATATGTTGTACCAACATTTATTAGTTTATCTGTCGTA
Source organism: Conchocele bisecta (assembly GCA_029237695.1). Taxonomy (NCBI): domain Eukaryota; kingdom Metazoa; phylum Mollusca; class Bivalvia; order Lucinida; family Thyasiridae; genus Conchocele; species Conchocele bisecta. Next base: position 80,438,872 of record CM055277.1, read on the forward strand.
TTTTTGGCTGTATGTGTCAAACGTTACAAGAGGTGAACCTAACCGATGGAATATAAATACTAAGATGGCCGAGATGGCAACTCCATACAGTATAAAGAGAATGTTCACACATATGTAATACATATATCCGATCACAGTTACAACGTACATATCTTTGAAATACATACTGATCAGGGACAGAACGGGTCCTTAGCACGTATATGTTGCTATGACCACAGGCAACACTGAATATTACCCACAATGAGTATCAATGTGTATGATCACGTGGTACTAACAACAACAACAAGTACTGAAACTTCCAGAATCCATCTGGTTTAAAGTACATATTCTTTTATATTGTCCTTATTACGTAACGGATTTTGATGAAATATGGCGCATCAAACGCGTCTTGTTAAGCTGCATTTGGTGGTCTTTGTATTTTCGCACAAACTTCTGTCGTTGCGTTTGCTGCGCCATATTTCATCAAAATCCGTTGCATATTAAGGAAAATATCAAATAATACTTACGTTGAAGTGGGCGACGTTGTTGTTTTTGTAACCACGTGATCATGCACCTTGAGTATATTGGCTTGTGATTGGAGAAATTTGACCTTTTGTGACCAGTGTATCTCGTGATCGAATAGCGCGCTATAGTAGCCTGATAACGATATATATCTATTTCAACAGCATTACGGGGTTTTCATTGATGGAATAGTCAACAGTGCAGACCCTGATCAGACTATGCGAATGGCCGATCTGGACCTACTCTGGTCCCATTTCTCCAGTCACAGCGACATTTCAATCTCATTTCAGTATTCAGCGCTGTTGACAGAACCGATATTATCCGGGGTGCTAATTTCAAGTACGTCCTAGGTGATCAACCTGCTAGTTTTGGTTTGACCATGTGGATGTCTTCATCAAAACCATATAATGAAAAAAGCAGGTATAACCCTCTCAACGTTTAGCTCAACAGGAATATGGAATCCAAGATGGCCGCCATTCAATATTTTATCAAAATCGTACTACCTTTCATATGATATTTTTACGTGTTAAACAACGCGTTAGGGTCAACAACATCGTTTCATACTAGTGAATTCAGTCCTATGTAAATATATAATAAAAACATTGAACCTTCAAGATGGCCACCATAACAAATGTGTAAAAAATATGACAAAATTACGATTTAATTCGTGTTTGTCAAGTGAAACAGAAGTAATTGGTAGTTGTAGATACAGTGTACATGTAGGCAAGGTGGATGTTGGCATTAACCCTTACTACGCTGAATTCAATTTTGTCGTCTGCTGGAAATGTTTTATTTTCAATATTTCTTGATAAAAACCTGTTTTGACAGCGCATGTGCTGCCAAAACAGGTTTTTTATTAAGAATTAAGGCAAAAATGAAAAACAGCAGACGACAAGTTTCGTCTCCCGCGTAGTGAGGGTTAAAACAATCAAAATAAGAGGTATAACCATCTAGCTTCGTAGCACATAATTGTAAATATAGAATCCAAATCGCCGACATTCCATCTTTTATGAAAATCACATTAACTTTCCAATGTGAATCCGATGACATATTAAGCGTATCACAGTGCACCGGGTCGTGTTATCCTTTTGTCTTTCATACTGTATTTATCATAAGTAGCATGTATATTTATAAGAACTATTTACAAGTTCAAGATGACCGCCATATTAAACGTCAAAATAAAGTGCTACATACTACAATGTTACCTCAAATTGCGTTGCGAAAATATACAACATTCCATATTTATTAACACAAGATGTGCACGGAAGCAATTAAAAGTGCATTGTCTGCAGATAATGACGTAGATGTCAACACATCCACCATTCTGAAAGTCACATGTGTCAGCTGCAGTTTGTATCACCTGTACTCACAATATTCAGCCACACATCTCGCTAATTTTCAATATTAAAACACTTGACAGAACACTTCACGAGGTAGAAATCAGGGCCCGGTTGCTCAAAACCTCTGTTAGCTTAACAGACTGTTAAATCCTTAGCAATGCTAAGGATTTAACAGTCTGTTAAGCTAACATAAGCTTTGAGCAACCGGGTCCAGGCATATAACGCCGAACATCTGAGGCAAGCTATCAGATAATAATGAAACAACATTCCTCGGATAAGCATCCAGTAACTGGTTAATTCGACGCAGAGATGCAGCTTAGCACATGTGGCGGTTGGTTGTGGGCACACACAATACGAACTGCATCTGACCATGTGATTTTCATGAATAGTGTGTTGACGTCGAGGCCATTATCTACATACTTAACACATTTGTTTTCTTGCTTATTTATTTTCTTAATTTGTATTAATGATCTACCAGACTTATTATTTGATTCAATATGGAAATGTATGTATTTTCTCAATTTGAGTCACATTGTATCCTGTGGAACTTTCTTCTGGCGTTTGTATATATTGTTGTTAGGTATCGGTGGGTATGCATGCATGGGTGTATTATGTCTGGTGGTGCCATATCAAACACTGTCATGTGTCGGTCAATAGTGGTTTATAATTATGGTCAACCACCTCCATCAGTAGTATACATACAGCATAGTAGGTTTGTGCCGTGAATGGGAAAAACTATCTGGCAAGGCTTATGAAACGGGATGGGCGAGGCTCTACCGAGCACATCCCGTTTCCGTGCCGCGCCATATATTTTTTCCCATTCACGGCACTAACCTACTATTCTATTTATCCCGTCAACACCTACAAATGGCTTTAAAATGCAAACAAAAATAACCCCAGCTACCGCACATATTCATACGCAGTGATTAGGTTATATTGACAGGATATCAAAAATGTTTCACGGCACCGTTTTTCACGGCACATACGTACTGTGTCATAAAGATTGATGAGAGGTTGCGATAATAATACATATACATATTTGGGTTATGTATACATATACATGTACATGCATGTGGTGCGTACATGTACAGTGGGGTGAACGTGTAAGTGCACACACGAACGAACACGACAGGTTGGTTCCAACCTGTCGTGTTCGTTCGTGTGTGCACTTCACGCTGACCCCACTGTATGCGTATCATCGTGTTACATAAGCACTTTTCTAACCAGATACATATAAATTGAGGACATGCCGTAAATATGTTTGGATAATATGTCGGTTTGCATGTTATGAAATGTCAGTCGAGCCATGATTGTTCAAGAATCTCAAGTACTGTAGTTTTCAAAGCTCTGGAATGCAGAGATTTCAGAAAAAACTATTAATTGGAAAATTGTAAATACACAGTATTTTAGAAGCACTATAATTATGTTAGAAATTTCCAGTACAAATGCTTGATGAAAATTATTGCCACGAACGATTATTTATATAAATGTGGAATTGTACATTCTAGTTTATGCGATTTATGCAATATGGCATCAGAAACAAACAAACAAGCAAGTGGGAACGAATTATTATTTCGTGGGAACGAATGGTTAAATTGAGGGAACGAATTGTTAATTCGTGGGAACGAATTATTAAATTGAGGCAACGAATTGTTATTTCGTGGGAACGAATTATAAAAAATAATAATTATTCGTCCCCTGCGGGGCTCAGTACACATCAGAGCCGGCTGAACAGGATCTTCATTGTTTTTAGTTCAGCCACTTGAACTGATTTAACCTCTATTGTAATGGAAAACATTGTATTTAAGTATGTTCGATATTGGAGGAAATCTGAGTATCTTCGATAATAGTATGTTTCGTAAATAGAAACATTCAGTCATCATGTCTACGTAATAAATGAATGATAAACACACAATTTGATGGCAAATACTGTACACATATTCGGTTTGAGACAAATAAACAAAATACGGCGGCCATTTTGTATTCGAGATCCAGGCCATTCAGCAAAAAATGAGAGGTTTATACCTGCTGAATTTGTTGTTTATGTGTCATAGAAAGTAACCACACTGTCAAACCAAACATAGAGGTGGTTTATGTGTCCAGTATTGACCAGCCAGGACAATGATGTAGGTAGTTTATGTGGCCAATAATTGACCAGTCAGGACAATGATGGATGTAGCTAGAAGAAGGATTGAGGTAGTTTGTTTGTCCAGAATTGACCAGTCAGGACAATGTTGGAGGTAGTTGTTTGTCGACAATTGACCATTCCGGACAATGACGGAGGTCGTTTGTTATTTCAACATTGACCAGTCAAGTATAACTGACTGATGACTTTTACACACTAAGATGGCCGACATAACAACTCCATGAGCATATTACATATATCCCATCACATTTTGGAACCAATTATATTATTTCAATCGAATGATGATGAGGGGGGTCACACATGTCCTTGTCTGATCATCCTTTGGTTTCTAATATCGAGGGGTCAAGTCCGCCATCTCAATAACAGCAACAAGTACTGAAACTTCCAGAAGCCCTCAGATTCAAAGTACGTATTCTTTAATTTGTCCTTATTATGTAACGGATTTTGATGAAATATGGCGCATCAAACGCGTCTGTTAAGCTGAATTTTGGTGATCTTTGTACTTTGGCCCAAACTTCTGTCGGTTTTCCAAAGAATCGTTTTCCGTGTCTACCCACACGGAAATGTAACCGTCTGTTAAGCTAACAGAAGCTTTGAGCAACCGTGCCCTGGACGATATATACTTTCCCAATATGAAGCTTCATAAATAATAGAGTTAGGACCTGGGCGTGATAGAGTTATTGGTACCATCTGAGCGCACCAAAGATTTCTGGGGTCAATGTGTTTAGACATATATACTATATATATATTTCTGCATGATAGACTTTTCAAAGTAGTAGCTTGAACCCGCTAATTTGCATAAACAAGATGGCCGCCAGTATAAAAAGCATCGGCTATCGTAGGATATATATTACATTGTGGAACCAATATTAGAAGGGACAATTTGACGCATCTTAATTTATTTCATAGCTAACACATTCCCGAATATGATTTAAGCCTGAACCGAGCTTGTGAAAATCCAAGATGGCCGCCATTGTATTGGAATTTTATAAAACATGTAAATACATTGACAAAGACTTGCTATCAGTGTGGGTACCAACTACTAGTTCTGAATTAATATGGCCACACATCGTTTTGATATATGTATTCTGAAAGTTACATGTGCTAGAAGCACCATGGCTGTCGTCTACACTTGTCAAGTTACACAAACAAGATGACGGTAATTGTTTAAAATTACAAATATTTTATTGAAATTTGCTGTCTCGAGGTATCGTACATGCATAAACAAAGACATTTGCCAACCAACTTCGGATATTTAATAAATATGATACTGTTTACCAGGCAATGTTGTGATATCGACATGTTTAATAAATCCAACTGGCCGCCATTTTATACGAATTGTTTTGATTATGCAAATCAATTGGCACACACTGCCTGTCATGATCAGTTTCGATAACAAACATATAAAATCGACATGACACGATGTTTAGTAGACACAATCGTGCTAACAATGACATACATGTCAGAAGATAATTAATGTATGAATATATATGAGATACGATGGCGGCCAGTGTTAATCTGCTAACAGAAATTATCATTCTCTACCAGTAATACCGGAAGGGAAATGATTCTAATTTCTGACACATACGAGCATTGAACTAGACCATCGATATATTACATTACTGATCGCCCGTCTTGAAAATAAAAATAAATGTATAAACTATTAGTCAATAATTACATGTACAACTTGTGTACATCCAGAAAGGTCAGATACACAATTCATTAATCGTGTTGATCTGTAGGACACATCTTATGTTTGTGCTGGTAATATATATCTGCACAAAACACGATTGCTACCTACGTATTGTGTTGTTTAATATTTAAAATATATGTACAACCGATGTGTTTTCACCGGCACGTTATGTACCTAAATATGTGTAGACTTATGGGGTTTGTATGAGACCGACCCACAAAATCGGATATTAATATTTTGCGGCAAAGGATACTTAACACAAATCTCATGGTATCTGTATCTCTGCTATAAATGGATGCACAATGATCCTGTTATTGAAGTTGATATATATTATGTAATAGTGTTAATACTATGTATGTATTGAACAACGTCTATATTATCAGTAGTTAAATTACTATATTTTTTATACAAATATTACTAGTGTCTGATCGTAATAGGAATGCAGCAGAAATCAACTTGGTGTGTGCGGTGTATATTTTTGGCATGTACTTTGCAAATAAACAATATAAAACTAATATTCTGACATCCATGGATAACCCGGCCGCCACTTTAAAGGTACATGCCCACGCAGCAGGTTACACTGTACTACTACTTTTCATTTTCTGTCATGCCTTATATGAGCCATTTGTCTACCCACAAACGAGTTATTTTCAATTACGGAGCGTGTTAATTGGTGTTAAATCGCATTTTATATGCCGCGACCAGAAAGGGTATTTTCCGACCTCGTGCTATTTTTACCAATACGCGTCACGTGACACGGTCAATCATATCACATCTTTGACATGCGCAGTGAAGTATCGGAAGTTGAGAAGAAAAATCTCTGTTCGAGTCCAAATCTAAATCACCACGTAACTCTTTCCATTTGGTGATCTGGTCGCCAATATTAACCACTCTCTCTATGTACTGCCTGTCCCTTAGACATTTCGCCTTTTTTTTGGCCGACGCCGTTTCATACAATTTCCGTCCTGGACGTTTGGACATGTTGATATTCTTGTTTACATATTGGGAAGCCTACTGGCGCACGTAGTATACTGCGCATGCGCACCGCAAGCCGTGATGTGAAAGTCGTCGTCCCCGCACATTATCAAAATAGACTGTTACCGCCGCGCGTCGCTAACAGTAAATTGATAATTAATAAATGATTATATTTGTATAGCGGGCACTCGTAATTTTTAGAACTGGTGGAATAGTGACATAATTATACACTTATTTAATTCCTATAAAGAACATTTTGTGCCTACTGCGTGGGCATGTACCTTTAACAGACAGATCAGATTATTAACGAAAATTTTGCCAGAAGCTCTAGCGCAAACGTCATTTGACAATTGGCCGTGAGACAGCTATGGAATGTAAAAGTATGTATCGCAAATATGTAAACAGTATGACATGGGTAACAGGAAATACAACACAATTATAAAATATTAAAGTTTATCATGGTTATGTTATGGGCGGAAGTACAAACATAAATAAAGGAAAATACGATTGTTTAACCATTCGCATGCAGAACACTATATTATAATCAAACTATTTTTGTTTCGGGTTATATAAACAATAACACTACCATACCACCGTGTTCGTATAATTAGTCGTATTAACGCACACTATCAGTACTTGCTGCATACAGTTTGGAGCATCGGACCTAGAGCTAAAAATGCAATACGTCTACTTTCTGCCTGACTAAACCTAGCTCCTGTACTGCTGTTTCTCTTCAGAATATGGATAATATACCGAAATGAGACCACATAGAATAGACCAGCGTACAGTCATAATAGAATATTCGTCAACAAGCATCGAGGTGCGCTGTATGACGAGGCTGTGTGGTGAAAACCCAATCACGGTGACATTTTATCTACAACATGTCAGCATCCACCATACTGTGTCATGAGAAATTAGGCGACGTATGTACGTCAACATATAGAGAATAGTGGGTTAGTGCCGTGAATGGGAAAAAATATCTGGCAAGGCTTAGGAAACGGGATGGGCGATGCTCTGCCGAGCACATCCCGTTTCCGTGCCGCGCCCGATATTTTCCCCATTGACGGCACTAACCTACTATTCTATATATCCCGTCAACACTACAAATAGCTTTACAATTAAAACAAGAGCTGTAGGAGAACAGCATAGCTCGACTACGAGGGTGTCGATGTACACATAGCTTGACAAAGAAGGTGGCTGCGGCCTACATAAAAACCTTAACCAAGGTTGACTAAAAACATTAACCAAGGGAAACTAGAAATGTGGCCTGTCGGCACACGAATACCCCCACTGGCAGCCAAAGAAAACGAGGCATTTTTGATCATAAGCCATTTAGCCGAGCGTTAAGGTTTCAAACGCATCAAGTCTGTGACCTTGACCCTGGGCATAGTGTGATAATCCATGCATCGGTGTAGAAGATATAGAGCGGAAGGAATTTCAATAGGTTTGACCTTTGACCTTCAACTATGACCTTGACCTTGGACGTAGGTGCGTGGTTATTGATCGAAACACACCTTCTCATCCTGAGAAACATTTGTGCCAAGCCATTTGATAATCCATGCATCGGTGTAGAAGATATAAGAGCGAGGGAATTTCAATAGGTTTGACCTTTGACCTTCAACTGTGACCTTGACCTTGGACGTAGGTGCGTGGTTATTGATTGCGCACACCTTCTCATCATGAGAAACATCTGTGCCAAGCCATTTGATAATCCATGCATCGGTGTAGAAGATATAGAGCGGAAGGGAATTTCAATAGGTTTGACCTTTGACCTTCAACTGTGACCTTGGACGTAGGTGCGTGGTTAGCAATTTGATAATCCATGCATCAGTGTAGAAGATATAGAGCGGAAGGGAATTTCAATAGGTTTGACCTTTGACCTTCAACTGTGACCTTGACCTTGGACGTAGGTGCGTGGTTATTGATCGGGACACACCTTCTCATCATGAGAAACATTTGTGCCAAGCCATTTGATAATCCATGCATCGGTGTAGAAGACATAGAGAGGAAGGGAAGTTCAATAGGTTTGACCTTTGGCCTTCAACAGTGACCTTGACCTTGGACGTAGGTGCGTGGTTATTGATCGTGACACACCTTCTCATCGTGAGAAACATTTGTGCCAAGCCATTTTGGAATTTCAATATTTTTTACCTTTGAGCTTCAACTGTGACCTTGACCTTGGATGTAGGTGCGTGGTTATTGATCGCGACACACCTTCTCATCCTGAGAAACATTTTTGCCAAGGCATTTGATAATCCATGCATCGGTGTAGAAGATATAGAGCAGAAGGGAATTTCAATAGGTTTGACCTTTGACCTTAAACTGTGACCTTGACCTTGGACGTAGGTGCGTGGTTATTGATTGTGACACACCTTCTCAACATGAGAAAAATCTGTGCCAAGCCATTTGATAATCCATGCATCGGTGTAGAAGATATAGAGCGGAAGGGAATTTCAATAGGTTTGACCTTTGACCTTCAACAGTGACCTTGACCTTGGACGTAGATGCGTGGTTTTCCAAGTATGGTTGCTGTAGGCACAGGAGTATTCTATATGCAAGCTTGAGTAAAAAACGTAACCAAGGGGAGATTACTAAGTAATCCAAGGATAAAAGTAGGTCAAGGTGAAATATAGGTCAGGGATTATTGATGTACATCACTAGGAGATGAAGTTGTCCAAGTATGGTTGATGTAGGCCCAGAAGTATTCCATATACAAGCTTGACTATAAACATTAACCAAGTAATTGAAGGCTAAATGTAGGTGAAGGTAAAATAAAGGTCAGGGGTTATTGATGTACATCCATATGAGAAAAAGTTATCCAAGTATGGTGTCTGTATGCACAATAGTATTTCCATCTACAAGCTTGACTAAACACCTTAACCAAGGTTGAGTAAAAACCTTAACCAAGGGGAATTAAGTAAGTAATTTAAGGCTAAATGTAGGTCAAGGTCAAATATAGGTCAGGGGTTGTTGATGTACATCACTAGGAGATGAAGTTGTCCAAGTATGGTTGGTGTAGGGCCATGAGTATTCCATCTACAAGCTTGACTAAAAACCTTAACCAAAGAGAATAAAGTAAGTAATTCAAGAGGAAATGTAGGTCAATGTCAAATATAGATCAGGGGTTATTGATGTACATCACTATGAGAAAAGGTTGTCCAATTATGGTGTCTGTATGCACAATAGTATTCCATGTACAAGCTTGAGTAAAAAGCTTAACCAAGGTCGAGTAAAAACCTTAACCAAGGGAATTAAGTAAGTAATTCAAGGTTAAATGTAGGTCAAGGTCAAATATAGGTCAGGGGTTGTTGATGTACATCACTAGGAGATGAAGTTGTCCAAGTATGGTTGGTGTAGGGCCAGGAGTATTCCATGTACAAGCTTGACTAAAAACGTTAACCAAGGGGAATTAAGCAATTCAAGAGGAAATGTAGGTCAAGGTCAAATATAGATCAGGGGTTGTTGATGTACATCACTAGGAGATGAAGTTGTCCAAGTATGGTGGGTGTAGGGTCAGTAGTATTCCATATAGAAGGTTGACTAAAAACCTTAACCAAAAGGAATTAAGTAAGTAATTGAAGAGGAAATGTAGGTGAAGGTCAAATATAGATCAGGGGTTATTGATGTACATACCTATGAGAAAAGGTTGTCGAAGTATGGTGTCTGGATGCACAATAGTATTCAATGTACAAGCTTGAAAAAAAAACCTTAACCAAGGTTGACTAAAAACCTTAACCAAGGGGAATTAAGTAAGTAATTCAAGAGGAAATGTAGGTCAAGGTCAAATATAGATCAGGGTTATTGATGTGCATCACTAGGATGATGAAGTTGTCCAAGTATGGTGGGTGTAGGGCCAGTAGTATTGCATATACAAACTTGACTAAAAACCTTAACCTTAACCAAGGTTGACTAAAAACCTTAACCAAGGGGAATTAACCAAGTAATTCAAGACGAAATGTAGGTCAAGGTCAAATATAGATCAGGGGTTATTGATGTACATCACTAGGAGATGAAGTTGTCCAAGTATGGTGGGTGTAGGGCCAGTAGTATTCCATATACAAGCTTGACTAAAAACCTTAACCAAGGCGTGACGGTGACGCCGACGCCGACGCCGACGCCGGGGTGACAACATAAGCTCTACTTATTCTTCGAATAGTCGAGCTAACAATGACCGCAGCCGCATCTCCAAATCGTATTGACAGGATATCAAAAATGTTTCACCGCACCGTATTTCACGGCACATACGCACTGTGTTGACGGGATAAAGTAGTTTATCCAGCTACATTGTTCATTTGGCTATTCGTATTCATGTTTCATGATCGAGGTTTATATTCCTAGTTATATGTGAATAAATTCGTTCAGTGGTCGTTTCATAAATGTGTCGTTGCTGTCATATCTCATTACCTGTGTGATACGTTATGGAAAATAGATAATAACATACCCAAAGGTATGTATGAACCCATGTAAAGAAGACGTACACCAGGTCTACTATTTTTTGCAGATTTCCAGAAAGCGTTTGGCAGCTTAGACCATAGATTTATAATTAAGTGTCTGAACAATCTTAACTTTGGTAATTCACTAATACAATGTATATCTCTATTCTATAAAGATGCAAAAAGTTATGTTTCGAATAATGGTAATCTATCAAAGTTTTTCAGTATTAAAAAAGGTGTCAGACAAGGTTGTCCGCTAATAGCATATATTTTTATTATTTGCATAGAATTTTTATCTAGACAAATAAACGCAAATGTAGAGATTAAAGGTTTATTTTTAGGTGAAAATGAAATAAAACAAACAATATTTGCAGACGATGCAAGCTTTACGCTGGATGGATCGGAACTATCATTTAAGGAACTAATACATACACTAGACACTTTCGCACTAATATCTGGTCTAAAACTAAATAAGTCAAAATGCACAGCACTAAAATTCGGGGGGCTTAGACATAACCCAAGTCCATGGTGTAACAACAAGCAATATACTCGGTCAAACGACCATGCATCAACACTTGGAATAATATCCACAAACAACAAAACACGGCTACATGAATTAAACTTAATACCAAAAATTAAGTCATTTCAAAACTGTTTAATAAACTGGAAAAAATGTAACTTGACATTAATTGGCAAAATAACTGTTTTAAAGACCTTCGCTTTACCTAAATAAATTACCCATTAACAGTGCTTGAGAATCCCGCTGAAGAAACAATCAAACACATCAATGATTTGATGTATAACTTTCACTGGGACGGTAAGCTAGATAAAATAGCACGAACAACTATCATTCAAAACTATGAAAACTGTGGATTGAAAATGATTAATATCCATGCATTTATCAATTCACTTAACTGTTCATGGATAAAACGTTTAAAGGATAAACAGAGTCAGTTAAAACTTGCCTACAATAAGCAACTAAATAAATATGGTGGTGATATACTATTTAAAAGCAATCTAAATTCAAATGAAACCAAACATCTTGTAAAACAATATACGTTCCTAAACAATATACTGACATCTTGGTGCAAAGTCAATTTTAATCATTCATGTGCTAACATATCACATGAAATTTTGTGTCATAATTCAAACATAAAAAATGAAAGAAATATAACTATATTCTATAATGAATGGTATGATAAAGGTATTATGTATTTAAAATACATATATGATTTTAGAATAAAATTCTTTTATAGCTTCGACGATATGAAAAATATATATAACATAAATACTGGAGATTTTTTGAAATATTACAAATTATTAAGTAAAATTAAAACCGAATGGAAACTAGAAATGAAAACAGAGCCATTGACTAATGAAACGCCCAAATATGCATTAAATTTATGTTTGTCATCGAAGCATATCAATAAAATAGTATATAATATACAGATTAGAAAATCAAGATTAGCACAACAACAACATATAATCAAATGGGAAAACGAACTAAATAAACAAGATATAGAATGGAAATACATTTTATCATTGTCATATAAAAGCACAATAAGTACAAAACTTAGAGCATTTCAGTACAAATATTTGATGAGACTAATTCCAAACAATGCCTTTCTATTCAAATGCAAATTAAAACCATCTAACTTGTGTGAATTCTGTCATATGAATGTGAATTCTAATAAGCATATGTTTTGGGAATGCAACGTCATACAACCTTTTTGGTCGGATATCAACCTGCTATTGCAAACAAGTAGGTTAGACTACAATAGTAATTTAACATATCAAAACATATCATTTTGTAACGTGAGGGTTGACTGCAAAAATAAAACAATGCTTATCAGCTTTTTAATTCTTCTAGCAAAATATTTTATTTTTAAGTGCAAATATGATGAAACGCAACCATCGATATGCCGTTTTAAAATATGTCTGAAGCAAACAATAATAATAGAAGAGACTATTGCCACTATCAAGGATAAACTAGATATTTTCCATTCAAAATGGAGTGACTTTATGGAAATTAAAGGTACATGCCCACGCAGCAGGTTACACTGTACTACTACTTTTCATTTTCTGTCATGCCTTATATGAGCCATTTGTCTACCCACTAACGAGTTATTTTTAATTACGGCGCGTGTTAATTGGTGTTAACTCGCACTTTATATGCCGCGACCAGAAAGGGTATTTTCCGACCTCGTGCTATTTTTATCAATACGCGTTAAGTCGTCGTCCCCGCACATTATCAAAATAGACTGTTACCGCCGCGCGTCGCTAACAGTAAATTGATAATTAATAAATGATTATATTTGTATAGCGGGCACTCGTAATTTTTAGAACTGGTGGAATAGTGACATAATTATACACTCATTTAATTCTTATAAAGAACATTTTGTGCCTACTGCGTGGGCATGTACCTTTAATACGTAAACATTCACCTGCTATGTGTATCGATATACCTATATCAGCACAGAACATGTAATAGACGTCCATTCCTATATTTTATTTTTGTGATAACATTTTGATAACCTTTTTGCACGTATTATTTTTTCTTATAAAAATACACGACCTAACAGTCTCATTGCCCAAACGCCCTATTAAAACCCTATTATTTATTTTAAAAAACTGAATGTTACATGTAAACAAGCATCAATACGTTATTATTCAGACTGTTCACTATATTGGTTTAATATGTCACATTGTTATATTAATGCTTTCATTTCTCTCAAAGACACACTCATGCGATCAGCTATAAATAAAACGTTAAAAGCGTAAGAGGGCCGTGGATATGTTGAAATTGTCTGTAATGTTAAAGATCAAAACACAAATAATAATCCTCTCGCTTGCTTTGCCGTCATGTTTCCTGAAGGTCAGTACTCAACATAAAGTAAACAATGAATAAGATGAAACTATTACATGAATACAGTGATAAATAGTTATAAATAGTGTGCATTACGTGTTCAACAGGTATGTCAAACTCACACAATTATGAAAATTCATATCATAAGTTAGTTGCATGAACTGTCATTTATATTGCATGTTTGCATACACAGAGTGGTCAAACAGAACACTATACAACAGTCATATAATGTTGACATTTTTAACTTTTGCTTAGTCTCATATGGCAGTAACATAGCGTATAGATTAACTTTCTGCCGGAAGTACATACTGTCTGCATGCATGATGTATGTTATATTATATTAATTGTCTACATTACACTATATGCGTTTTGTTCATTTTATCACTCAGGCAGACGTTCCTTGTTGCACATGCCATGTATGGTAATGCATGTGACAAAATATAAAATGGAATAACACGTGATACAATATACTCCGATCTTAAGACAGATACATTATTACAAATAGGCGTTGGTTGAGGACATTACACATTTAATCATCAAACAAAAACCTGTACAGATCCCAAATCGTATGATAAGCACAAAGTACAATGTATGTTAAAGATGAAATAGGATATGTATTAGAGCTTCTAGTCATACTAAAACAAATATATAATAAATTATTTTATACCGCCGATACTGACAGGATGTGTATGGTGATTTAACATTACTACAAATATTGTACGAAATGGCGGCCATCTTGAAAGTTATGCAAATCATAATTGCCTCAAACGAGTTATGAGAAACGTTCTGCGGCATGCAAATGACGAAATCGTCGAAACTGATCGGTATACTCTCGTCTAATATGTTTTGTGTAATACGTGAATAGATCTGTATTCCAGAAAACTGTTGTTCCAATTTTACAATGATGGATATGTTAAATATGCAAACTAATACGTATATGCTCCTATTTATGATTTTCGCAAGCTGTAGATCACCGAATGTGTATACAATGCAAGGAACCATTTGAGCTTCGATCGGGTATGTGGTAGCAACATTAGTATAATATGGCGGCCATTTTGAATTTATGCACTTCTCTTTCTATCATAAAGTTGGTTTATAAGCATTGTATAGCATTTCAGTTATCACATGTCAGAATTGTGTTTGCATTAACCATTATGTGACTGATGAAACAACAACGTTTCATATAAATATCCGAAAAACTGAATATGCGTGTCCTAAGGTCGGCCATATTGTATATGCAATATAACCAGTTTACACCACAAATGTTATGTTTTTGTTGCGTATTATTATTAATACCAATATGTTAAAACAACTTGGGACTATGCTAGTTTCATGTCTGTGTGTGGTATCAACACTTATTTGCACGTGTGTGCCTGTTTCCTTAAATATGCCATAGAATGCATGTAAAATGGCGACCATGTTGGATTTCTACACATTCTATCCTAATAAAATGGATTGATAAACATTTAGTCGCCTGTAAAGTATTAAATGCCTGGTATTACATTTGTAATCTGTGTTTGTGCTTTTAAAACTACACCCACAATGCGATATGCCACTACATAATTATAGTAAAGCACGTTTTTATTGGCAGCCATCTTGTTTATGCAAATTACTTGGCTTAAGCTACTACTTCTGAAAGTATAGTATGCAAAAGTGACACACTGTGCCATTTTCTGTGCACGAGGCTATTTACAATGGTGATTCGTGTTGTTAAAAAACAGGCAGAACACTCTCCAGAATATATTTTATTTCGTGTAATATAAGTGATAGGAGTATGTTGTCCTGGCGTTTCTATGTATTCTTAGCTACATTATATGAAGTTCGCCACTCCATGTGCTGTATATGATACAGTAACGAGGCAGTGTTCACATATATGTTATACATGTCTTCCAGCACATTTAGGAATCGGTTATCTTTGAATCAAATGATGAGCAAGTATATCACGGTTCCTTAAGGGACACACGTGGGTTACATTGAAGTAGTTACTTTGTAAACATTCACGATAAGAGAGCAGACCAAAATGCCTATGCGAGTGTAATGTCTTAAGTCCCAGTCACACTGTCACGTATTGAGGGCTAGGTATTACTACGTTTCTCACCCGTACGGATTGCCAAGTTTGTTGCCCCGTTTTGAGGGGTATTAGGTTTTACTAGGTTTCCAGTAGGTTTCCACTACATTTTGCAAGGTTTTACAACGTATCGCCCCGTCTGACATGTGACAGGCCTGGTATCTCAGCCCCGTCTGACATGTGACAGGCCGGGTATCTCTGCCCCGTCTGACATGTGACAGGCCGGGTATCTCAGCCCCGTCTGACATGTGACAGGCCGGGTATCTCAGCCCCGTCTGACATGTGACAGGCCGGGTATCTCAGCCCCGTCTGACATGTGACAGGCCGGGTATCTCAGCCCCGTCTGATATGTGACAGGCCGGGTATCTCAGCGACTCATTATCACGTAGTAGTACGTAGTGGGTATCCATATATGACTAAGTAAGTTTTTGTACTTATCTGATATGTTTTAATACGCTTTAGCTACGTTTTAGTACGTTTTAATATGTGTAACTACTTATATCGAAACCCCATGTTAATTTTTAATAATATCCAAAACAAACATGGCGGGAGCTATCATCATTACGTATATATCCGTATATAATAAGTTTTAATACCTATATTGCCGTTTTACTACGTATACAAAGCGTAGTAATACCTAGCCCTCAATACCTGACAGTGTGACTGGGGCTAAACGGACGAGTCACACGCGTGCATGTCCCGATTGTGTACTGCAGATCCCTGTACGAGCTTCCCGTGTTTAAACGGCGGCACGTGCATGCAGTTGTCATCGACGGAGTTTAACTGCACGTGCGCCCCTGGTTCCACTGGCACCACATGCAGCGAACAAGCAGGTATATTTTGTCTGTTTCCTGTAAAATTGCCCACCATTATGGTTTAAGTTTATCTAATGCATCTAATTTTATTTCAATACTCTACTTGTTTCATGAATATTGGCCTAATATTGATTTTATTACGCCCTATGGTAATTCATCAGAGGTGAAAATATGTATGCAGATTTAAGGAGCAAACGTCAAAACGTATTTTTATGAGTTTTGGAATAGCGGGACGATTGTTCAAATTTAACTTTTATTTTCTTAATTAAATAATTTATGAGCTACATGTATTTTATTTTCTTAATTAAATCATTGATGAGCTACATGTATATCTCTATATAGCCAGGTTTCGTCGTCACTTTCAATATGTTTTTGCTTCTTATTGTTTCCTCATCCATGTCCGTTTGCTATACAGAAACTTCAATGTTCGTAGCAACACCAATAATGGGCCAATTTCATGAAATAAGAAGACCCATAATTGTATTTTTATCAAATTTTATTTCTGTAAAAACCCAGTAGTCGGTTTACAGAGGCTGCACTTCTTAACCCGTTGAACCCGAAAGCCCGCTATATCGGTTGATGCAAACAGTGCAGATCCAGATGAGCCGGCTCGTAACGAGCCGTCTCATCAGGAACTGCACTGTTTGAAATTAATTTTCATATTTTTGAGAACAACAAATGCCTCCTTTTCATAAATGGAATAGTCTGAAAATCATTTTGCGATGATTGGATTGGTTGCAAAATTAACATATCGCAGCCCATTCAGTTACTTAGGGGTGAAAGGGTTAAGAAGTGCAGCCTCTGTAAACCGACTACTGTTCCGACTACTGGGAGGTTCATATGTCAGACAATCCGACACCGTTGGCATATTCTTCGGCTGGAACTAACACGATCCAACAAGGGACGTCTTCATAGGTCAGCAGCCTATTTCACCAAAATTGCAAAGTATAATTTCAGGGGAAAATATTAAATTTAAGGATACATTTATTAATTTTTATTATACTGATTTTATATGTATTAAAGTCTGTATAATAATTCTGCATACTTTTAATCATAAACAAATGCAGTCGTTAGTTTCTATATGAAATAATGCATTTCGGGAAAACTAAATGATTACTCCCTCAAAATATACTTAGCTAGATAAGTATGCTTAACCATTTTGGTGAAATCGGCGACTGGAAGAATAAACGAGGTTATGCGGCATCCGCGAAAATTGTCGTCTGTTGTTGCTGTATATTTTGCCCTTTTTCTCTCAATAAAATATTGTTAGACAGCACTTTAAATGCTGTCAAATCATGTTTTTGATGGAAAAAAATAAAAAATAAAACAGAAACAGCGGACGACAAAATTAAATTCAGCGACGTAAGAGTTAAATGTAGATGGCCTTTTGGGGTGCTGGGGCCCGTTTCACTAAACTTCGCAGAACTAAAATGTTCGTAAGCGTAAAATTATGATAATCTGTAAATTTCACATAAACAACGCTTTCTTTCTTTTAGGCTATACATTTAGTGAATATGCAGCCTATGCTCAATACATGTAAATCCATCAATTGAAATTTCCAGACGATCCTAAATTTGCACTTACAAACATTTTCGTCGTACGAAGTTTAGTGAAACGGCCCCCAGTTATATTTCTTGTGCACATTATAATCCTTGACAAGCTAACAAGACTGGCGAAACCGCATGCAAATAGTCCATGTCTGTCACAAGTTATTGATGTTCATATTTATGCATATTTTATCCCGTCAACACAGTGCGTATGTGCCGTGAAACACGGTGCCGTGAAACATTTTTCATATCCTGTCAATACGACCTAATCACTGCGTATGAATATTTGAGGCGACTGAGGTTATTTTTTTGTGCATTTTAAAGTCATTTGTAGGTGTTGACGGGATAAATAGAATAGTAGGTTAGTGCCGTGAATGGGAAAAATATCTAGCGCGGCACGGAAACGGGATGTGCTCGGCAGAGCCTCGCCCATCCCGTTTCCTAAGCCTTGCCAGATATTTTTTCCCATTCACGGCACTAACCTACTATTCTCTATTTACATGTATGCAAATGAGCTGTGACATCAGAGTAAGTTCCGTTCAATATATGCAAACTACGATATTTGTTAAAATCAATATTATTGTGCATACATAGAGAATAGTAGGTTAGTGCCGTGAATGGGAAAACATATCTGGCAAGGCTTAGGAAACGGGATGGGCGAGGCTATGTCGAGCACATCCCGTTTCCGTGCTGCGCCAGATAGTTTTCCCATTCACGGCACTAACCTACTATTCTATTTATCCCGTCAACACTACAAATAGCTTTAAAATTAAAATAAATGAAAAGTCATGCAGAGCATGATTTTATTAGCCGATCAAATCAGGGTTCAATATATGTCCACATTTTAGTAGTTACGGAATCTCAGGGAAAAGTGAGAGAAGTATTGATTTCCTCCCCAACCATAT
Organism: Conchocele bisecta; assembly: GCA_029237695.1. Lineage (NCBI taxonomy): Eukaryota > Metazoa > Mollusca > Bivalvia > Lucinida > Thyasiridae > Conchocele > Conchocele bisecta. The sequence continues at coordinate 80,458,161 of CM055277.1, forward strand.
TCTCCCAGTTATATTTAGCTATCATTAATATCTGATCGTAGCAATACGTATGGTAGTCATATGTAAACAGTATTATTCCAGTTGAAAGAATTAACCTTTGAATATAGGTGAAGGAGCTTAGCATTACACAAATATGTAGCAAGTCAACCGAAATCTCATAAATACCCGATTTTTGGCGGCCATCTTGAACATATGACAATTATATACTGAATATTAGTGTAGTTTACGTAAATTCTTTAATATGTCCATCAGAAATGTTTTTTAAAAACTTACACCACATTTCCAAGTTAAGGACCATGACCTATTGGCTCATATATTGGCAATTTAAAGCATACAGTTCAATGACCTTGGAATGACCTTGAACTTGGTTTAAAAAATGGCACCCGGATTTTTTGGAAACCTTATACATTCAAGTTTATAAAAACACCGGGTGCCATAAATTAACACGAGGTGTCGGAATCTTATATATATATACCTACAATTGCCCCTGGACTAGAAGGCAAACCGCCTAATTTTAGTTTACCGAACTCTTGTAGACGAAACGTTTATTTATAGTCAAATTGCAAACCGTCTAAAATGGTTTACCGAACTCTTGTAGTTAAAACGTTTATTTATAGCCAAATTGCAAACCGCCTAACTTTAGTTTACCGAACTCTTGTAGTGAAAACGTTTATTTATAGCCAAATTGTGTTATTTCGCTATATTTAAAGTTTTCAACAGAGATAATAGCCAAATATGAAAAATTATCCGGTTGATGTAATTTGGAAGTGATACAACAAATTTCGCGTTTGTAGATTACAGAATATAGGAGAAAATGGTGGTTACAAACTTTTTAACAAACCGATGGATAACCAACAAAAATGACCCCAGCCGCATCTCCAAATCGTATTGACAGTATATCAAAATTGTTTCACGGCACCGTGTTTCACGGCACATACGCACTGTGTTGACGGGATAAAGTAGTTTATCCAGCTACATTATTAATTTGGCTATCCGTCTTCATGTTTCATGATCGAGGTTTATATTCCTAGTTATATGTGAATAAATTCGTTCAGTGGTCGTTTCATAAATGTGTCGTTGCTGTCATAGCTCATTACCTGTGTGATACGTTATGGAAAATAGATAACAACATACCCAAAGGTACGTATGAACCCATGTAAAGAAGACATCAGGCTAAACATATGACACGCGCACAATATTATTGTGCATACATAGGGAATAGTAGGTTAGTGCCGTGAATGGGAAAACATATCTGGCAAGGCTTAGGAAACGGGATGGGCGAGGCTATGCCGAGCACAACCCGTTTCCGTGCCGCGCCAGATATTTTTCCCATTCACGGAACTAACCTACTATTCTATTTATCCCGTCAACTCCTACAAATAGCTTTAAAATGCAAAACAAATAAACCCAGCCGCACCGTCAAAATCGGAGAATCGACTATGACAACCGCAAATATTCATACGCAGTGATTAGGTCGTATTGACAGAATATCGACATGTTTCACGGCACCGTGTTTCACGGCACATACGCACTGTGTTGACGGGGTAAAATGTATTTTTCTTTTTCATGTGTTTCTATATAGACACAATTCTCATGGATTCGTGCCTACTCATCAAGTTGATTCATGCCCCTAGAAAACAAGTGAATAAGCATATTCTAAGAATAGTGTTAATTGAAAATTGAAAAAGGTATTTTAAGTTGATTCCCACGGTTTTCTAAGTTACAGTTACATACAATTGTGATTTACCACCTATTTTGTAATTTATTTCCTTAATTTGAAGGGGGTCTGTTCGCAAATTATGCATAACATGTGATATATGTTGATTTCTATGTGAATCTGGACTTCACCATACATGTATTTAAATTTGATACATTTAGGCAGCAACACTTCTTCATTGTATGAGTGATCAATGAATGTCACTCAAATGTGCAAACAGTTGTAGGGCACGAACCTGATAAGAATTTTCAAGATCAATTAGGTGACTTGGGTGGGTTATTTCTAGGGACTCTAAGACTTATAAACAACGATTTTGGCGAATTCCTTATGTGCACTCATAGTCAAGTGTTTGAACTTTATGTCGATGTATACATTTTCAGGAATTAATCAGAATATAACATACATAATTTATGTGCTTAGGGGCACGAATCCATGAGAACAGTGACTACATATATATATATATATATATATATATATATATATATGAAGTTAATTAAAAATAATGTTAAAAATAAAATTAATACACATGTAAATAAAACTAAGGATTTATGACGTCACAGTAAGTCCTGCATACTCCAAGCTAATTTAAAATGAAAACCTACACAACTTGTGACAGAGGTGGAATATTTACATGCATTCAGTCTTGTTATATTCAAGGACTATAATGTGCATATTAAACACAACTGCATCACAGGCGGGTCGACAATGACACTGTAATGTGGAATACCTGGAATTGGTAACTTTGTCACGGTAATAGAGCAGACCAAAATACCGATGCAAGTGTAAGGTCAAACGGACAAGTTTTCCACGCCCAATGTCTCGATTAGTCTACGATGTTAAGTAATCGTGCATTTTTTTTGGCTACATTCTTGTAACCAATGTGTTTTATCACCTTTAGACCACATAGAACAAAACTGGGGTTGGTTCTATTTGTTTTCGACAATTCCTATGGCCACCATTTTGAATTTCAAAATGACCGCCCTGAAATGATATATTCTTTCAATAAACACTTCTAATATAGTTAAAATGTTGATATAAACATATTGATCTGTTGAACATACTCAACACAACCGGTTTCATTTTTAAGTTTAACAACACAATGGCGGCCATCTTTGATTTAAAAATGGCCGCTCAGAAATCATATACACAGACAAAAACCTTGGTTCAAACAATGTAGCAAAAATCTCACAAGACCTCAAATAACGACATAACGGTATACACTAGATTGTCTATTGTAGATCCCTGCGACAGCTTCCCGTGTTCGAACGGCGGCACGTGTAACAAGTTGTCGAATACGGCGTTTAACTGCACATGCCCCCCTGGTTATACCGGCACCATCTGTACCACCATGGCAGGTATGATCAATTATATCACCCTAATGGATGTGGCTTTTCGTCTGTTTATCAATGGTCAATGTCACTGTTGATGTTTATACACCTGTCTTTCCCAGGGGCGTCGGAAGCATACTACGATTGATCCGGCGAAGGTAGCTTGTGTCCCCACCCATCCACCCATCCACCCAAAGTGTATGTTGTTACCACTCAGTTAAATCGTCTCGTCTAGTCGGTTCAACTGAGTGGTAACAACATACACGTTTGATGAGGAATAAGAACAATCGTAGAAAAATATTTAGAAATATGTGCATCGGCTGATATATATCAGACGAGATCTAACAAAAACAAAAACGAAATCGAAATTTAATGTTCAAGTTCAAGTCAACAGTATGGGAAATGCATATATTTCAGATTTATACACTATTAATAATAATAATCACATTTTAGTTTGTATATATGAATTCTAAATATTTGAAGAAAAAAGTCACTGATATGTTTGTCCAAATTATTGGTCAGGCAGTAGCCGGACCTGCCGGACCTATTCCGACGCCCCCGTTTCCTTCCGTGAGACTTCCTGGACTACAGTATTTTCGCGATATTTCACACGTACATTCATAGCAGCACTGAGAAGACCTGTTGATTCGGGAGGATGCCAGGGAGCCAAACGGGTTTACACGACATGGAATGCTCCCTAGACGACCAAATGCAGCTCATGAAGACGCGTTTGCTGCACCATATTTCATCAAAATCCGTTTCATATTAAGGAAAATATCAAATAATACTTACTTTGGAGTGGGCAAGTTTTCAATACTTTCAGTCACTGTTGTTGTTGTTATAGCCACGTGATCATGCACCTTGATACATGCATGATATAATATAGTTAACCATACATAGAACAGCAAGGACAACGGACTCATATCAATTACATTACACCAATATGTACTTCAAGTCAGATATTGGTGAAAGTTTGCCAACAGTCTCAAAATGTACATAACCAATGTGTATGATCACGTGGTTACAACAACAACAACAAGTACTGAAACTTCCAAAAGCCCTCCGATTCAAAATACGCATTCATTTATTTTGTCCTTATTATGTAACAAATTTTGATGAAATATGATTGTTAAGCTGCACTTGGTGGTCTCTGTACTTTGGCTCAATCTTCTGTCGGTTTTCCGAAGAATCGTAACGACATAAGTCTGTGTCGAACTCACAGGATCACCAAATGCAGCTCATGAAGACACCCTTGTTGCATATTAAGGATACTATCAAATAATGCTTACTTTTGAGTGGGCGAGCTTTGAACAATTTCAGCAATTGTTGTTACTGTTGTAACCACGTGATCATGCACCTTGATAAGCTATGTCTGACGTGCACACTTTACATGGACGCTGTACTGTGCTATATGTAGATCATACACCTGGGCCCGGTTGCTCAAAACCTCTGTTAGCTTAACCGTCTGTTAAGCTAACAGAAACTTTGAGCAACGGGGCCCTGGACGATATATACATTCCCCATATGAAGCTTCACTGCACTTTTGTAATAGTGTCGAATAATAGAGTTAGGCCCTGTGCGTGATAGAGTTGTCGGTACCATCTGAGTGCACCAAAGATTTCTGGGGTCAATGTGTTTATACATATATACTATATATATTTCTGCATGATAGACTTTTCAAAGTAGTAGCTTGAACTCACTAATTTGCATAAACAAGATGGCCGCCAGTAAAAAAAAGCATCGGATACCGTAGGATGTATATTACATTGTGGAACCAATATTAGAAGGGACAATTTGGCGCATCTTAATTTTTTCATAACTAACACATTACCGAATATATAACAATTGATTTAAGCCTGAACCGAGCTTGTGAAAATCCAAGATGGCCGCCATTGTATTGGATTTTTTTTATCTAATATGTAAATACATTGACAAAGACTTGCTATCAGTGTGGGTACCAAATGCTAGTTCGGAAGTAATATGGCCACACATCGTTTATATATATGTATTCTGAAAACTACATGTGCTAGAAGCATCATGGCTGTCGTCGACACTTGTCAAGTTCCACAAACAAGACGACGGTAATTGTTTAAAATTACAAATATTTTACAGAAGTTTGCCTGGAGGTATCGTACATGCATAAACGAAAACATTTGCCAACCAACTTCGGATATTTAATAAATATTATACTGTTTACCAGGCAATGTTGTGATATCGACATGTTTAATAAATCCAAACTGGCCGCCATTTTATACGAATTGTGTTGATTATGCAAATCAATTGGCACACACTGCCTGTCATGATCAGTTTTGGTAACAAACATATAGAATCGACATGACACGATGTTTAGTAGACACAATCGTGCTAACAATGACATACATGTCAGAAGATAATTAATGTATGAATATATATGAGAAACGGTGGCGGCCAGTGTTAATCTGCTAACAGCAATTATCATTCTGTACCAGTAATACCGGAAGGGAAATTATACTAATTTCTCACACATACGAGCATTGAACAAATATACTTATCATTTTAAAGGAATACATAATTTGTATGAAACGAAGGTGGCCGCCATTTTACAGGAATGTTGTCAAGTATGTTTGTCTCATTATATCAATGAGTGCATAATGTTTCAGTCCGAAAATGAACTGTACAATGAACGTATTGGTTGGATATATATTACATTACTGATCGCCCGTCTTGAAAATAAAAATAAATGTATAAACTATTAGTCAATAATTACAACCTGTGTACACCCAGAAAGGTAAGATTTTGCATACACAATTCATTAATCGTGTTGATCGGTAGGACACATCTAATGTTTGTGTTGGTAATATATATCTGCACAAAACACGATTGCTACCTAAGTATTGTATTGTTTAATATTTAAAATATATGTACAGCCGATGTGTTTTCACCGGTACGGTAAGTACCTAAATATGTGTAGACTTATGGGGTTTGTATGAGACCGACCCACACATTTGGATATTAATATTTTGCGGCAAAGGATAGTTAACACAAATCTCATGGCATCTGTATCTCTGCTATAAATGCATGCATAATGATCCCGTTAATGAAGTTGATATATATTATGTAATAGTGTTAATACTATGTATGTATTGAACAACATCTATATTATCATTAGTTAAATTACTATATTTTTATACACATACATGTATTACTAGTGTGTGGTCGTAATAGGAATGCGGCAGAAATCAACTTGGTGTGTGCGGTGTATATTTTTGGAATGTACTTTGCCAATAAACAATAGAAAACTAATATTCTGACATCAATGGAATACCCGGCCGCCACTTGAACAGACAGATCAGATTATTAACGCAAATGTTGCCAGAAGCTTTAGCGCAAACGTCATTTGACTTTGCCAATTGGCCGTGAGACAGCTATGGAATGTAAAAGTATGTATCGCAAATATGTAAAAAATATGACATAGGTAACAGGTACATTTACAAAATATTAAAGTTTATCATGGTTATGGTATGGGCGGAAGTACAAACATAAATAAAGGAACGAAAATGCGATTTTTTAACCGTTCGCATGCAGCACATTATAATATAATCAAACTATTTGTGTTTGGGTTATGATAAACAATAACACTACCATACCACCGTGTTCGTATAATTAGTCGTATTAAAGCACACTATCAGTACTTGCTGCATACAGTTTGGAGCATCGAGCCTAGAGCTGAAAATGTAATACGTCTACGTTCTACCTGTCCAAAGTTAGCTCCTGTACTGCTGTTTCTTTTCAGAATATGGACAATATACCGAAATGAGACCACATAGAATAGATCAGCGTACAGTCATAATAGAATATTCGTCAACAGGCATCGAGGTGCACTGTATGACGAGGTTGTGATGTGAAAACACAAGCACGGTGACATTTTATCTACAATATGTCAGTATCCACCATACTGTGTCATGAGAAATTAGGCGACGCATGTACGTCAACATATAGAGAATAGTGGGTTAGTGCCGTGAATGGGAAAAAATATCTGGCAAAGCTTAGGAAACGGGATGGGCGAGGCTTTTCCGAGCACATCCCGTTTCCGTGCCGCGCCAGATATTCACAGAGTGAAGATGTCTATGGGGATTTAACATGGGGAAATGTTTTAGAATTTCAGAAATACTGGACCGATTTTTAAAATTTAACTTTTGTTTTCTTAGTTAGATCATTTCCAAGCGATCTAGCTAGGTTTCGGAGTCAATTTCCATTTTATTTTTCGTTTTTTGACTCCTCCCACAACTCCTCTACCTCTTTTTTCCCCATGTTAAATTCCCATAGAGAAATCAATTTTTCGTAATAAAACCAATATTTGACCAAATTTCACGAAATAAAAAGGAGGCTCATTATTAAATTTCCTTTTAATTTAATATTATCGAAAACAATATTGTTTTTGAATTGTTTATATGGCCGTACAATTTGGGCAGCTTTCGTGAAACAGACTATAGTCTCATGTGGCGGTAACATTGCGTATATATTAACTTTCTACTGGAAGTGCATAATGTCTGCATGCATGATGTATGTTATATTATATTAATTGTCTACATTACACTATATGCGTTTTGTTCATTTTATCACTCAGGCAGACGTTCCTTGTTGCACATGTCATGTATGGTAATGCACGTGACAAAATATAAAATGGAATAACACGTGATACAATATACTCCGATCTTAAGACAGATACATTATTACAAATAGGCGTTGGTTGAGGACATTACACATTTAATCATCAAACAAAAACCTGTACAGATCCCAAATCGTATGATAAGCACAAAGTACAATGTATGTTAAAGATGACATAAGATATGTATTAGAGCTTCTAGTCATACTAAAACAGATATATAATAAATTATTTTATACCGCCGATACTAACAGGATGTGTATGGTGATTTAGCATTACTACACATATTGTATTAAATGGCGGCCATCTTGAAAGTTATGCAAATCATATTTGCCTCAAACGAGTTATGAGAAACGTTCTGCGGCATGCAAATGACGAAATCGTCGAAACTGATCGGTATACTCTCGTCTAATATGTTTTGTGTAATACGTGAATATATCTGGATTCCAGAAAACTGGATATGTTAATATGATTTTCGCAAGCTGTAGATCACCGAATGTGTATACAATGCCAGGAACCATTTGAGCTTCGATCGGGTATGTGGTAGCAACATTAGTATACTATGGCGGCCATTTTGAATTTAGACACTTCTCTTTCTATCATAAAGTTGGTTTATAAGCCTTGTATAGCATTTCAGTTATCACATGTCAGAATTGTGTTTGCATTAACCATTATGTGACTGATGAAACAACAACGTTTCATATAAATGTCCGAAAAACTGAATATGCGTGTCATAAAGTCGGCCATATTGTATATGCAATATAACCAGTTTACACCACAAATGTTATGTTTTTGTTGCGTATTATTATTAATACCAATATGTTAAAACAACTTGGGACTATGCTAGTTTCATGTCTGTGTGTGGTATCAACACTTATTTGCACGTGTGTGCCTGTTTCCTTAAATATGCCATAGAATGCATGTAAAATGGCGACCATGTTGGATTTCTACACATTCTATCCTAATGAAATGGATTGATAAACATTTAGTCGCCTATAAAGTATTAAATGCCTGGTGTTACATTTGTAATCTGTGTTTGTGCTTTTAAAACTACACACACAATGCGATATGCCACTACATAATTATAGTAAAGCACGTTTTTATTGGCATTCATCTTGTTTATGCAAATGACTAGGCTTAAGCTACTACTTCTGAAAGTATATTATGCAGACATATATAGAGTATATGTGTCTGATCACTTTGGTAACAAAAATTTTTGGTGCGCAGAGATTTTTTTGATGGTACGCACAGGGCCTAAGTACAGTAGTGGGCATATATGGTATGTGTTGTGTGGTTAGCCAGGCAAAAGTGACACACTGTGCCATTTTATGTGCACGAGGCTATTTACAATGGTGATTCGTGTTGTTAAAAAACAGGCACAACACTCTCCAGAATATATTTTATATTTTGGTGTAATATAAGTGATAGGAGTATGTTGTCCTGGCGTTTCTTTGTATTCTTAGCTACATTATATGAAGTTCGCCACTCCATGTGCTGTATACACATATATGTTATACATGTATTCCAGCACATTTAGGAATCGGTTATCTTTGAATCAAATGATGAGCAGGTATATCACGGTTCCTTAAGGGACACACGTGGATTACATTGAAGTAGTTACTTTGTAAACATTCACGATAAGAGAGCAGACCAAAATGTCTATACGAGTGTAATGTCTTAAGTCCCAGTCACACTGTCACGTATTGAGGGCTAGGTATTACTACGTTTCTCACCCGTACGGATTGTCAAGTTTTATGCCCCGTTTTGAGGGGTATTAGGTTTTACTAGGTTTCCAGTAGGTTTCCGCTACATTTTGCAAGATTTTACAACGTATCGCCCCGTCTGACATGTGACAGGCCGGGTATCTCAGCCCCGTCTGACATGTGACAGGCCTGGTATCTCAGCGGCTCATTATCAAGTAGTAGTACGTAGTGGGAATCCATATATGGCTAAGTAAAGTTTTGTACTTATCTAATATGTTTTAATACGCCTTAGCTACGTTTTAGTACGTTTTAATATGTGTAACTACTTATATCGAAACCCCACGTTAATTTTGAATAATATCCAAAACAAACGTGGCGTGAGCTATCATCATTACGTATATATCCGTATATAATAAGTTTTAATACCTATATTGCCGTTTTACTACGTATAAAAAGCGTAGTAATACCTAGCCCTCAATACCTGACAGTGTGACTGGGGGCTAAACGGACGAGTCACACGCGTGCATGTCCCGATTGTGTACTGCAGATCCCTGTACGAGCTTCCCGTGTTTAAACGGCGGCACGTGCATGCAGTTGTCATCGACGGAGTTTAGCTGCACGTGCGCCCCTGGTTCCACTGGCACCACATGCAGCGAACAAGCGGGTATAACATTTGGTGTCTGTTTCCTGTACAATTGCACACCCTTGTGGTTTAAGTTTATCTAATGCATCTAATTTTATTTCAATACTCTACTTGTTTCATGAATAGTGCCCTAATATTGATTTTATTACGCCCTATGGCAATTCATCAGAGGTGAACATATGTATGCATATTTAAGGTGCAAACGTCAAAACGTATTTTTATGAGTTTTAGAATAGCGGGACGATTGTTCAAATTTAACTTTTATTTTCTTAATTAAATCATTTATGAGCTACATGTATATCTCTATATAGCCAGGTTTCGTCGTCACTTTCAATATGTTTTTGATTCTTATTGTTTCCTCATCCATGTCCGTTTGCTATACAGAAACTTCAACGTTCGTAGTAACACCAATTATGGGCCAATTTCATGAAATAAGAAGACCCATAATTGTATTTTTATCAAATTTTATTTCTGTAAAAACCCAGTAGTCGGTTTACAGAGGCTGCACTTCTTAAGAAGTGCAGCCTCTGTAAACCGACTACTGGGAGGTTCCGACTGCTGGGAGCTTCCCAGTATTAGAGAGTATACATATGCCAGACAATCCGACACCGTTGGCATATTCTTCGGCTGGAACGAACACGATCCAACAAGGGACGTCTTCATAGGTCAGCAGTCTATTTCACCAAAATTGCAAAGTAAACTTTGAGGGAAAAACATTCAATTTAAGGATAAATTTATTAATTTTTATTATACTGATTTTATATGATTTTATATATAAAGTCGGTATAATAATTCTGCATACTTTTAATCATAAATAATATGCAGTCGTTAGTTCTATATGAAATAATGCATTTAGGGAAAACTAAATGATGACTCCCTCAAAGTATACTTAGCTAGATAAGTATGCTTAGCAATAGCAATTTTGGTGAAATCTTTTACTGGAAGAATAAACGAGGTTAAGTATTACAGCTGAATATTATTAACCCTTAGCCTGCTGAGCACGAAAATTGCCGTCTGCTGTTGCTGTATACTTTGCCTTTTTTTCGCAATAAAAAATGGTTAGACAATACTTTAGATGCTGTCGAATCATGTTTTTGATGAGAAAAAATCGAAAATAAAACAGGAACAGCAGACGACAAAATTAAATTCAGCAGCGTAAAAGTTAAAATATAAATGGTCTTTTGGGGTGCTGGCGCCCGTTTCACTAAACTTCGCAGAACTTAAATGTTCGTAAGCGCAAAATTATTTCACATAAACAACGTTTTCTTGTAAACAATTTATGGCTATACATTTAGTGAATATGCAGCCTATGCTCAATACATGTAAATCCATCAATTGACATTTCCAGACTATGCTAAATTTGCACTTACGAACATTTTCGTCGTACGAAGTTTAGTGAAACGGCCCCCAGTTGTATTTCTTGCGCACCTTATAATCATTGATAAGCTAACAAGACTGGTAAAACCCGCATGCAAATAGTCCATGTCTGTCACAAGTTATTGATGTTCATATTTATGCAAATTTTATCCCGTCAACACAGTGCGTATGTGCCGTGAAACACGGTGCCGTGAAACATTTTTGATATCCTGCATTTTAAAGTCATTGTATGTGTTGACGGGATAAATAGAATAGTAGGTTAGTGCCGTGAATGGGAAAAATGTCTGACGCGGCACGGAAACGGGATGTGCTCGTTAGAGCCTCGCCCATCCCGTTTCCTAAGCCTTGCCAGATAGTTTTCCCATTCACGGCACTAACCTACTATTATGAGGTTTGATCATGTCCAGCCGTGTGTAAACGTTTGCTGTAGTCCGAGGGAACTGTTTGAACCCAAGGCCGCAGGCCGCGGGTTCAAACAGTTCCCGAGGGCCACAGCAAACGTTTGCACACTGCTTCCACGGGTTCAAACAGTTCCCGAGGGCCACAGCAAACGTTTGCACACGGCTGGACATGATCAAACGTTATTGTTACATTTCCAACAAAAAACTGATTTAATTTGAGCATTATATTCAGTATTCCAGATCTAGGAAACGGGATGGGCGAGGCTATGCCGAGCACATCCCGTTTCCGTGCCGCGCCAGATATTTTTCCCATTCACGGCACTAACCTACTATTCTATTTATCCCGTCAACTCCTACGTAGATAATTTTCGGTATTCATATTCCGGGGCCGCGTCATGAACGTCATGAAGTAGTGACGTCATGAAGGCACTTCCGCGTAGTGACGCCATGAAGGCACTTGGTCTACGCGCGGCCCCGGAATGAGCATTGCCTAAAGCCATATGCAAACAGCACGCGCTATATGTTTGCACATATGTGCAAACAACGGAAACCATGTAACAATCTCTATTTACATGTTTGCAAATGAGCTGTTACATGTATGCAAATGAGCTGTGACATCAGAGTAAGTTCCGTTAAATATATGCAAACTACGATATTTGTTAAAATCAATATTATTGTGCATACATAGATAATAGTAGGTTAGTGCCGTGAATGGGAAAACATATCTGGCAAGATCTAGGAAACGGGATGGGCGAGGCTATGCCGAGCACATCCCGTTACCGTGCCGCGCCAGATATTTTTTCCCATTCACGGCACTAACCTACTATTCTATTTATCCCGTCAACTCCTACAAATAGCTTTAAAATACAAACAAATAAACCCAGCCGCACCGTCAAAATCGGAGAATCGACTATGACAACCGCACATATTCATACGCAGTGATTAGGTCGTATTGACAGGATATCAACATGTTTCACGGCACCGTGTTTCACGGCACATACGCACTGTGTTGACGTGATAAAAATGTATTTTTCTTTTTCATGTGTTTCTATATGGACCCAATTATCATGGATTCGTGCCTTCTCATTGATTCATGTCCCTAGAAAACAAGTGAATAAGCATTTATTTTATGACTATCCATGAATTACCGTGTTTTACCAGTGACATCGAAATCCATCTTACACCCGTGAAATACCAGATGTGTCCGTGAAATACGATTTCGAAAAGTCACTGCTTTGCCGAACTACTTTCTTAGGCTCCACCCATTGTACTTATATGCAATAAACTATGTTTAAACTAAATTAGGCTCCGCCCAACTGGGGAATTTTAGTAGTTGCATGATTATTTCCCTTGCACACCTGCGATTAGCTCCCTTGCTGGATGCGCGCACCGAGCAACATTTGTTATCTGCTACCGAAGGAGGAAATCGCGGAACTGGACAATTTGCTTTCGCAAATAGATACAAATTAAACATGAGGACCCTCAAATAACACCATTGCCCAACATTTAGCATGTTTAGTAAAAAAAGAGTAATGGTAATCAAAATAACAAATAAAACATGATGAATTGAATATCTTAAAATATCCAGCAATCTTCATTCTTGATCTTGAAATTCTCTGTGATGAATCATGTGCTTGTATCTATGTTTGTAACATAACTGTTCTACTTTATATTCAAAAGAACAGTCATTTGCAACCTGTACGACAATGTTGACATTTTCTGTGTAATCCATGGAATTCCATTAGAATTGTTAATCTTCATTCTTGATCTTGAAATTCTCCGTGCTGAATCAGGTGCTTGTATCTCTGCTTGCGACACAACTGTTCTACTTTATATTCAAAAGAACAGTCGCCCCAAGAACGGACATTTGCAACCTGTACGACAACGTTGACATTTTCTGTGTAATCCATGGAATTCCATTAGAATTGTTAATCTTCATTCTTGATCTTGAAATTCTCCGTGATGAATCAGGTGCGTGTATCTATGCTTGCGACACAACTGTTCTACTTTAAATTCAAAAGAACAGTCGCCCCAAGAACGGACATTTGCAACCTGTACGACAACGTTGACATTTTCTGTGTAATCCACTAGAGCGACACTTAAAAATATTTTTCAGAATTCTGTCATTTATCCTAAATCTCTAAATCTCAGAGAAAAGCATGTCAAATTTAACTCTTTGAATGCTAGTGGTGAAAATAACCTCCAACTATATCGTGAACTTTCAATATTTTCAGAGAGCAATAAGTAAACACACATCTTCAATCTTAAATTTGACTAGTTGCGAACCGTAACTTGCAATATACTCCCGTACCGTCCGTAGCCACAGTTATGATTTCACTCATAGGCCTTCTCTGCAGAATAGCGAATCAGGTCCGATTCGCACTTTAGCAGTTAATTGTGAAAGATTGTATATAGTTTTGAACTGAAATGAGTGTTAATATTATGAAAATAACATATTCAAGTACTTATGACATAAATTTACATATGTAGTTGACCTGATAAAGTAAATTTAAGCTATTATCAACAAGTGATCCAGTCAGCGGCAGCCAAATTCCAACACGTACAAGTTAAGATGGGGTCCATTTTTTGTAAAGGCCAAAAATAATTGTCTAAACCTTCTACAATAGTAAAATTTGTTTCAGAATTATTAGTATGTATTACTTTTATAATACTAATATTTTTTTCAGATGGAAATTCTGAAAATAATATGTCACAATTAACTGCTAAAGTGCGAATCAGATCCGATTCGCTATTCTGCAGAGAAGGCATATGAGCGGTCTCACTAAAAAGTGACAAGAACAATATTAGCGACAAGAAGCGACAAGAAGCGTCAAGAAGATAAAAAAGGCAATAAATGTCAAATTAATCACTATTTAATATCATATAATGTAATATAGTAATGTAATGAACATAACAGAATGATATTTATTGAAAAGATGCATTAATTCAATGATATATAGCAAAATGTATCAAAGACAGATTTCCTGCCCGAGCGTCAAGAAACTGAGCGAAAACCACATGTGGACAATATTTATAGTCTCTCATCTGTCCAGGATTTTTTGTTCATCCAACATTCAACGGAAATGTTAGCTTCACGTTTTCGAACCAGTCGCTATCCAAAAAAATACCACGAATCCTGACCGTTGTTTCTAAAAATTATGGCGACATCAGTTTTCGTAACACGATATGATTATCCACTTCATTCCTCGCCTGTGATCCTTGTCAAAGACTAATGCACTACAGCGAAAGTGAATAGAGAATGTGTGCAGGCATCAAATTATGTTAAAAACACTGTTAAATAACTTGTTGTGACACTATTCTCGTTAGTTGGAATGAACATAACATAGCAAAATACAAGATGGCGGCACTTTCCGTTTTCTCGCCTAATTATATATTCATGATTATATATTCATGTAACATATTATTCCGCACTTTGCTGTTGCCATGGTGGTTTATTTGCGTAGAAAATCCATAAAGTATACACATCGAATTGTTAATTTATGTTAAATCGTATTCAGTTTTTCATATTAATATGAATTAGTATATATCTTCTATAGACACGGGATAGAGTCATAAATCTCCTCCACAAAAATGTAACTACTTTGTAATGCGGCGTGTCAAAGAGTAAATTGGAATATGAGGCACCCCACGGGTTACGACTGAAACTGGAGGTATCTAGCGGGAACATAAAATAATTAAATAATGCAAACATCGGTAAAAGGGGCGTTATATAGTAAAAATAGAATATTTGTTTTCTTCAGTTTAAGATCGATTTTATTTTATGAAAATCCGACATTTTTCGTCCACGAGATGAAATAACATTCGATCTTACAATGAAGAAAACAAATATCCTCTATATTCTAAGAATAGTGTTAATTGAACATTATTTTAAAAATGTATTTTAAGTTGATTCCCACGGTTTTCTAAGTTACAGTTACATACAATTGTGATTTACCACCTATTTTGTGATTTTCATACATATTTCCTTAATTTGAAGGGGGTCTGTTCGCAAATTATGCTTACCATGTGATATATGTTGATTTCTATGTGAATCTGGACTTCACCATACATGTATTTAAATTTGATGCATCTAGGCAGCAACACTTCTTCATTGTATGAGTGATCAATGAATGTCACTCAAATGTGCAAACTTTTGTAGGGCACGAACCTGGTGAGAAGTTTCAAGATCAATTAGGTGACTTGGGTGGATTATTTCTAGGGACTCTAAGACTTGCATAAACAACGATTTTGGCGAATTCCTTATGTGCACTCATAGTCAAGTGTTTGAACTTTTTGTTGATGTATACATGTTCAGGAATTAATCAGAATATAACACACAATATGAATTTATGTGCTTAGGGGCACGAATCCATGAGAACGGTGACTACATGTATATATATGAAATAAATTAACAATAAAGTTAAAAATATAATTAATATAAATAAAACTAAGGATTTATGACGTCAGAGTAAGTCATGCATACTCCAAGCTAATTTAAAATGAAAACCTACACAACTTGTGACAGAGGTGGAATATTTACATGCGTTCAGTCTTGTTAGATTCAAGGACTATAATGTGCATATTAAACACAACTGCATCACAGGCGGGTCGACAATGACACTGTAATGTGGATTACCTGGAATTGGTAACTTTGTCACGGTAATAGAGCTGACCAAAATACTGATGCAAGTGTAATGTCAAACGGACGAGTTGTCCACGCCTGCATGCCCCGATTAGTGTATGATGTTATGTAGTCTTGTATTTGTTTGGCTACATTCTTCTAACCAATGTTTTTTTTATCATATTTAAACCACATAGAACAACACTGGGGTTGGTTCCATTTTTTTTTCGACAATTCCTATGGCCGCCATTTCGAATTCTATATTCATTCTATAAACACTTCTAATATAGTTAAAATGTTGATATATATATTCATTTGTTGAACATACACAACACAACCGGTTTCATTTTTAAGTTTAACAACCCAATGGCGGCCATCTTTGATTTAAAAATGGCCGCTCGGAAATCTTATGCACAAAAAAACCTTGGTTTAAACAATGTAGCAAAAATGTCACAAGACCTCAAATATGAGATAACGGTATACACTAGATTGTCTATTGTAGATCCCTGCGACAGCTTCCCGTGTTCGAACGGCGGCACGTGTAATAAGTTGTCGAATACGGTGTTTAAATGCACATGCCCCCCTGGTTATACCGGCACCATCTGTACCACCATGGCAGATATGATCAATTAGATCACTCTAATGGATGTGGGATTTCGTCTATTCATGGTCATGTTTATAAATACACATGTCTTTCCCAGGGGCGTCGGAAGCACAATACGATCGATCCGGCGAAGGTAGCTTGTGTCCCCACCCATCCACCCAAAGTGTATGTTGTTACCACTCAGTTGAACCGTCTTTGTAACCACTCAGTTGAACCGTCATGTCGAGACGGTTCAACTGAGTGGTAACAACATACACGTTTGATGAGAAATAAGAACAATCGTAAAAAATATTTAGATATACGCCGCAAATTTGAAAATTACAATACAGTTAACCCTATAATGATACCCCACAACCTTTTACAGCATCCCATGTCAGGTTGACCCCCAAAACGGCTGTTGGCCCCCTAGCTACAAGGTCACTGTTGCGATACTTCGCATGTGATGAAGTTTTACAGAAAAAACAATATATTCATCCCTGAAATTAGAATAACCTGACCTGGTGTCAGGTCCTCACCACACGAGAGTCACTGAGACCCACTCCCTTACAGTACTATGATTAGTTCTAATCATACTACTTTTATAAGCAACGAGAAAGCCAAATATAAGATGTACACGAGAGCCAAAACCAGGGATAACGGTATTCCAGTAAGGCCATATCTTGGTCTTTTTCTTTTAAGCGTCCGCGTGCGGATACGTTTTGAGAGTGGGTCTTTAGAAAAAACCCAGTGTCTATGCTATTTAAACACTATTTACTGGTGAAGTAATAGGAAAACTGATTGCGGATTTGTCCAAGGTTTAAATCTGTTCATGAATTTGCACTTAATAACAAGTTTAATCGGTGTATTTTTCTTCTTATTTTATTTTCTAAAATTTGATGGCGGAAATTAAAATTCATGTTAAAGACTTCATCAACCCTTTGCACATTTCAAAGAGCTGAGAAGGTTTTTAACAATTTTTTTTTCAAGGCTTTGCTTGTTTTTACCGGATACGTAGGTATGTTTTGAACATCTGGGCGGACGCTTAACATAGAAAAAACTTGGCATGACCTAAGGATGAATCGAATCGTTAAATGTACACTTCACATGCTCCCACATGGTACACTAGAACAAAAGCGTTAACGCAAATCTCACGTGCGACGGACGTACGAACGAACGGACGGACGGAAATATGAAAACTATATATCCTTCGACATACATCGTATTGCATGGTGGGGTTATAATAACTCACAGGGTACTGAATTGAATTTTGTACGAATATTGTAATAAACAATAAATTGTCTCGGCTCTCGGACTACGTGGTTTCGGTTCCAGTTGACGGCGCCTGGTCCCCCTGGTCGGTCTGGAGCACGTGCACGGGCGTCTGCCGCTCGGAGACTAAAACCCGGGACCGCATGTGCGACAGCCCGGCTCCGGAAGGCGGAGGGGCAGACTGTGCCGGGTCGAGCACGGTCATTTCCACATGCGGCCATCTAACATCACGTGGTACGTAGAGATGGGTTCTAATAGGCTATTAAGTTAACCACACTAAATCAAGTAGATATTCATAGTACAAAAGTTGTCTGTGGATATATTTTATTTATTTTGTTGGTGTTTAACGGCCTATCAACAACTAAGGTCATTTTACAGGGGATAACATGAGTTTTGCATTTGTATGAGGAAAACGGTTTTATTGCATAAAATGGGCTTTCGATGTGCAACAACAGACTGTGTTTAACACTCATAATACACCAATGTAATACATATGTAAACTAAACCGCTGCAGCAAATACGCTGTGTGAACGTAACATATTCAATGTATGATGATGTGCTTATTAAATAATTAACATATGCTATTTGTGTTGATTTAAACTGTTACTAATGCAGAGTCCGGGAGCAAAACTATTAATATGTGTCTAATAAGCGGGGAATCGTTTCACTAAAACTCCGTACGGCTAAAATGTTCGTAAGTGCAAATTTAGGATCGTCTAGAAATTTCAATTGATGGTTATACATTTATTGAGCATAGGCTCATATGCAGCCTATGCTCAATAAATGTAAATCCAATAATTGTTTACACGACAACATTGTTAATGTGAAATTTGCACTTTACGAACATTTTAGTAGTACGAGGCTTAGTGAAACGGCCCCCTGAAGCTTATAACGACGTTGGATACCCTAAGGTCTTCTTAACCCTTTCATCCCTAAGTAACCGGAATGGATTTTGATATGTTAAATTTGCAACCAATCCAACCGTCACAAAATGGTTTCCATACTAGTCCATTTATTTATTTCGGACTAGTCCATCAAAGGGTTAAGGTTTAACCACACTAAATCATCAGAAATTCATGCGCGGTGCAGTAAAAGTAGTACGTTAAAGAAAATAATCCAGATGTGTTATGCCATAGACACTCTTTGCTTGCAGAAACCGGCCAATTGATGTGTTAATCTACTTTACAGGCTAATGTATCATTCACATCATGTTCAAGCATATGTTTTGGGATTATTTTGTAAGTAGTCCATGTTTGTTTGTCATATTGTGACAAGGGCGGATTCAGGTAGGGAAAAACCCGCCGGTGTGTAGTATTTTGGTTAGTTTATATATATAGTCAATGGTGGTGGCCCACCTTAACCCACTTCAGCCTAAGGACACAATGATTTTAGTTGAAAAAATATCAAGAAAGTGTTTATTACTCCATATAGGTATATGTTGTTACCACTCATTTGAACCGTCTCGTTGAGACGGTTCAAATGAGTGGTAACAACATATACTTCTGAGATGAAATAAAGAAAATAGGGAATTTGTTCCTCAAAAGTTTCATACTACTAAACTTGTATCACGTCACTAATGGGCTAAGCACCTTAAGCACACAATCACATGGTTCGTTCCATTACAGGTTGTTGTAAGAATCGTCCTCTCATCCCGCACACGTGCAACAGGAGGTGTGGCAATTACGTCGTCTACAAGTGCATCGCGCCGTTTTTGAGGGTGGGGGAGAGGGTGTGGAACTGCCGCCGCAACATCTGGATCCGCTCTGGCCGACCGTTCGGCTGTCTACAGTGAGGGTAATATGCATTTATTTATTTATGTATTATTAAGTATGCATATTATATATTTAATCAATTCATTAATTAATTAATTAATCAATTAATTAACGCCGTTACATTAGTTTATTCACCGCTACTGGCCTGAATTCCGGTATTTCAAAATTGTAGTCGAATCAATTGTATATTACATGCTCTTCGAAAAATGTGAACTTTGCTCTTAGACCAGCTTATAACGTTGTCAAAATGAACAATTGACGTTTGCGTATGAATTTTTCTTCGCCGAAAATGACGTCAAAACGTGACGTCAATTACGTCTCTCGAACGTCTAGCAGGAAGTATTTCCTTCAAGGAAATAATAGCCCTCACGGTAAATCACTGGGTAGCATGTCATATAGCGTTTTATTATCAGTCAGTATGCATTCGGAGAATGCGTAGCTAGCTACCTGATAGAGTAGAGAATATACCAGGCTAGCGTATTTTGATATCAAGTTTATCAGGCTCGGCTACGAGACGCGTAGGAATTCCTAGGCTCGCCAGGGAATTCTTGCCGTTACCGGGCCGAGCCTGATACAGTTGATATCAAAAGAGAGTAACATGGTACCTATATATTTATCTGGTAACGTTTTATGTTACATAGTGGACACATGGGACGTGATTATAATGATTAATAACGCCGATTTGTTTACGTTACGTCATTACATTGACCTCAATCAGTTACGTCATGTGACTTCGTTCGGCTAATGAAACGTCATTTTTGAATTCGTTCTGACCGGATTTACGTATATCTCGTCTGTTCCACGTTCTGCTGTCGACGAATTTTTGGCTATTAAACGCATTAAACTTAAATACTATTTAAATGTAAGTACTTTTTCATCAATAACAAAAAAGTCTCCCTCCCCAATTGTTGTTATTTGAAAAGGAGAAGTAGTGGGGAAGGAGTCAAAAAACGAAAACATTTGGAAATTGACTCCAAAACCTTGTTAGATAGCTTGGAAATGATGTAACTAAAAAATAAAAGTTAGATTTTGAGAATCGGTCCATAAATATATATTTTTTAAAGACTTATATTTTTACCACCTATGTTAAATTCCCATAGAATATTTTTCTCAATAAAATCAATATTTGATTGAAATTCATCAAATAATATTTTTTGGGAAGGGTGACTTTTTTGTTATTGATGAAAAAAGTACATACATTTAAATATGTTTTAGATTTAATGTGTGTAATAGCCAAAAGTTCGTCGGCAGTAATCCGTGGAACAGACAGTAGTCAATGTAAGAGACGACATGCTGTCAGTGACTAGGCCTACGCACCAGGGGTCCGTTTCACTAAACTTCGTACGACTAAGAAGTTAGTTAAGTGTAAAACTGAAATCCACAACTATTTGTTCTGACAGCCGATTTTGGAAAATATTCCGTGGGTGTGCTACATTTAATGGCATGAGCCCGTATGTACAAACTGGTAGCATTAGAGAAACACGTTAATGTGAGAAGAAAAATCATAGAAATCTTCTTACGAACATTTTTTATCGTACTTGCGTACGATTAAAATGTTCGTAAATGCAAATTTAATATCGTCTGGAAATTTCAATTATTGGATTTACATTTATTGAGCATAGGCTTGCAGCCTATGCTCAATAAATGCAAACCCAATATTTGTTTGCAAGAAAACATTGATGATGTGAAATTGACAGTCTATCATAAGTTTGCACTAATGAACATTTCAGTCGTACGAAGTTTAGTGAAACGGCCCTAGGCCATTTCGTAGCTAGAAATTTATACGAACACTAAGGGTGAAATGCGAGGTGAACGGGTTTAAGCTTTCAACAACAGCTCACGGGCGTCGCTAGGCGGAGGCCTGAAAGCCCGGGATTCAACATTATTTCCAGAAATACTGTTATAAAATTGCACAAGAGATTTAATACATAATTGCCAAAAATTATTCCATATAATGCAGGATAGTGCACCTTAGTTTTCAAAACAAATCCGGGGGGTGGGGCATACACTAGGAATCCCACACCCCATCCATCCCACATAGCGTACTCCCTCACTTTGCGAGCTCCATGTAGTTGTGAACAGTAACTCCTGCAATCTACGGGAGTATATTGCAAGAGTTACGGTTCGCAACTAGCTCCATTCGATCACCTACCTGGGCTTCAGCTTTAGACAGGGCCTGTAGCCGATTTCATAAAAATTACAAATTATACTTATCTAACAAAGTATACTTTGAGGGAGTAATCATTTATTTTTCCCGAAATGTATTATTTCATATAGAACTTACTACTGCATATATTTGATGATTAAAAGTATGCTCAAAATGGCTGTGATAATGTAATAAATTCAGTATAATAACAATTAATAAATTTATCCTTAAATTGAAAATTTCTCCCTCAAAGTATACTTTGCTAGATAAGTATACTTTGCACTGTTTGTGAAATAGGCTACTGGCGACGTCCCTGGCTCAGGTCACATGTGCCTGGAACAATGCGGCTCGCCGAATTTTAGGGGGAGGCACGCCGGGTCGCCCCCTGAATCCGCCCTTGTAAACACTGATCCAGTCGCAGCCACATATAGAGACCTCGGTTTTATGTCCCATCCGAAAGATCAGTGGGATGGGAATACCGATTGGTAATGGCACCTGGCACTAGACTAGGACATTGTGGTTTCTATGATAGAATAATATTGCCAAAGCTGAATATGCAATACTCATTATTGGAGTCGCATTCCTGTTTATATTGATGTTGTATGGACGTAAATCTCCATAGCAGAACTACTGTCTGCGAAATCTGCCCAAATTTTACGGCCATATAAACAATGGAAAAAAACTATATTTTTTTCGATCATATTAAATTTTATAAAAAATTAAGAATGAGCCTTCTTTTTATTTCCTGAAATTTGGTCAAAATATTGATTTTATTACGAAAACAATGGTTTGTCTATGGGAATTTAACACGGGGGAAAAGGAGGTGGAGGAACATCAAATATTTGTTACACATTCTAGTATTTCTGTGGCTGTAGTTGTGTTCTTTCAAATGATATTGTGGTTGGAACCCACTGTACCTTGGCTAAATAGAGCACGTGACATTAAGGAAATCCCATTCTTTTAAAAAATCAGCAAATTCCTGGTAGCCAAATTGGACCATGTACACCATGCTTACTGTAAATTCATTTCAACGATCCACGGCATAGGCCATATTGGAGTTCATGCTGTGTGACTGTTGTTGTCAAAAAATACCAGAAATTCCTTTTCATTCCATGTGGAAATGTTTGAAGCAACGGTTTGTCATGGGTGGCCTGGTACATAGTGTGATATCAGAGTCTCTTTGGCATTTCTGTTTCTATCTTCAATTGAATATCTTCCTACCATTTTACCAGAACATAATATCTTGCGCTCGTCGAAGACATGTCTGAATGCCGGGATTGTGCACGGCTTGCAACATTTTTGACTCGAGACGAGTCAGAATTATGTGTTTAGATCGTTTCAGTTTATCTCTGTAATCCAATAACGCCACTATTTTCTGCGGACATTGCATTCTGAAATTGAGTTATCTCTTTAGACTCGTTTTACTAGCAGAATCAATTGTGTATCTTACCCGGTCAAGTTTACAATTTCTTGCAACTCTTGATCACTGAATGGGAAAACATATATGGCAAGGCTTAGTAAACGGGATCCCGTTTCCGTGCCGCGCCATATATTTTTTCCAATTAACGGCACTAACCTACTATTCTATTTATCCCGTCAACACCTACAAATAGCTATAAAATGCAAAAATATAACCCCAGCCGCATCCTCAAAATCGGAGAATCGACTGGTATGACAACCGCACATATTCATACGCAGTGATTATGTCGTATTGACTGGATATCAAAAATGTTTCACGGCACCGTATTTCACGGCACATGCCCACTCGTAGGATAGCGTATCAGTAACTAGTATGTTTTGCCAGAAACGTGTTTCATTGACATGCTATATTGCTTCAACAGCAGTAAAATATCCTGTAATCTGTGACGACATGAATAGAGTATTTATTTCATGGATATGAGAGGCAAGTGATCTTACTCCACTTGAACAGTCATTCCGTACACATAACGTTACCATTTCCGGCAAAACAACATGCCTTATCATTCATGTTCAATCAGAGCATATTAGTTTACTGCGAGAGTCAATGATATGAAAGCATGAGCCACTGGCTTGCCTTTATGCCACACCATCATGCAGACCTAGATGCGCAGGTATACATGTCTCTGGCTTTGTCAAGTCATAATATGACAATTTCAACAAGTGAAACGCAATTTGGACCATCAATGCACCGATCACTTTTGTATTGACACAGGAGTTGTGATCTCTGAAGACCATATGGTAATCGTAAATAATGATAATGACCATGGAACAATACTGCCTTTTCTACGTGGTCATTTTTTGTACAGTTTCCTACATGCAATTCTGTATTATATAAAGAATGTATTCAACTTCTCCAACAGTGTTTTGGCAATCACTTTGAAATTTTACACACGTTGTCTACACATACTTCAAACATGTGCACATGGCGTTTTAATGCCGAAAACGTCATTTAATCACACAAATACTGCCTGTTCAACAGTTGTTCTACACCTTCCTGCATACAAGTTTGTATAAGGTGTCTATTTTATGTAAGCAACTACTTTGACCGCATTTTGAGTGATCACACCAGCACTGCCTTTCAGGAACACCAACAAGATGGAGACTCTAATGCAGATGGTGATGGAACTGATTGAAAGCAATGTATCCATAATTCAGAAAATTCCTGCATACACACCGAGGCCATTTTGAAATCTAACATGTTTGTCATAAACAGTGACTTGAAATTGACTTTAGTCATATATCATTTGATTTCAATAATGATTATAGTCTGGGGAAAAATCAGTCCAAATGATTTGTGCATGAGTATATCAGAATTATATGGGTTTCACGGCAGCCATTTTGAAAATAAGAACAAAATAGGAACAACTCATGTTTTCTTTCATGATACAAAGAACTTTTGTTCCAAGAAGGTTCCAAAACAGTCAACAAAACCTAGCTATATATATTTGATGATACAAATAACCTTTTTCCCAAGAACGTAGCAAAACAGTCAACATAACCTACTGTCTGTTTCACGAAAGCTGCCCAAATTTTACGGCCATATAAACAATGCAAAAACAATTTTTTTTTGATAATATTACATTTTATCAAAAGTTAAGAATGAGCCTTTTTTTATTTCGTGAAATTTGGTAAAATATTGATTTTATTACGAAAAATGAGTTCTCTGTGGGAATTTAACATGGGGGAAAAAGAGATAGAGGAGTTGTGGGAGGAGTAAAAAAAACACGAAAAATATTGGAAATTGACTCTGAAACCTAGCTAGATAGCTTGGAAATGATCTAACTAAGAAAACAAAAGTTAAATTTAAAAAATCCGTCCAGTATTTCTGAAATTCTAAAAATAATTTCCCAGGTTAAATCCCCATAGACATCTTCACTCTTAACATGGGGAAATTGTTTTTTCGCAATAAAATCAATATTTGACCAAATTCCACAAAATAAAAAGATGGCTCATTCTTAATTTTTCCTTTAGTTTAATATTATAAAAAAAAAATGTTTTTGAATAGTTTATATAGCCGTAACATTTGTGCAGCTTTCGTGAAACAGACAGTAACAATAAATACTACTGACACTACGTAGTGAAGACACAATAAATATTATTTACATAGAGGCCATTTTGAAAACAAAATGTCCTCATACCAGTTATCAGAAAAAGTGGAATCAACCCCTGTTTTATCATTTAGAGTATGTAGATGGCATAACCGAAAAAGCAGTATTATATCTGCATTATAAACATGATAAATGTAGATATGAATATTACAATATATTATATACGATTTCAGGGCGGCTATTTTTTAATCTAAGATGGCTGCCATGGGGGTTGTTAAAATTGAAAATAACACTGTTTTTTTTTGTCACCAAACAACGAATCAATATTCTACCTGTATTAGAAGTGTATATATAATGAATATAGCATTTCAGGGTGGCCATTTTGAAATGCAAGATGGCTGCCAAAGGAATTGCCGAAAAAAAAAATGGAACCAACACCAGTTTTGTTCTTCGTGCTCTAAAGATGACAAAAGACATTGGTTACAAGAATGTAACAAACAAAAATACAAAACTACATAACCGTATACACTATATATGCTCCTATAGATCGTTATCAGGCTACACAGGTGTGCTATTTGATCAGGAGCTACACTGGTCACACATACCTTAAGCCCCATTTTTCTCCAGTCACAGCTGCATGAACCGCTATGTTTTTGTTGTAGATCCGGGTTCCGATTTCGGGCCCAACGCGTTCTAAGACCGGCGACTGACGACACCCGCAGTTATTTGTCTTATTGCCCGTCGGCAAACAACATTGATCTGTTAAAGGGCATATCAGGATTTGTTGAACAAAATACTATACAAAATAAAAACGTGTTTTCATCATGGCCGTGTGTAAAGTGGTTTAATTGAAGATATATGACGATACTAGGACGGCTGGGTAGTTTCTATTTTCACCCATATCTATACATACATATCGGATTTCCTATTTTGTTGCCTTTCAACAAGATAGAAAATCTGATGTACAAATATCGGTGAAAATTGAAACAACCCAGTGGTCCTAGTATCGTCATATTTCTTCAATTAAACCACTTTATTCACACATGGTCATGAAGGAAACAAATTATTTTTTTATTTATTTTTTTAAAAAAATTCTAAAATTGATTTTTTCAGCTGTCCTAGTATCTTCCAATTAAACAAATTTACACAGAGCCATGATGAAAACACCTTTTTATTTTTTATAGTATATTTTCAACAGATCCTGATATGCCCCTTTAAGATAATAAAGTCTAAGCATAAGCATAAACCTAATATTTTTGGTGTGATATATGACTCCGTTAACACCAGAAATATGGCCAGTCGGCACACGAATGCTCCCGCTGGCAGCCAAAGATTGCGATGACGCAAGAAAAATATAGATAACTCGAAAAAGATGTCGACAAAGTTACCGTTCTTGTCGAAAATTTGTCACAAAAAGATGGAGAACCATTACTCATTAGAACAATCAATGCATGTGTAAAATATGAAGACGTTCCATGAAAGGAACAAACAAATACACGCCCGTCGAGGGATGACCAGTGAAGCGATGAAACTGAAATAAACATGTGTACCTTAAACAAATACAAGGTGTATGATCACGTGGTTACAACAACAACAACAAGTACTGCAACTTCAAGAAGCCCTCCGATTCAAAGTACGTATTCTTTTTTTTTGGTCCTTATTATGTAACGGATTTTGATGAAATATGGCGCATCAAACGCGTCTTATTAAGCTACATTTTGGTGGTCTCGGTACTTTGGCCCAAACTTCTGTCGTTTTTGTGAAGAATCGATTTCCGTGTCTACTGACACGCAAATCAATCGATTCATCGCGGAAAAATGACATAAGTATGTGCCGAACTCCCGGGGCCACCAAATGCAGCTCATGGCGCCATATTTCATTAAAATCATAATTAAGAAAAATATCAAATAATACTTACTTTGGAGTTGGCGCGCTTTCAACACTTTCAGCCATTGTTGTTGTTGTAACCACGTGATCATGCACCTTGAAAATACATGTATTACGGTGGAACCTCTCTGCACCGGACACCATGGGATGTCCCCAGTACAGTGTGGGAGGTCCCCAGTACAGTGTGGGAGGTCCCCAGTACAGTGTGGGATGTCCCCAGTACAGTGTGGGATGTCCCCAGTACAGTGTGGGAGGTCCCCAGGGTGTCCGGTGTAGAGAGGTTCCACTGTAAAACTACTCCAAGGCACGCGTGGATGCTCTGCTATCACGAACAGACATACTCGGAGATATATGGCAATGCACCCGATAACAATTAAGTAGAACTATATTTTAGTTGTGTCCGGTTTAGAGGGGTTAGACTGCACTAGTATACGAATTAGAAAATTGTTATCAAGAACAAGACAGTAATCAAGTACCCGTGACATTGACCTTGAGGGGACGAAGCCCGCTTTCGATGACATGATATACATGCAGTGTGTTCTATTATTGGTGTTTAACGGCCTATCAGCAGCTACAGTCATGTAAGGCCGGGCAAACGGGTTCGATCCCGTTTTAACATGCTGCATCGGGGGAAAATCCCAAACTCAGAACAGTATATTTACATCGAGAAAAAATATTTTCAGCCCTGAAATTATAATAACCTGACCTGGTGCCAGGTCCATACTACACCAACTCACTTGGTCCCTTCCCTTAACATAGGATTACGAATAATCGTAATACTCACATAAGGGGTATAGTATAACTAGATTCAACTGTCACATACAAAATGCCAAAGACGTATGTGAAGGTCAAACCAGGTCTCCAGTCAGAATTCCGGTCAGGTGAACCCCGATCGTTAAATTACCCATCGCATACTCCCACCTGCCACCCACCGACAGACCGACAGACAGGCGGATTGAATGTGTAACCACTATACACGTGTCCGAGACAACTAACCTTGCGGTGGGATACAACTAACCTTGCGGTGGGATAATATATATATATCAATATCTATATACAACGGTTTATACTGGGGTTCACCATAGTTAATTCTAGAGCCAGAGAGCAGGGTGCCGTTTCACTAAACATCGTACGACTAAAATGTTCGTAAGTGCAAAATTATGATAGTCCGTAAATTTCACATTAACAAAGTGTTCTTGTAAACAATTATATGCAGCCAATGCTCAATAAATATAAATCCATGAATTGAAATTTCCAGACGATCCTACATACGAACATTTTAGTCGTAGGAAGTTAGCGAAACGGGCCCCAGAAGCTCACTACTGCTCACGGGTACCCCCGGTGGCTGCCTGGACCGACAAACGAGATGGCCGCGGCCCGCATATCGCGCCCGCCGATGCTTTGATAGTATACGAACAACTTTAACCAAAAAAAACACACAAACTCTAACAAAACCTTTAACCAAAACTTAACCCGGACGTACGTACGTACGCCAATTTGCCGACTATATCGCGCTGTCCGCAATTGGGCGCGACAATAAAAACTTAACGTAAATATATCACGGACGGACGAACAGACAGACGGACGGGATGCCTAAAGCTATATACCCCTCGAGATACTTCGTATGCCGGGATGGTGGGATGGTGGGTGGGTGGGTGGTGGGGGGGGGGGGTATAGAGAATTTTGACTTGCTGGTTTTGCGACCATCACTGATGATAATGATGTATATTGCTCTTGAATCATGACGGGTGTTTCACCCGTCATGATTCTAGAGCAATATACAACAGTATCGGTCTACATAGGGTGTGCTATGTGGAAGAAGTGAAAGTGTTTAACATCACAGCAACAGCTAAGATTATTTAGAGACGGGGCCTCGGTTTTAAGTCTCAACTGCACGACCAGTGGGATGGAAATACTACGAAAGTATTTTTCTTGCCTAAGGCGGGGATCTCGCGACCTTTGGTATTGATGGCCAGAGCTCTATCTCGGCCACACCCAACCTCATTGTGTGTTATGTGATCAGAAGCTACACTTGTCTACACGTTACATAAGCCCCGTTTCGCCAGTCACACAGCCATACATGTTAAGCAGATAATATATTAATGGCCCCAATAGTTTGTCAAAAGGTATGATCATTGCACATCAAAAATTAAATAAAGAGAATAAATAGTAATGTCCGTTAACATTTTAAGGAAACCTTTTAGTTATCCCCCCTGATATCAGTGTGAAAATTTACGTCTGATATAAAATGTATAATAATGCCAATCAATACGTGGTGTGATGGTGAATGAATGTTTATTTTGCCAGAAAATGTCTCGGATGATGGCTCTGATATAAAGAACATTGTGTGTGCCTGCTGAGTGGGCATGTACCTTTAAAGGCCCTGAACGGCTCAGTATTACAATTGTCCGACTTTTTCAAACACAAAAACATGTTTGGCAACTGATTTAGTACACAAAACTAACATATACTGCCTAATAGATGCATCTGAAGTCTTGAGATTTACATCTTAATCGCAATGTGAAGACAACAAAAACTTGTTTTGTGTACCACTCAGTGCAAAATGTCAATTTTGACAATTTCATTTCCGTAACCCAACGGCTTCGGCTCGGAAGCCAGTCGATAAACTCCGGCTATCAGAATTCATCAGCCGCGAATCGGGGAGTTGAGGAGTTGACCCGAGCGTCTATCGGAAAATCGATCGGGCTTTGAAACACGCACCTACTGTTTGTTTATCAACAAATATTGATATTTTCATCGACTACAAACTCATTTTTGTACCAAAATGAATGAAAACAGTTTCGAAGTGTGTGTAAATAGAAACCTGTTGGATTTATGTGTGGGAAAACCCAATAGGATGCCAAATTCGGCAACTTGAGCCGTATAGGGGCCTTAAGCTTCACGGGACAAGTATATTACAGCTACTTGTAATATATAACAAACACCCGACTCTTTGCCAGCTTTTCGCCTTATGCGGTCAGGTTTATTCACTGACATGGGAGGAGTGTTTACAACTTCACGGGATAAGTATATTACAGCTACTTGCAATAAACACCTGCTTTTTTGTCGGGTTTTCGCCTCATCCGGACTCACCGACGCAGGAGGAGTGTTACAACTTAATGGGCATGTCTATTACAAGTACTTGCAAGTTTATTCAGCGATATGGGAGGAGTGTTGCATTTCACGGGACATGTATATTAAAGCTGCTTGTCGGCATCCGTCCCGGGTTTCGCTGTGCCCGCATTGCGGGCGAGCCTGGAGTAGGCCTTGAGATCGACCATCAGGTTGCGGTGGAGGACGGCGGAGGCGCACATCAGCCCGCCATACAGGGCCCCCGCAAACCCGCCCGTGAATACGTCCTGTCCTACAAATATAATATGAAACAAGATTCTGACCTCATATTTATATATATATGAGTGTATAGTGACATGCTGAATAAAATAATACGAGATTGCTGCGACCCGCATGTCGCGCCCGCCGAGGCATTTGATAGTACTCAACGAGGTTTGATAGTATACCGAAAATCTTTAACCAAACATTTTAACCGAACGCACGTACGTAAGGACGTACGTACGGACGTACGCCAATGTGCCGTCTATATCGCGCTGTCCGGAAGCGGGCGCGACAAAAATGATATTACAATCACCGACATGGGAGGTAGACTCGTGAACCAGTCCCGACCTATAAATATATGGAAAAAGGATTTGCAGAAATGGGGCGTATGGGTTTTGCGACCAGTGTAGATCTGGACCAGTATGTGCACCTGCACAGTCTGATCAGCATATGCACTGTACACTATTCCAGCAGTAAAACACCATACACGCTTCCTACAAGCAATATAGATGTTAACCCGAAATTTCTGTCTTTAACACAGGGCGAATTGCAGACTTACAGCCCTACGTTACAGACATTGTCTAGTTATACTTCCAGCACAAAAATATTTACACATTCCCTAACATTTGATTGGCCCGTAGCAAGTCTATGTTCAAAATTTATATCCCAGTAAACTCCCACGCCGAACTACTTTCCGTAACCGTGAGGTGCAGTTAAAATAATTCTTAAGAAAACGGAAAACAAACACATTTTCGTGATTTATTTCAAATGCTGGAATTATAAGGAATGAATGGCCTTTTTGTTGAAGTTATCGGGGATATAAACTTGAAAAAGTCGCGGGAATACTGGACGAAGGCCTTTCGGCCTTCGTCCAGTATTCCCGCGACTTTTCCAAGTTTATACCCTGATAAATTCCACAAAAAGGCCATTCATTCCTATAATATAGATGTAGATCGTTATCAGGTTACAGGGGTGTACTATTTGATTAATAGCTAATCTGGTCACAAATCCCATAGGTTCCAAATCGCTAGTCACAACCACATTTATTTATAACGACAGTGCTATATAGTGTGGCCAGTGCAGCTCCTGATCAAGTAGCACACTTCTACGGAGCCCCGCAGTGGACGTAGAATTCCTTTTTTTATTAATTCGTTAGCACGAAATAACAATTCGTTCCCACGAAATAACAATTCGTTCCCTCAATTAACAATTCGTTCCCACCGGAACGAATTGTTAATCCGTGGGAACGAATTGCTATATCGTGGGTACGAATTGTTAATTCGAGGGAACGAATTGTTAAATTGAGGGAACGAATCGTCATTTCGTGGGAACGAATTGTTAATTCGAGGGAACGAATTGTTATATCCTGGGAACGAATTGTTAATTCGAGGGAACAAATTGTTAAATTGTGGGAACGAATTGTTATTTCTGTACACTTCTGTACACTGACAACGATATATTATATTGCTGGCTAGAAACAAGACTGGTGTTTCAGTGATGGATTGGCGAACGGTGTCGATCCAATTCAGACTGTGCGGATGCACAGGCTAAGATGGATCTACACTGGTGAAAAACCCATAAACCCAATTTCTCCAGACACAGCCACATACGAAACAAGCCATGTGATTTTATACCTACGAAAATGTGCGATATCTCTTGAAAAATATTTACAAACTTTAGTATTTGTTCCATAAATGACGTTGAAATGTTACAAAAAATATCAATCAAATGACAGATGTCCTGGCTTTTCTATGTATGATTAGCTACGTTTTCTATGTTCTACTTCGCATTGTCAGTTTCTTGTCAAATGCCAGAAGAGGTGAAGCTGTCTGATGGCTGGAACACACAAAGATGGCTGACTTGGCCATTCCATGTGCCGTAGAGGATACAGTAACGAGGCAGTGTTCACATATATTTTATGCATATATTCCATCACATTAACGAAGCAATTATCTTTGAATCTAAGGGTGATCAGTAGCCTATTTCATTAACATTGCAAAGTATACTTATAACGCAAAGTATACTTGGAGGGAGAAATTTTCAATTTAAACATAAATTTATTAATTTTTATTATACTGAATTTATTACATTATCACAGCCATTTTGGCTGTGATAATGTAATAAATTCAGTATAATAATTATGCATACTGTTAATCATCAAATATATGCAGTAGTTAGTTCTATATGAAATAATGCATTTGGGAAAAATATATGATTACTCCCTCAAAGTATACTTTGCTGGATAAGTATACTTTGCAATTTTGATGAAATCGGCTACAGAGGTACATGTACAGTAAACAGCCTCACTGTGGTCCAGCCCGTATATCTCGCCCGCCCTACTCCCAGGTAGTGCCCGTTACCCAGGGGCGTGAACAACTATACATACCAGTGAGATATAGCTCGGGGACGTCCGTCTGTGGGCGGAGCTCCATGATGTTGGTGGGCGTGACCAGGGACGTGACTAACTATACATACCAGTGAGATAGAGCCCGGGGACGTCTGTCTGTGGGCGGAGCTCCATGACGTTGGTGGGCGTGACTCGGGCGACACTGTGGTCCAGCCCATATATCTCGCCCGTACGGCTCCCCAGATAGTGACCGTTACTCAGGGGCGTCCCAACGTCTAGATACTCCAGCTGCAAATAGACGAGCTTGTTGATTGATGGAAACAACTGGGGGTGGGGGGTGAAACTAGAAAATGTGTTCATAGAAGACGGATGTCCCACTTACATTTTTGTTAGTAAACGAGGCATAAACAATTCCAAAAATACAAACTCAAGTACAAATATTAAACATGGAAAGTAACTATGTGAATATGGTAATTGTAGGTCAAGGTCACATGGAGGTCGCGTGTTGCACAGTGGTTTGCGGTATCCATCACTGATCCATGATAGTGTGTGATTATGATTGTGGTATGCTTAATAGTATTGAAAATACGAGGTCGAACACAAACTTTATCCATGCCAGATATATAAGTAAATACATGTATTGCAATTGTAGGACAACGTGAAACAAAGGTCATACGGATTCATGATGGGTTGCGGTGCACATCACTGTGTGAAAGTATGGTGGCTGCAGGCCTAACACTATTGCATATACAAGGTCAATCACAAACTTTAACGAAGGGAAATAACTATGTAAATATTGGAATTGTAGGTCAAGGACACAAAAAGGTCAGATCATTCCGCGCGTTTGCAGTTCACATCACTGGCTCATGACAGTGTGCAAATATTGAGGTTACAGTGGGGTCAGCGTGTAAGTGCACACACGAACGAACACGACAGGTTGGAACCAACCTGTCGTGTTCGTTCGTGTGTGCACTTACACGCTGGCCCCACTGTTCCAACATGTCGTGTTCGTTCGTGTGTGCAATTACACGCTGACCCCATTGTATAGACATAATACTATGGAAGATACAAACTCGAACAAAAAATGTTAACCAAGTTAGTAGCTAAGCAACTATTGCAATTGTAGGTCAAGGTCGCACAATGGTCATTTTAGTCACAGTGGGTTGTGGTGCACATTACTGGCTCATGATAGTGTCCTAGTATCGTGGCTGTAGACCTAATCTATAGAAGATACAAGTTCAAACAAAAACTTTAACCAATGGAAACAACTATATGAATATGGCAATTGTATGTCAAGGTCACATAAAGTTCATTTGATTCACAGTCGGGTGCGGTGTACATGACAGGTTCATGATAGTTTGCAAATATAGTAGTCGTAGGCCTAATACAATTGAAGATACAAGCTATTACAAAAACTTTAACCGTGTGACTGACGGACGGACGGACAAGGGTAACACTAAATGCCCCCTCCATTTTATGGAGGTGGGGGGGGGATAACAAACAAAGGTGAACGGAGCAATTTTCGAATCTGTGAGTCTGTATTTTGTCGTAATAAAGCCATATTTGAAATTTATATGGAAAGTAAAGTTATCCAACCAACACGATTGATTGATTGATGCTTGATTGATTGATTCATGGAAACTAACGTTATAGCATGGCAACAGACATTTTACGAAGTAATACATGTGTTATAGTCGTTTCAATTTCTTACTTACATATTATCCCGTCAACACAGTGCGTATGTGCCATGAAACACGATGCCGTGAAATATTTTTGATATCCTGTGAATACGACCTAATCACTGCGTACGAATATGTGCGGTTGTCATACTAGTCGATTCTCCGATTTTGAGAGCTGGCGTAGTTACCAAATATAATCTAAATCTGGATGGTGATAAAGTTACTGTACGTCACTTTAACCAACGCTGAAGATAAATAATTTTTCAGACAGAAATTTTAAATAAATTTCTTTTTGTTACGTATAAGTGTTTGTTGTTACCAGTCAACTTGAACCGTCGACATGTTTAAAACATGTGTTTTAAACTTAGATACCTGTGAATGGGTATCCCGTATGAATGGGTTACATGTTGGAGAACGAGGTGTTTCTTAATCCTTACACTGCTATCTTAATTTTTGTCGTCTGCTGTTTATTTTCTATATTCCATTTTTATCATCAAAATATGCTTTGACATCACTTTAGAATCATTTACAACATGCTTTGACATCACTTTAGACTCATTCTGAAGTGCTGTCAAACCATGTTTTCATTGAGAAATAAGGTAAGATAAAAGCAACAGCAGTGACAATTGTTGTGTGTAGCGGTCTAAGGGTTAATGCATATATTGCAAATATGTGCGCGCGAACGCGCGCACATTCAAGGACGTACGCCGATAGGTCGGCTGGGGGTCATACGAGGGGAGAGTGAACAGTAGGGGATTCTACATACCTTGCCCTCGATGAGCGGGAAAAGCCGCTCAACCTGGTGCCAGAATAGCTGGCCAAACGCCTTCTTCAGGGTTTCGTACTCGGGGCCTCGGTGCTTCACGGGTTGGTCGGCCCAGGCCCGGAACCAGCGGTGCGGGCACAGGGCGATCACCGAACACGTGGACTTCCCTGGGGAGAATGCAATAACGGTGTACCAGAAACTAGAAATGTGTCCATGGTACACGGATGCCCCCACTGCCAGCACATATTAATGGAAGCTGTACGACTAGTTAGTCACATGATTGCACCAATGCGGTACTCCATACATTATTGTACGGAGCCCAGCAGGGGACGTAGAATTCTTTTTTTTGTTAATTCGTTCCCACGAAATAACAATTCGTTCCCTCAATTTAACAATTCGTTCCCACGAAGTAACAATTCGTTCCCACGAAGTAACAATTCGTTCCCTCCATTTAACAATTCGTTCCCACGAAATAACAATGAGTTGTTAATTCATGGGAAGGAATTGTTATATCGTGGGAACGAATTATTAATTCGAGGGAACGAATTGTAATTTCGTGGAACGATTTGTTATTTCGACCGAACGTATTGTTATATCGTGGGAACGAATTGTTAATTCGAGTGAACGAATTGTTAAATTGAGGGAACGAATTGGAGGGAACGAAGTGTTAAATTGAGGGAACGAATTGTTATTTCGTGGGAACGAATTAATAAAAAAATCAATGTCCCCTGCGGGGCTCCATATAGTATTGTATACCAACATGGTGCAACGGTTTAGCAAGTCCAATAGTATTTCACTTATTTAACCCTTTCAATACCACAGACCTCTATAGAG
The DNA here is from genome assembly GCA_029237695.1 of Conchocele bisecta. Classification (NCBI taxonomy): domain Eukaryota; kingdom Metazoa; phylum Mollusca; class Bivalvia; order Lucinida; family Thyasiridae; genus Conchocele; species Conchocele bisecta. The sequence continues at coordinate 80,494,739 of CM055277.1, forward strand.
ACAATGTTTGCAAACAGTGCAGATCCAGATGAGCCGGCTCGTAACGAGCCGTCTCATCAGGATCTCCACTGTTTGTTAATAGTTATCAAATTTGAAAAAATTACCCTTTCTGAAGAATGGAATAGCCTGAAAATTTGAATGGACCAATGAAATAGCATGAAACAGTGGCATGGAACAGCCCATTAAGTTACTTGGTGTTGAAAGGGTTAAGGAATACAACCATGGGCTGTTGTGTTTACTGTACACATAGCAAACTGTAAACAGACCAAATGAATTGTACACCCCAGTCAACGCTACAGACCACATGTATTGTACACCCCAGTCAACGCTACAGACCACATGTATTGTACACCCCAGTCAACGCTACAGACCATGGTTGTATTACTTATATTTACACAGAATTTGCTGATAGATTCAAATATGTAAATAATCAAAAATGGCGTTAAAATTAAGATTGTATCTTGTTCGAAATTCCTGGAACAGAGACGTTGCCGGTCATAGCATGCCGTTATTGACAACCTCGTGGAAATTAATGACGTCAAACGAACTTTAACCAATCAACAACATCGCGCGTCGTCTAATGTATTGTATTGGGATGTGAAAGCAATATGTCCAATGGGCGTTTGCATTAGGTGTAACTATTTAAGTGAAATAGCAAGAAGGTAATCGGAGGAAGTGTCTCATCCACGAACACAGCCGAATGATAAATGGCGGCAAGCCACCAATGCGAAAAAGAGCCGACTGTATCAGTTGCTGTATATTCGGTCAATATAAATCTTCCTTACCTGTCACATGGCTGGATTACTCCGCCGCCAAATTGGTGTTCGTCAGTCACCGAATACCAATTATAATTCGTCTACGAAATACATAGTTTGATACATTTTCAGGAGTAAACAGAGCTCCAGATAAGGTGCGTATTGGCGTATTTTACGCAATTATTTTAGCTGAATACGCATTGATTATCAAAAGTGGGAGTACAATATACGCACAGCAATGTGTAAATACGTATTGATTTTCAAATTGAGTAGTGAAAATACTGTCATAAAGTTGAACATTCACTTAGTTCAGCTGCAAAAAGCTTTTTGCAACTCAAATGAGTGAATATTTAAATTTGTTCTATGTTTTTATCATTGTTCCCTATTTAGTAATGAATATAATCAATAATCCATTTGTAAAAGTAAAATGCGCAATGATTTTGAAATCATGGAGTATAGAACGCTTTAGACACAACGCTTATCTGGAGCTCCGAGAGTATATATCAGACACGGTCCCTCGTTGGGCGGCAAATGCCACAGGGCGAGAAAGATGCGCACCAGCCCGAAATCATATAGGGGACCTCTGATTTACCATCGTACCATCGATCTACCCAGGGTGGTCATCCCACGTGACTTTTTGAATAAGATACACACCGAATTCGGAAGAAAATCACTCGATTCGAGGTAAGAAATATAAATTTATCAGCTTGTACGCAACTGATTTCATCGAGTCTGACAAGTGTGGATAAAGTTCACACAAATAAAGTTCCAGAATGTTTGGAAAAACTATAATGTTTAGAATAATACGGTTTACAACCAGAACAAGAGTTGTAGGAGAACAGCATAGCTCGACTACGAGGGTTGTCGATGTACACATAGCTTGACAAAGAAGGTGGCTGAGGCCTGCATAAAAACCTTAACCAAGGTTGACTAAAAACATTAACCAAGGGATTATTGATGTACGTCACTAGGAGTTAAAGTTATCCACGAATGGTTGCTGTAGGCCCAGGAGTATTCCATATACAAGCTTGACTAAAAACCGTAACCAAGGGGAGATAACTAAGTAATCAAAGGATAAAAGTAGGTCAAGGTCAAATATAGGTTAGGGATTATTGATGTACATCCCTATGAAAAAAAGTTATCCAAGTATGGTGTCTGTGTGCACAATAGTATTCCATCTACAAGCTTGACTAAAAACCTTAACCAAGGTTGAGTAACTAGATGGCCGCGGCCTGCATGGCGCGCCTTGTGGCGAGGCATGGACACTAACAAAAAAGATATAGTATAACGAAAAACTTTAACCAAAAAACTTAAGCAAAAACTTTAACCGGACACACGTACGTACGTACGTACATACGTACGTACGACAAAGTGCCGACTATATCGCGCTTTCCGCAAGCGGGTGCGAACAAAACTTTAACCAAAAACTTTAAAGTAATTTGACCTTGACATTGGGCACAGGGGCCGCACGGGAGGGGGGTAAAATGAAAATATAGATGATGATAAATACCCATGTGAAGCTTCAAGGTAATGGGCAAAGCAGTTGCAGAGATATAGTATAACGAACAAATTTAACCAAAAAAATTAACCAAAAACTTTAACCAAAAAACTTAACCAAAAAAATTAACCAAAAACTTTAACCAAAAAACTTAACCAAAAAACTTAACCAAAAACTTTCAACCAAAAAACTTAACCAAAAACTTCAAAGTAATTTGACCTTGACATTGGGCACAGGGGCCGCACGGGAGGGGGGTAGAATGAAAATATAGATGATGATAAACACCCATGTGAAGTTTTCAAGGTAATGGGCAAAGCAGTTGCAGAGATATAGTATAACGAAAAACTTTAACCAAAAAACTTAACCAAAAACTTTAACCAAAAAACTTAACCAAAAACTTAAAAGTAATTTGACCTTGACCTTGGGCAAAGGGGCCGCATGGGAGGGGGTAGAATGAAAATATAGATGATGATAAACACCCATATGAAGTTTCAAGGTAATGGGCAAAGCAGTTGCAGAGATATAGTATAACGAAAAACTTTGACCAAGAAAGTTAACCAAAAAACTTAACCAAAAACTTTAACCAAAAAAACTTAACCAAAAACTTCAAAGTAATTTGACCTTGACATTGGGCACAGGGGCCGCACTGGAGGGGGGTAGAATGAAAATATAGACGATGATAAACACCCATGTGAAGTTTCAAGGTAATGGGCAAAGCAGTTGCAGAGATATAGTATAACGAAAAACTTTAAGCAAAAAGTTTAACCAAAAAACTTAACCAAAAACTTTAACCAAAGAACATAGCCAAAAAGTTTAACCAAAAAGTTTAACCAAACAACTTAACCAAACAACTTAACCAAAAACTTTAACCGGACACACGTACGTACGAACATACGTACGTACGCCAAAGTGCCGACTATATCGCGCTTTCCGCAAGCGGGCGCGACAAAAACCTTAACCAAGGGGAATTAACTAAGTAATTCAAGGTTAAATGTAGGTCAAGGTCAAATATATGTCAGCGGTTGTTGATGTACATCACTAGGACATGAAGTTGTCCAAGTATGGTTGGTGTAGGGCCAGGAGTATTCCATATACAAGCTTGACTAAAAACCTTAACCAAGGGGAAATAAGTAAGTAATTCAAGGTTAAAAGTAGGTCAAGGTAAAATATAGGTCAGGGATTATTGATGTACATCACTAGGAGATGAAGTTGTCCAAGTATGGTTGGTGTAGGGCCAGGAGTATTGCATCTACAAGCTTGACTAAAAACCTTAACCAAAGAGAATTAAGTAAGTAATTCAAGAGGAAATGTAGGTCAAGGTCAAATATAGATCAGGGGTTATTGATGTACATCACTATGACAAAAGGTTGTCCAAGTATGGTGTCTGTATGCACAATAGTATTCCATGTACAAGCTTGAGTAAAAAGCTTAACCAAGGTCGAGTAAAAATCTTAACCAAGGGGAATTAACTAAGTAATTCAAGGTTAAATGTAGGTCAAGGTCAAATATAGGTCAGGGGTTGTTGATGTACATCACTAGGAGATGAAGTTGTCCAAGTATGGTTGGTGTAGGGCCAGGAGTATTCCATCTTCAAGCTTGACTAAAAACCTTAACCAAGTGGAATTAAGTAAGTAATTCAAGAGGAAATGTAGGTCAAGGTCAAATATAGATCAGTGTTTGTTGATGTACATCACTAGGAGATGAAGTTGTCCAAGTATGGTGGGTGTAGGGCCAGTAGTATTCCATATAGAAGGTTGACTAAAAACCTTAACCAAAATGAGTTAAGTAAGTAATTGAAGAGGAAATGTAGGTGAAGGTCAAATATAGATCAGGGGTTATTGATGTACATACCTATGAGAAAAGGTTGTCGAAGTATGGTGTCTGAATGCACAATAGTATTCAATGTACACGCTTGAAAAAACTAGAAATGTGGCCTGTCGGCACACGAATGCCCCCGCTGGCAGCCAAAGAAAACGAGGCATATTTGATTATAAGCCATTTACCCGAGCGTTAAGGTTTCGAATGCACCAAGTCTGTGACCTTGACCCTGGGCTTAGCGGGGGTGGGACGAATGTGGATTTGTCACAGGGCGGTATAGGACCATTGGAGCAATGCGTGTGTGAAATGTGAAGCAGATCCGAGCAAGGAAACAGAAATTATAAGCCATTTACCCAGCGTTAAGGTTTCGAAAGCACCAAGTCTGTGACCTTGACCCTGGGCTTAGCGGGGGTGGGACGAATGTGGATTTGTCACAGGGCGGTATAGGACCATTGGAGCAATGCGTGTGTGAAATGTGAAGCAGATCCGAGCAAGGAAACAGAAATTATAAGCCATTTACCCAGCGTTAAGGTTTCGAAAGCACCAAGTCTGTGACCTTGACCCTGGGCTTAGCGGGGGCGGGACGAATGTGGATTTGTCAAAGGGCGGTAGAGGACCATTGGAGCAATGCGTGTGTGAAATGTGAAGCAGATCCGAGCAAGGAAACAGAAATTACAAGCCATTTACCCAGCGTTAAGGTTTCGAAAGCACCAAGTCTGTGACCTTGACCCTGGGCTTAGCGGGGGCGGGACGAATGTTGATTTTTCACAGGGCGGTAGAGGACCATTGGAGCAATGCGTGTGTGAAATGTGAAGCAGATCCGAGCAAGGAAACAGAAATTATAAGCCATTTACCCAGCGTTAAGGTTTCGAAAGCACCAAGTCTGTGACCTTGACCCTGGGCTTAGCGGGGGCGGGACGAATGTTGATTTTTCACAGGGCGGTAGAGGACCATTGGAGCAATGCGTGTGTGAAATGTGAAGCAGATCCGAGCAAGGAAACAGAAATTATAAGCCATTTACCCAGCGTTAAGGTTTCGAACGCACCAAGTCTGTGACCTTGACCCTGGGCTTAGCGGGGGCGGGACGAATGTGGATTTGTCACAGGGCGGTAGAGGACCATTGGAGCAATGCGTGTGTGAAATGTGAAGCAGATCCGAGCAAGGAAACAGAAATTATAAGCCATTTACCCAGCGTTAAGGTTTCGAACGCACCAAGTCTGTGACCTTGACCCTGGGCTTAGCGGGGGGTGGGACGAATGTGGATTTATCACAGGGCGGTAGAGGACCATTGGAGCAATGCGTGTGTGAAATGTGAAGCAGATCCGAGCAAGGAAACAGAAATTATAAGCCATTTACCCAGCGTTAAGGTTTCGGGACGTACGTACGTACGTACGTACGTACGTACGGACGCCGGTAACACTATATGCCCCCCTCACCATTCGGTGGCGGGGTCATAAAAAACTTAACCAAGGTTGACTAAAAACCTTAACCAAGGGGAATTAAGTAAGTAATTCAAGAGGAAATGTAGGTCAAGGTCAAATATGGATGAGGGGTTATTGATGTGCATCACTAGGAGATGAAGTTGTCCAAGTATGGTGGATGTAGGGCCAGTAGTATTGCATATACAAGCTTGACTAAAAACCTTAACCAAGGTTGACTAAAAACCTTAACCAAGGGGAATTAACCAAGTAATTCAAGAGGAAATGTAGGTCAAGGTCAAATATAGATGAGGGGTTATTGATGTACATCACTAGGAGATGAAGTTGTCCAAGTATGGTGGGGGTAGGGCCAGTAGTATTCCATATACAAGCTTGACTAAAAACCTTAACCAAGGCGTGACGGTGACGCCGACGCCGACGCCGACGCCGACGCCGACGCCGGGGTGACAACATAAGCTCTACTTATTCTTTGAATAGTCGAGCTAAAAACGTACTCGTATTGGCGGGTACGTTGCGCTTTATTTCATCAAAATCGGTTGCAAATAAGCTGAGAAATTGACATTTAAGTTTCCTCAAATCGTGCGATTTTCTACCAAATTCGGCTTGTACCTTATTCAAAACGTCACATGGGATGACCACACTGGACACAGATATAGGGGGGCCGTTTCACTAAACTTCGTACAACTAAAATGTTCGTAAGTGCAAAATTATGATATTCTGTAAATTTCACATCAACAATGTTTTCTTGTAAATAATTATGGGATTTACATTTATTGAGCATAGGCTGCATATGCAGCCTATGCTCAATAAATGTAAATCCATAAATTGAAATTTACAGACGATCTTAAATTTGAACTTACGAACATTTTAGTCGTAAGCAGTTTAGTGAAACGGGCCCCAGATTTCCTCCCTATAGTGAGTTACGCACCGTGACATTGAATCAACAAGGAAGTTGTTACCTGGATACCGACTCTCCCAGCTGGGGTCCTTGGCGGAGGGGAAGCCGACAAACAACATGGGCGAGAAGGTGCACGAGGCGGCGTCTTCGTCCAGAGCCATATAGCGGGCCAGATCTCCGTCCAGATCTGGGCTGTAATGGCAGGGTGCCGAGGTTGTGCTGGGACGAATCAGTCGTCTTGGGACAAAATGCCAATAGATTCGTCCCAGTAAGTCTCCGTCCAGGTCGGGGCTCCCAGCTCAGGGGTCCGAAGTCGAGCTGAGACGAATCATTCAGCTTGGGACAAATGTACATGGATTTACCCGGATCCTCAGCTATCTATCAGTAGACACACATTCTGGCCAAATATTATCAAAATCGGTGAAGTTATTTAACACATTAACGCATTTACTTTACAAACAAGGTGAACATAAATCCGCAGTGACCTTGACCTCGGGCGGCCGGACGTGGGTCGCATGCAAAAACAAAGCACCATCCCTAGCCACACATTGTGGCTACATATTATCAAAATCGGTTAAGTTAAAGGTGTTACTAACGTACGCACGTACGCACTTACGTTCATGGAATAATGCTATATCCCCACTTGCCTATCGATAATAATCCATACTAGTTACCTGAGGAAGGCCCATGTGTTGCCGGCCGGAAGTTCCAGCTGCTGCTTGGTTCCCTGCAGCCCCACAAACAGGGTGAGACAGGCCGAGCTGGGCCCCACATCAGTCACCACGTCATATAGCGCTGGAACAGACACAAAGTTAGTGACCATTTTAACCATTAGACGGCGGGAAAGGAAAAGTGTCGTCTGCTGTTGTTTTAAATTTTATTCTAAAAGTGTTGTCAAACCATGTTTTTGATGAGGAAAATGAAAAAAAAACAGCAGACGCCAAAACCAAGGTGCATGATCACGTGGTTACAACAACAACAACGTCACCCACTCCAAAGTAAGCATTATTTTATATTAACAAGAATTCCGCCACGGAAGCGGTGTTGCGCCTGCCGAGGCATTTGACCGTGAACATTACAAGTAAATAAATGATCTTGACCTTGAGAATTTGGATGTGGGGGTGTGTGTAATGAAGCATCATCCATAGAAAAACATTGATGTGAAATATTATCAAAGTCTGGCAAGGGGTTAAAGAGATATTGTGAAAAAACAATAACTTTAACGCATTTCTGTTGCAAAACCGGTGAACATTACAAGTAAATAAATGACCTTGACCTTGAGAATTTGGATGTGGGGGTGTGCGTAATGAAGCATCATCCCTAGACAAACATTGATGTGAAATATTATCAAAGTCTGGCAAGGGGTTAAAGAGATATTGTGAAAAAACAATAACTTTAACGCATTTCTGTTGCAAAACCGGTGAACATTACAAGTAAATAAATGAACTTGACCTTGAGAATTTGGATGTGGGGGTGTGCGTAATGGAGCATCATCCCTAGACAAACATTGATGTGAAATATTATCAAAGTCTGGCAAGGGGTTAAAGAGATATTGTGAAAAAAACAATAACTTTAACGCATTTCTGTTACAAAACCGGTGAACATTACAAGTAAATAAATGACCTTGACCTTCAGAATTTGGATGTGGTGGTGTGCGTAATGAAGCATCATCCCATGACAAACATTGATGTGAAATATTATCAAAGTCTGGCGAGGGGTTAAAGAGATATTGTGAAAAAACAATAACTTTAACGTATTTGCCTTACAAAAAAACTGGACGACGCGGACGACGCGGACGACGCGGTCGTCAAGAGATATTGTGAAAAAACAATAACTTTAACGTATTTGCCTTACAAAAAAACCGGACGACGCGGACGACGCGGACGACGACGACGGAAAAAGCGCCGACTATAGTCGCGCCTATGCTAAAGCAGGCGCGACAAAAACGACAGAAGTTTGGGCGAAAATTAAGAGACCACCAAATGCAGCTTAACAAGACGCGTTTGATGCACCATATTACATCAGAATCAGTTACGTAATACGGACACTATAAAAGAATACTTACTTTGAATCGGTACTTGTTGTTGTTGTTAGTACCACGTGATCATACACCTTGAAAACAAAATTCAGCATTGTAAGGGTTAAGCTTGTCACAAAAAAAACACGTCCTTCTGTATTGACGTCTAGTTCTCTGTTGCTAGGCATTCAACCAACTGTACGTGATATAGTACAGCGGAACCTCTCTAAACCGGACATCAAGCAAACACCTGCGATCTTATTTTTGATTGAGTTTCTTGGTCATTTATCTCAGGTGATACTGTATGTTCGTGATCGCATAGCACACAACTATGGCTCAGAATGATCAAATGTCTGAATTACTGCGACACATCTCTAAGCCGGACACCCTGGTGACCTCCCAGTGTATCCGGCTAGAGGTGTTTTATCAGGAAATACTATAAAAAATAAAAACGTGTTTTCATCATGGCCTGTGTAAAGTGGTTTAATTGAAGATATACAATGTATGAAGATACTAGGACCGCTGAATTGTTTTTCAGGATTTTTTGAAAAATACTATAAACAGCAAGAGCTGTAGGAGAACAGCATAGCTCGACTACGAGGGTTGTCGATGTACACATAGCTTGACAAAGAAGGTGGCCGCGGCCTGCATAAAAACCTTAACCAAGGTTGACTAAAAACCTTAACCAAGGGAAATTAAGTAAGTAATTCAAGGTTAAATGTAGGTCAATGTGGCCGCGGCCTGCATAAAAACTTTAACCAAGGTTGACTAAAAACCACAACGAAGGGAAATTACGTAAGTAATTCAAGATTAAATGTAGGTCAATGTCAGATATAGGTCAGGGGTTATTGATGTACATCACTAGGAGATGAAGTTTTCCAAGTATGGTTGCTGTAGGCCCAGGAATATTCAATATACAAGCTTGACTAAAAACCTTAACAAAGGGGAAATAAGAAAGTAATCCAAGGATAAAAGTAGGTCAAGGTCAAATATAGGTCAGGGATTATTGATGTACATCACTAGGAGATGAAGTTGTCCAAGTATGGTTGGTGTAGGGCCAGGAGTATTGCATCTACAAGCTTGACTAAAAACCTTAACCAAGGAGAATTAAGTAAGTAATTCAAGAGGAAATGTAGGTGAAGGTCAAATATAGATGAGGGGTTATTGATGTACATCGCTATGAGAAAAGGTTGTCCAAGTATGGTGTTAATATGCACAATAGTATTCCATGTACAAGCTTGACTAAAAACCTTAACCAAGGGGAATTAACTAAGTAATTCAAGGTTAAATGTAGGTGAAGGTCAAATATAGGTCAGTGGTTGTTGATGTACATCACTAGGAGATGAAGTTGTCCAAGTATGGTGGGTGTAGGGCCAGGAATATTCCATATACAAGCTAGACTAAAAACCTTAAACAAGGGGAATTAACTAAGTAATTGAAGAGGAAACGTAGGTCAATGTCAAATATAGATCAGGGGTTATTGATGTACATCCCTATGAGAAAAGGTTGTCCAAGTATGGTGTCTGTATGCACACTAGTATTCCATGTACAAGCTTGACTGAAAACCTTAGCCAAGGGGAATTAACTATGTAATTCAAGGTTAAATGTAGGTGAAGGTCAAGTAGAGGTCAGGGGTTGTTGATGTACATCACTAGGAGATGAAGTTGTCCAAGTATGGTGGGTGTAGGGCCAGGAGTATTCCATATACAAGCTTGACTAAAAACCTTAACCAAGGCGAATTAACTAAGTAATTCAAGAGGAAATGTAGGTGAAAGTCAAACATAGATCAGGGGTTATTGATGTACATCCCTATGAGAAAAGGTTGTCCAAGTATGGTGTCTGTATGCACAATAGTATTCCATGTACAAGCTTGACTAAAAAGCTTAACCAAGGTTGACTAAAAACCTTAACCAAGGGTAATTAACTAAGTAATTCAAGGTTAAATGTAAGTGAAGGTCAAATATAGGTCAGTGGTTGTTGATGTACATCATTAGGAGATGAAGTTGTCCAAGTATGGTGGGTGTAGGGCCAGGAATATTCCATATACAAGCTTGACTAAAAACCTTAACCAAGGGGAATGAACTAAGTAATTCAAGAGGAAATGTAGGTCAAGGTGAAATATAGATGAGGGGTTATTGATGTACATCCCTATGAGAAAAGGTTGTCCAAGTATGGTGTCTGTATGCACACTAGTATTCCATGTACAAGCTTGACTAAAAACCTTAACCAAGGTTGACTGAAAACCTTAACCAAGGGGAATTAACTATGTAATTCAAGGTTAAATGTAGGTCAAGGTCAAATATAGGTCAGGTGTTGTTGATGTATATCACTAGGAGATGAAGTTGTTCAAGTATGGTGGGTGTAGGGCCAGGAGTATTCCATATACAAGCTTGACTAAAAACCTTAACCAAGGGGAATTAACTAAGTAATTCAAGAGGAAATGTAGGTGAAGGTCAAATATAGATCAGGGGTTATTGATGTACATCCCTATGAGAAAAGGTTGTCCAAGTATGGTGTCTGTATTCACAATAGTATTCCATGTACAAGCTTGACTAAAAACCTTAACCAAGGTGGACTAAAAACCTTAACCAAGGGGAATTAACTAAGTAATTCAAGACGAAATGTAGGTCAAGGTCAAATATAGATCAGGGGTTATTGATGTACATCACTAGGAGATGAAGTTGTGCAAGTATGGTGGGTGTAGGGCCAGTAGTATTCCATATACAAGGTTGACTAAAAACCTTAACCAAGGCGTGACGGTGACGCCGACGCCGACGCCGACGCCGGGGTGACAACATAAGCTCTACTTATTCTTCGAATAGTCGAGCTAAAAACTACAGAAAGTGAGCAGGGGCTCACGTATACCTCCGGCCACCGCCTGGACTGACAAATAAAAACGCAAATATTTAAAACGTAATTTGACATTGACCTTGGACATGAAGGCCGCATGGGTGTGGTAGGAAATGAAAATATGGATGATGATAAGGAAGTATATGAAGATTGAAGTCAATCCGACGTACCGTTGAAGAGATAATATGTACCCGAAAACTTTAACGCAAATCTTACGGACGCAACTTTCTAAGTAATTTGAACTTGACCTTGGACATGGAGGCCGCATGTGTCTGTCATGGAATACAGATATGGATGACGATAAGGAAGTATATGAAGTTTGAAGTCAATCCGACTTTCCGTTGCAGAGATAATGGGTACCCGAAAACTTTAACGCAACTCTTACGGACGCAAACAGTAATTTGACCTTGACCTTGGACATGAAGGTCGCATGGGTGTGGTATGAAATTTGTAACTAAGTCGGATTGACCTCAAACCTCAAATACTTCATTATCATCATCCATATTGTCATGCCCCTTTAAAGAACAACCCTTACGTCTCTATCTGTACCAACGAAAGGCCATCAACACCAGTGCCTGCGCTACTGTTGACAATAGGTGTCAATTTAGTACTAGAATATTGTTTTAAAGTCTATCAGCTTGATTGACTGATCCTGAGCTGCTCAGGCGCAGACAATCATGTTGTTTAATAGCGTGTTGACATTGCCAATATGTGCTAATAAACGTTTATACTCTGGGCAAGATTAGTACACGCGATTGTGCACCAAACCTCTTCCTGTGTCCACACGGTTTACTATACATAACAGAACACCGGGCCATATACCCCGGCAGTAGAAGTCCACACGTGACAGCGGAGTTGCCATACATACCAGTGCGCCGGGCCATATGTCCCGGCAGAAGAAGTCCACACGTGACAGCGGGGTTGTCATACATACCAGAAACCCGGGACATATACCTCGGAAGCAGAAGTACACACGTGACTGCGGGTTTGCCATACATAACAGAACCCCGGGCCATATACCCCGGCAGTAGAAGTCCACACGTGACTATGGGTTTACCATACATACCAGAACCCCGGGCCATATATCCCGGCAGTAGAAGTACACACGTGACTACGGGTTTTCCATACTTACCAGAAAACCGTGCCATATACCTCGGAAGGAGAAGTACACACGTGACTGCGGGTTTGCCATACATACCAGAACCCCGGGCCATATACCCCGGCAGTAGAAGAACACACGTGACTGCGGGTTTGCCATACATACCAGAACCCGAGGACCATATACCCCGGCAGTAGAAGTCCACACGTGACTGCGGGTTTGCCATACATACCAGAACCCCGGGCCATATACCCCGGCAGTAGAAGTCCTCACGTGACTGCGGGTTTGCCATACATACCAGAACCCCGTGCATATACACCGGACGTAGAAGTCCACACGTGACTGCGGGTTTTCCCTACATACTAGTACCCCTGCCATAGTACCCCACAGTAGAAGTCCACACATGAGATTGCCGGGTGCCATAACATACAGAACCCCTGCCATATACGAACCGGACTAGAAAGTCCACACGTGACTGCGGGTTATCCCTACATACTAGAACCCCGGCCATATACCCCGCAGTAGAAATCCACACGTGCATGATTGCGTGCCACTACATACCATACCCACCGGGCCATATACACCGGCAGTAGAACGTCCACACGTGACTGCGGGTATACCATATAACATACCAGAACGATCGGGCAATATAGACGCCGGCAGTAGAAGTCCACACGTGACTGCGGGTTTGCCATACATACCAGAACCCCGTGCATATACACCGGACGTAGAAGTCCACACGTGACTGCGGGTTTTCCCTACATACTAGAACCCCGGGCCATATACCCCGGCAGTAGAAGTCCACACGTGAATGCGGGTTTGCCATACTACCAGACCCCGGCATATACCCCGCAGTAGAAGTCCACACGTGAATGCGGGTTTGCCATACATACCAGAACCCCGGGCCATATACCCCGGCAGTAGAAGTCCACACGTGACTGCGGGTTTGCCATACATACCAGAACGCCGGGCCATATACACCGGCAGTAGAAGTCCACACGTTTTGCCGTCCAACATACCCGGCCGGGCATATACCAACCCCGTACCATAGAAGTCCACACTGATGCGGGTTTCCATACATTCCACATACGGTGACTGCGGTTTTCCATAACAATACCAGGGTAAACCCCGGGCCATATACCCAGGCAGTAGAAGTACACACGTGACTGAGGGTTTGCCCTACATACTAGAAAGAACCCCGGGCCATAGACCCCGGCAGTAGAAGTCCACACGTGAATGCGGGTTTGCCATACATACCAGAACCCCGGGCCATATACCCCGGCAGTAGAAGTCCACACGTGACAGAGGGTTTGCCCTACAAACTAGAACCCCGGGCCATATACCCCGGCAGTAGAAGTCCACATGTGAATGCGGGTTTTCCCTACATACCAGAACCCCGGGCCATATACACCGGCAGTAGACGTCCGCACGTGAATGCGGGTTTGCCATACATACCAGAACGCCGGGCCATATACACCGGCAGTAGATGTCCACACGTGACTGTGGGTTTGGCATACATACCAGAACGCCGGTCTATATACACCGGCAGTAGAAGTACACACGTGACTGCGGGTTTGCCATACATACCAGAACGCCGGGATTTATACACCGGCAGTAGAAGTACAAACGTGACTGCGGGTTTGCCATAAATACCTGAACCCCGGGCCATATACACCGGTAGTAGAAGTCCACACATGACTGCGGGTTTGTCATACATACCAGAACCCCGGGCCATATACCCCGGCAGTAGAAGTCAACACGTGACTGTGGGTTTTCCATACATACCAGAACGCCGGGCCATATAGACCGGAGTAGAAGTCCACACGTGACTGCGGGATTGCCATACATACCAGAAGCCCGGGTCATATAAACCGGCAGTAGAAGTCCACACGTGACTGCGGGTTTGCCATACATACCAGAACCCCGGACCATATACCCAGGCAGTAGAAGTCCACACGTGACTGCGGGTTTTCCATACATACCAGAACCCCGGGCCATATACCCCGGCAGTAGAAGTCCACACGTGAATGCGGGTTTGCCATACATACCAGAACCCCGGGCCATATACCCCGGCAGTAGAAGTCCACACGTGAATGAGGGTTTGCCCTACATACCAGAATCCCGGGTCATATACCACGGCAGCAGAAGTCCACACGTGAATGCGGGTTTGACATACATACCAGAACCCCGGGCCATATACCCCGGCAGCAGAAGTCGACACGTGACAACGGGTTTGCCATACATACCAGAACCCCGGGTCATATTCACCGGCAGTAGAAGTCCACACGTGACTACGGGTTGGTCATACATACCAGAACCCGGGCCATATACGCCGGCAGTAGAAGTCCACACGTGACTGCGGGTTTGTCATACATACCAGAACCCCGGGCCATATACCCCGGCAGTAGAAGTCGACACGCGACTACGGGTTTGCCATAAATACCAGAACCCCGGGTCATATTCACCGGCATTAGAAGTCCACACGTCACTACGGGTTGGCCATACATACCAGACCCCGGGCCATAACCGGCAAAGTAGAGGGTCACCAACCCCGGTGGAGTGCGGGTGGCCATACATACAGAACCCCGGGCCATATACCCCGGCAGTAGAAGTCTACACGTGACCACATAAACCCCGGGCCTGAGTTGCGCCATACATACCAAACCCCGGGCCATATACAGCAGTAGAAGTCCACACTGCGGGTTTTGCCATACATACCACAGACGCCCATATACCCCGGGCATAGAATCACGTGACTGCGGGTTTGCCATACATACCAGAACCCCCGGGCCATATACCCCCGGCAGTAAGTCCACACGTGACTGCGGGTTTGCCATACATACCAGAACCCCGGGCCATATACCCCGGCAGTAGAAGTCCACACGTGACTGCGGGTTTGCCATACATACCAGAACCCCGGGCCATATACACCGGCAGTAGAAGTCCACACGTGACTGCGGGATTGCCATACATACCAGAATCCCGGGCCATATACCCCGGAAGTAAAAGTCCACACGTGACTGGGGGTTTTCACTACATACCAGAATCCCGGGCCATATACCCAGGCTGTAGAAGTCCACACTTGACTGCGGGTTTTCCATACATACCAGAACCCCGGGCATTATACATCGGCAGTAGAAGTCTACACGTGACTGCGGGTTTTCCATACATACCAGAATCCCGGGCCATATACCCCGGCAGTAGAAGTCCACACGTGAATGTGGGTTTGCCATACATACGAGAACCCCGGGCCATATACCCCGGAAGTGGAAGTCCACACGTGACTGCGGGTTTGCCATACATACCAGAACCGCGGGCCATTTAGCCAGGCAGTATAAATCCACACATGACTGCGGGTTTGCCATACATACCAGAACCCCGGGACATTTACCCAGGCAGTAGAATTCCACACGTGACTGTGGGTTTTCCATACATACCAGAACCCCGGGCCATATACCCAGGCAGTAGAAGCCCACACGTGACTTGTGGGTTTGCCCTACATACCAGAACCCCTGGTCATATACCCTGGCAGTAGTCTGTGAAAGGTGTTGGCGACCCCGGCATCCGATATCACCATTTCCGCCATGATGTCCGTTTGTCGGTTGTTCTTGGTTACACGAACGCCTGAAACAATCACACGTGCAATGAATGACATATTGTTCGAAGTTAATGAAAACACGGCCGATAAAGTTTAATCATTTGTATTCATATAATATAGCCTACCCGTTGTGTGTAGAACTATAACGAACTCTCCCATGAGTGTGTCACTATTATCTGCAGACAGTACTCGGAACTTTTGAGTTTATTTATGCAAACTATTATAACTTTTGTAACCGTATTTCATGAAATTGCGCAGATGCTCGAAGTTACAAAAACAAAAGCGCATGGTGTGCCTCAAATGTCGTCTTACCATACGCCTGTCCGCTTTCACCAACCAGGATCTTGGTCACAGGGGCGTTTACCAACACTTCGCCCCCAAGCGCCTGTATGGATGGGATCATGTGGAAGGCCACCTCACTGGAGCCACCCCGGGGGTAGTGGGCCCCAGGGATGTAGTGGTTCATCAGGCTGCAGTAGATCGGCAGGCTGAACGTCGTGGGGGACGGGCCTGGAACGGAACAGGGTGGTGTCCGCCAACATGAGATGTGAGGCCACTTTTATAAAACTCGAGTCGACACACCGTTGCCATCCGGGTACCTTCTATTATATTCTGTATAATGATGCATTAGCTAGGTTGGTATTATAATATTCTGGACATGAATAATATTATAGCAGATGTGGTAAGACAGTTCAGAGACATATACACTATCTAAGCTTAAATCCTTGTTTAGTTCTATAATAAATCGTGGCTGTCAGCCGTTGGTTTTTCTTATTACTTTCAACACAAAGTCATGCATTTATCATCAAAGACATTAAGTGTATCAGATAAAGTCCACAACATAGGCGGATTTCATGTGCTGCGAAAGCATGTTTTTTAATCAATAATATTAGACATTTAAATAGTCTCAATCCGAGCCTTCTAATCCAGATATACCGCGTGTGTCGTGATATTTAAGGGAAAAGCCGTTTTCTGATTTACCCGTTCACCCTTAAATATACAACATGGAATATTACTTGTTAATATCGTTACTCTTCCATTAATCGAAATCGAAGTACTGTTTCAAGCCGTCTCATCTGGATCTACAGTGTTTGCAATATTTGGCTTTATTGTCTGTTAGGTTGGAAGGGTTAATGAAATAGTCCAAAAGTAAATTATTGTATTAATAGATTACTCTAGATATCGAGGAGTGAAACGAGTAATGGTAGATCCATGTACCCACCCAAATCTCCGTAGGCGTACGCCAGAACGGCCTTCAGTTCGGCATTGTCCGTGATTGTGTCGAGAGCCTGGCCGAGCGACAGTCGGGCGTACTTGTAGAAGGTGGGAAACATGCGGCGGATGTAGCCAGTCATGATCAGGATCTTCACCAGCCACCGCGGGTACAGTTTGGGCAGGATTAGCCCCAGGATGGCGCCCCGGTTCTCCTGTGGGCGGGACAATGTAAGGCGTGGTCTATGTATACATTGCCGCGCCCAAAAAGTATGACAGTTCTCCAATATCTGGGCAAGATAAGGCGTGGTCAATGTATATATTTTCACGCCCATATTGCACTACAGTTTTCCAGTGGTTATCTATGGTTAACTACATGAACTACATGTATAACGATATTTGACGTGTCGAATACTATTTTGCAATGTATTTACTGAACGCAAGTGAGCAGAGGCTCACGGATACGCCCGGCTGCCACATGGACCGACAAATAAAAACTTTAACGCAAATCTTATGAACGAACGGACGGACTGACGAACGAACGAACAGACGGACGGAATTACACAAAATATATACCCCTCGACATACTTCGTATGCCGGGGGGGGGGGGGGGGGTATAAATGGTGTAACTAATTTTGGTAAAGTAACATTTTCACCAGGAAAAATTAAAGCCAGCTGACGTTCAATATACACCATTCAATCACAGGTGGAATACTCGGACCTGTGACACAAAGAAAATGACCATTACAACAAAATCCATTACCCCACCCACTTGGTCTCATGCAGTACCACCTTCTATTATAGAAAGGTGGTAAACAATATGGCTATTATAGAAAGAGCCCTCTCTTTTCCGACTCGCACAAACACAATAAACATCGATTAAATGTATGACTTCTGTCTCTGGCAATCGAAAAAGGTCTTAGGTGTGTGAATATACGCACTTCAAATCGCTGTTTCCAGCATTTATTCAGTTATTCGCATTTTGGATACCCCATCCAAAGCGAAATTTGCGTGTACGAAATAATCTCACACATAATTGGAGGCCGTCGGGCGTGGATTATTGGTCATATTTGGCTGATAGTTGATCGCCAGCTGAAACAAATGTCGTGCACCAATGACCATATACATTAGAAACTCCAACCATTAAGTTCGTCCAATTGTGATCGTTCACCGATCTAAAACACACCTTTTTTTGATTATGTCTTCCGGAATCCCGAAATAGGTTGAATGACGTCATCACAGTTTAAATTTAGCAATCAGAGATGTTCTTACATAGATTATTCGGTGCTTGTATTATGGAAGATGGTTTACCCTGTTCCAGATAATGAACTAAATGAGACAAAAAAGTGTTTTTTAGATCGGTGAACGATCACAATAGGACGAACTTTGTATGGTTGGAGTTTCTAATGTATATGGTCATGGTGCACGAAATTAGTTTCAGCTGGCGATCAGCTATCGGCTAAATATGACCGATAATCCACGCCGGACGGCCTCCGATTCTGTGTGAGATTCTTTCTTACACGCACATTTCGCTTTGGATGGAGTATAACAAATGCGAATAACTCGATAACGGCTGGAAACAGCGATTTTAAGTAAGAATATTCAAGCACCTAAGACCTATTTCGATTGCCAGAGACATAAGTCATACAACTAATCGATGTTTATTGTGTTTGTGAGAGTCAGAAACAAGGGGGCTTTTCCCATATTAACCGTACTCTTGCTAACCGCTAACCTTCTATTAACGTCATGTACAGTACGATACCAGGTGGGTGGGGTAATGGGATTTTTTTAACAGGCATTTCTTTTGGTGTCATATGTCCGAATCTTCCACCTGTGCATTCAATCACCGAACAGTTTTTCATTTTTCATTCTACTGACAAACAACATAGGTCCTTAGCTGTTATAAGGTGGATTGAATGCTTTAACCGACCATGGCAGGAGCTAGACTGACCACAAATGACACAGACCAATTGTGTCAGTCACAGCCGTCTGCGTTAATCATGCCAAGATGTAAACTTTTCTGACCTAGCAATCAACCAGTTTGATTGGCTGTGCCTGAGATGTAGCACAGCTCAAGCTCAGTTAGTCAAGCCGCCTACTTTCAAACACAATAGGCATTTACACACATTGTTAAGATTAGCGTAGGCGGTGGTGAATAACTCAGGAGTCACTGGCCACAAATGTCATAGCCCGATGTTTACAATCAAAGACAGTATTGTATATATTGCCACCTACATCCAGGATGTTCATGAACTTGTCGATGGCGGCGCCGTCGTCCGGGAACATAGCCTTCATGTTGGCTACCCACGGCACTCGGCCCGCTCGATGGGGGTACCGTCTCGCCTCGCCCGGGGGCCCTATGGCAACCTGCAGCGATTGGTTATGTGAATAGTATCTGTCCGATAGCGACCTGCATGGATTGGTTGTGTGAATAATATGGGCCCGATATGGGCCCGATTTTAACATGCAGCGATTGATTAAGGGAATGTTGACACGATATCTACCTGCAGCGATTGGCTAAGTGAATATTGGCACGATAGCAACCTGCGGTGATTGGTTACCTGAATATCGGCAAGATATCTACCTGCAGGGATTGGTCAAGCGGATATGTGCCCGATAGCCACCTGCAGTAATTGGTTAAGTGAATATGGGCCCGATAGCCACATGAAGTAATTGGTTAAGTGTATAAGGGTCCGATAGCCACCTGCAGTGATTTTCTAAGTGAATATCGGCACGATTGTAACATGCAGGGATTGGTCAAGTGGATACGGGCACGATATCCACCTGCAACAATTGGTTAAGTGAATATGGGCGCGATGGCAAGCTGTACTGATTGGTTAAGTGCATATGTCCGCGTTAGCAACTTGCAGGAATTGGTTAAGTGGATACCGACAAGATAGCAATCTGCAGAGATTGGTTAAGTGAATATTACAAAATTCAAATTTTAGACTATATACTGAGCTCTGAAATTCTACTGTATCATCCGAATCAATCAGGGGGCCGTTTCACTAAGCTTCGTATGACTAAAATGTTCGTACGTGCAAATGTTGGATCGTCTGGAAATTTGAACTGATATATTTACCTTTATTGAACATAGGCTGCATAGGTTCAATAAATCCAATAATTGATTACCTTGACATTGGGAACAGGGGCCGCACGGGTTGGGCATTGGATGAAAATGTGATGATGAAGTTTAAAGTGAATTGGCGAAGCGGTTTCAGAGATATAGTGTTGTTAAAAACCTTGACCTAAATCTAAAAAAAAATTAAGGTAAATTTCAAAGTAATTTGACATTGACATTGGACACAGGGGCCGCAAGGGTGGGGTGTGGAATGACACTATGGATCATGATACGAGGTTGAGATTGCCAATTGATGTTCAGAAACGTTGATATATGTGTAAGATTACAGCAGGTGGTTGTGTATGACGGGGGTCATATTTACCGTGTCATATGCGTCGTCCAGCGGTTCCCAGACCAGTTGACCATTGGTCAGGAAGTCTACGAGTATCCGGGTCTCCGTTCCTTCCTGCATCTTCCCCACATAGTGGATACCTGGCCGTTACAAGGTGTGGGATGAAGTATATGGTGTACGAAAATTACAGGTGCACATATAACATTTTGCACGTAAAATACGCAGGTGGACCTATACATTTACAGATGGACCTGTATCTTTTACAGGTGGACCTATATATTTACAGGTCCATCTGTAAATGTTACAGGTTCACCTGCAAAATATACAGGTTCCCATGCAAAATATACAGGTCCAGCTGTAAAATGTACAGGTTCACCTATAAATGTACAGGACCACCTGTAAAATGTACAGGTGGACCTGTAAATGTATAGGTCCACCTGCAAAATATACAGGTTCCCATGCAAAATATACAGGTCCAGCTGTAAAATGTACAGGTTCACCTATAAATGTACAGGACCACCTGTAAAATGTACAGGTGGACCTGTAAATGTATAGGTCCACCTGTAAAATAAATGTACAGGTGCACCTGCATATTTTACAGGTTCACCTATAAATTTACAGGTCCACCTATAAATGTACAGGTCCACATGGACCTGTAAATTTATAGGTCCACCTGCATATTTTACAGGAGGACATGCACAGTTTTATAGCTGCACCTGTAATATTAGTTTTGACCCCATTCGTACACCATAGACGTACGAGGTATCATAAATATGTGACGTAATAGTTTACGCAATGATATATGCAGAAAATAATCCGACAGTACCATTTACCAAAATCTACCGCAATGCACACAAATCCACATGTAATTTCTGTTTAAGCAAAACGAGTATTACTTGTGTTATTATGTTGTACAATGATACATGTCTATGCAGACTATATAAGATGGGTAGAAAATATGTAAATTACTCAAAACCAACGAAATCCACCCAAATGTACCCCAAATCCACCCAAATACCCATATATGACACGAACATACTGGCCATCAAATAGCTGTAATACTACCTCACCCAACACAAACACAACCGCCTGCGTTAATCTTACCCAGATTATCAACGTCTCTGAGCATCTATTTCCAATGCCAACTCGCAATCAAGCAACTTGATTGTCTAAGTTTGAGCTCAGCTCAGACTCGGACAATCAAATTGCTTGATTTCAAACATAGTATGCAACTATATTTAAATTAACGTGGTCGAATCACATATGTTACCTGTTGTGATACCTATTTTCACCCATAAATGTACATACATATCGGATTTCCTATCTTGTTGAGTTCAACAAGATAGACAACCCAGAAACAACCCAGCAGTCCTAGTATCGTCATATATCTTCAATTAAACGTTACTTTCATTTTTTATAGTATTTAAAAACAACAACACCTGATATGCCCCTTTAAATGTCCCCTTCGTATGCTCCCAACAAACCGCCCACGTACCTGTGTCGAACTCGTAGCCCTTGTTGGTGAATGTGTGACAGCAACCGCCCACGTACCTGTGTCGAACTCGTAGCCCTTGTCGGTGAATGTGTGACAGCAACCGCCCGCCTGATCATGTTGCTCCAGCACCAGTACTTTTTTACCGGCCCTCGCCAGCAGAAGTGCCGCACTAAGGCCCCCGATACCGCTACCTACCACCACGGCATCCAGGCCCGAGGGGATTTTGGACGCCCGGAACCCTGTAGTGTATACATATGTGGCTGTGACCGGAGACAGAGGATATTCATATTTTTGCAACGAATATGACATATGTTCATCGAGTGGACATTTCACACCACATCATATTCGTTGCACAAATATGAATATTCTATTTATTATATACAGCTCCATGGACATTAGCAGTTTTTTAGACTGTATACGGTAATGAATGTATTTGCAGCCTGTTTGCGCGGTTTTCTTTCGGTGCGCGTTATGAATATAGATAGCGGAAGTAGTCGTAATTTCACCGGAAGTTGTTTATTTCATCGATGAGAACATATGACTTTTATTTACATCGTATAACTATGTATTTCATGGGTAGGTATATAATAAATGGGGATTATGGTATATGTGACCAGTGTAGCTCCTGATCAAATGGCACACTCCAGCAGTATGATAATGATACATGTTGTATGTTTGAATCATGACAGGTGTTTCATTGATGGAATAGCGAACAGTGCAGCTCCAGATCAGACTGCTGACCGATGTCATAAGCCCAATGAGAGATCGTAGCTAGTTATCTCCCGTTTAATTATTTATATAAATCCGGTCCAATGTATGTAGTGTAGGGCCTTGTTGATAGTAAAAAGGGCGAATGTATCATGATTTGTTATCTAAAGGAGCAATTATAGTGATATCGACTAGTGTTGATCCAGATCATCCTACATATCTACGCAATCTGATCTGGGACTACATTATTTGTGAGATTCATGTTTTTATTAGCCGATCTATTTATAGATCGGCTATATGTTGGTTATCCATTGGTTTGTGAAAAAGTTTGTAACCACCCTTTTCTCCTATATTCGGTAATCTACAAACGCAAAATTTGTTGTATCACTTCCAAATTACATTAACTGGATAATTTTTCATTTCTGGCCATTATCTCTGTTGAAAGCTTTAAATATAGCGAAATAACACAATTTGGCTATAAATAAACGTTTCCATTACAAGAGTTCGGTAAACTAAAGTTAGGCGGTTTGCAATTTGGCTATAAATAAACGTTTTATCTACAAGAGCTCGGTAAACTAAAGTTAAGCGGTTTGCCTTCTAGTCCAGGGGCAATTGTAGGTATATATATATAAGATTCAGACAGCTCGTGTTAATTTATGGTACCCGGTGTTTTTATAAACTTGAATGTATAAGGTTTCCAAAAAATCCGGGTGCCATTTTTTAAACCAAGTTCAAGGTCATTTCAAGGTCATTGAACTTTATGCTTGACGGAAGTCGAAAATTGCCAATATATGAGTCAATAGGTCATCGTCCTTAACTTGGAAATTGTTGTAAGTTGTTAAAAAACATTTCTGATGAATATATTAAAAATATTACGTAAACTACACTAATATTCAGTATATAATTATCATATTTTCAAGATGGCCGACAAAAATCGGGTATTTATGAGATTTCGGTTGACTAGCTACATATGTGTGTAATGCTAAGCGCCTTCACCTATATTAAAAGGTTAATTCTTTCAACTGGAATAATATTGTTTACATTTGACTACCATAAGTATTGCTATGATCAGATATTAATGATAGCTAAATATAACTGGGAGAATTTTGTTGGGGAGGAAATCAATACTTCTCTCACTTTTCCCTGACATATATTGAACCCTGATTTGATCGGCTAATAACATCATGCTCTGCATGACTTTTAATTTCTCACTTATTAATGATATTGCAATCAGTATAGACTCAGACCAGACTGCACATGTGTGTAATCTGATCTGGGTCTACTATGTTAGCAAAACTCAATTGTTGTGCTATTCATACATTTGATAGAGACCAATATGAGCAATGCCCATACAAATTTCTTTCAGTAAGAAATAAACGCTGAAATACAGCATAGGACCATGTCTCTATAAATATATTTGCAAAGGGAGATAACTAGCTACGATCCGTAATTCCTCCAGTCACATGTTCAGACCAGGAGCTATATTGGCCAGACATGCTATGAATCTAATTCAGTCAAAGTAGGAATTAGACTGGTCATACAATACAATACATTTCATTGATGTAGTGACATATCAGGAGCTAGACAACTCGCAATTGTCATAGGCCCCCATTTCTCCACTCACAGCAACAGGCAAGTAGGTTAGCTTAGAAAATATCAGCTCTACGGATGTGTTTTAGTATTTCATCTGTCTTTTATATGTTCTGTATCCGTGAGAGCTGAGACTCTTATAGTGTAAAATTTAGTCACAATAACAGCCCAATTTGTCCTGGTGTTGCTAAGCTAATGGTTTACATGTATTCAGCATAGGCAATACATGTAAATCCATCAATTGAAATTTTCAGACGATCCTAAATATGCATTTACGAACATTTTAGTTGTACGAAGTTTAGTGAAACGGACCACAGTTGTAGTGATCAGTAGAATAATTGCGTTAAATAACTCATGGAGTTAGCCCCCTTCTTCCATTCATCCCTCATTTTCTGCCCAGAACTTACGTTGTTTTATGACGGCGTTTCTTTTCGCGTGATCCGTAACCAGCGCTCGTGGAGGCTGGAGGTGGTCCAACGAAAACGGGTTACGTCCGGGTTTCGGTCTCGTCTTCCATATCACGATCAGTGTCATTAGAAGTACAATTCCAATCGTCGCGAGAAGCGAGAATACATCCTGAAAGATTGCCTGGCAGAGGCGAAGAAACACCATCGCGATCTGTATCAGTAGACGCTGTGTGGGGATTGCGCGTGACCTCCGACGGGGTGAACGTGTAATGAAAACGCTGATTCGTGTCTGAGTGCATGTTCGGATATCGACAAGCGAACGTAATTGTAAATGGTCAAGACTGCACGTGTAAATGAAGAGCATAAATGTGACACACCATGGGATTTTGTATCTTAGGACATCTGCGTAATTTCATGAAATAAGTTTGCAAACTTTATAATATTTTTCTTAAATAAAGTCAAAAGCTGTCAAAATGTTCAGAGTACTTGCGGAATATAATTCCGCATGTACTCTGAAAATGTTGTCAACATCTGACACCATTTAAGGAAATAATGTAAATTGTGTAAACCTTATTTCATGAAATTACGCAGATGTCCGAAAGTACAAAATCGCATGGCGTGCCTCAAATCTAATTAGATGATTACTCAGTAGTTGCTCGGGCATGTTCACGTCGCTGATTTAACTGTGATTGGAGAAATGGGGCTTATGAGTTTTGTGACCAGTGTATATCCAGATCAGCATTAGCATAGATAATCTCAGGTATACTGATGCCTTTTACTATTCATCTGTCTTTTATGGTATCTGTATCCTTCTAGCTGAGAGCCACCCGTTGCTACATTTAGTCAAAATAACAGCATATTCGGTCCTGAAAACCGAGCTGTTCAATACTTTGAAGTTATGTTAAGAAACTTGCACAGACTTGCATCTGTTTGAACAGTTTACACGTTGACATTTATTTTGAGATTGATGGGAGAAATGCTCAGATATCTCGTTTGTTATACATGTATAGTTTGCTGGAATACTATTTATAGCACGATGTTGTCATATCTGTCTATGATGTATTGCACTTTACGTTATTAGGTTGATTGTCATATTATTTGCCGTATGTGTCAAACTCTCGAGGTAGTGAAACTGTACGATGGCTTGTACATACAAATATGGAGGAGATGGCAACTCAATGTACCATAAAGTATACAGTAACATGACAATATTCACATATCTTCTTTTCATACAAAACATCACTCTTATAAAGCAATTATCATCGAAGCCAAGTGTATCTTTCTATGACCTAATTCCTTAATGAATCCTACATGTAGGTGAACAATGGTAGCATTAATGAACCACGTTAATGTGTGAAATTACTTTTGTCGTACGAAGTTTAGTGAAACGGGCCTCTGAACCATGGAGGCATATATGTGTATATGAATTTGACTGTGAAATGTAACCATGATTTGTGACCAGTGTAGCTCCTAATCAAATACCACACTCAAGTAGCGTGGTAACACTCTGCATTGCTTGTTAGAAGCAGTACGGGTGTTTCGTTGATCGAATGGCGAACAGTGCAGATCCGGTGCTACACTGGTCGCATATCATATAAGCCCCATTTCCCCCATTTAATCACCATGAGACCTCAACGTGTGTCCGATTGAGGGGTTGGGGCGGGGTTTTCCACTATACTGTATTGTATAGTTGCTGGAATTAAATCTAAAAATATGTATAAATGTAAGTAACTCTCCCCAAACATCACATCAAATATAGATTTCAATGTGATACACATCTT